>GL501517.1:8577135-8617726 GCA_000149185.1 Mayetiola destructor
CTTTTTCTTTCATTGTGGTGAATTTGTTACTTATACATGTATTGGTACATTCATTCAAATCAATATGTTTGTGGTTAGTGAATAAAAAAAAAAATAAATGTATTTTTTCGAACCGATTAAATTCCAGCGACATATTATGAATTGACAATGTTTTATGACCATGGTGATTCATGTTGAAATTGGTGCATTTAGGAAAAGAATTTTTATTGGATTTTTTCTTTTACATTTTCATTTGTTATGAGTGAATGTGGAGTCGCTGATTGAGAATAACATGATGGATTGCAGTGATTTTCTCCTCACACGAATAGATCGCCCAGATAGCTGGGGGTTTGAAACCAATTTGATTATGAAGTTTGATATTGAGTTTGTAGTTTTATTTTGTCTGCATCGATCACCAATAGTCAGCGCCAATAGCCACTTAATTTCTGGTTATTATTTATGAAGCATCAATTCAATCGAATTTCCCCGGATTATTGATTTCTCATTCTAAAGACTATTATTTTCAAGTCTGATCATTTGATTCGTGTGGTAATTCATTCAATATCCACAGATTTCCGAGTCAATCCAGAAAAGTGAGCATATGCATTAATGTTATTGTTGTCAGACACAGACATTTTTAGTTGTTTTGCCAAGGAACAGCAACATGAACAAAAATATGCCAAGCTCACAGTTAAACGGTACGTAAAGACTCACAGACACTGAGTCCAAGGCTTAAATATATATTTTTAGCGAATCGTTCTTATGGAATTATCCTTCAAAGGATTGACAAATTCACATTTCTTATGTCTCGAACACAAAGGGGCACTGGCCTCTTTATTGAAATAAAACAATATGAAATAGAATACACTCTCTTTCGTCGCGTCTTAAGCCTTGAAACGCATCAATATAAAAAACATCATTTACATCATATTTTAATGTATAGATCTCGAAACATTGTTGGTATATAGTATAGTAATAATAATTATAATAATACATATATCGAGGAAATATTTAACCACAACCTATGTAGTTATGTCTAGCGTTTTTTTTTTTTTGTCATTTGGTTCCATCGTAGAACGACGGGAACATGCTATAAAAAGAAGTGGAACATCATTTTCCGTGCAGTTATATAGAATATTCCCGCCATTTTTCGTGAGAAAATTTTGCAGTTTTTCTGTTTATATATATATTTTATTTTGGTTTCGTGATGCGCTTACGGAATTTGCATATTTAAACGTATCCAAATGTCAGTTTTGATCATAGAAATTGATTCTTGATTTGATTTGATTTGATTTATTTGCTGTCTTTGTTTCGCATATCATACAATTATTATTATATTGCATTTTATGCATAAACGATTTATTTAAAGGGATTTTGATTTTACTGCTACAAAGCCGATTACACAACGATCAATAGTTTTGCATTTTTATTTCTTCGTTTTTTTTTCTTCTATGTTACATGCAATTATTAAATGGTAAAATGCGAATGGTTTTAGCGAATTTGGTCATTCGAATACCTCATTCCGATTCATTTTCGTGCCAAAACACGAAAAACATACCAGAAAATAGTTTGACTGAGCACTGAGCCATGATATACATATATATATCAAGGTTTTTCGAGATATTTTGTAATTATTTTCTATTTTGATGTTATTTTCTTTGCTTTCTTCTTAGCTTTTACTGAAAATGGTGATGCCATTTCGATCAATTATCTCATATTTGTCATATTATTATTAAGAGTACCTCACACAATGATCAATGATTGCCTCAAAATTTGAATTCGTCCACATCTTTAAAATATCCAACGAGTCACGAATTTCATTTTTGATGTGAAACAGCAATTGAAACCATTCTATTGTGTTTGCCATTTCACTAGTGAGAATGAGTTGTTACGGAAGCTCAAAAAAATTCTATTTCAATTTTCAGAAAAATGATCACCATTTCAAAAGATTCCTGTTTGGGAGCCAAATTTCAAACTTAAACATTTTTCCCATGTTGTTTGCCACCATTCATAATATTTTGTGGATTATTTAATATTTTGTATTCAGTAGACGTATAATTGAATGTATGTAATTATTGATTATTGTGTATGTTAATATTGTTATCAATTCCGATTCGTTTTGTCATCAATTTGTTTGACATTTCTAGTTTGCTCAACATCATTTTCATCTGTATCTGACTTACCTGGGGGAAATCATTTATTTCAATTGACTGCAATATTAAATAGTTGTTTATATCATCTTTTGTGTCTTTTTTGTATACATAAAACTTTTAAGTATCGATTTCGATTAAAATACAGACGTTACAATTTTTCACTCAAATGTTTCTACGGCTATTTTTCTCTTCTCACTCAATGGTCAAGAACGTAATCGGCGTAAATAATATTTATAGATTGCATTTTTATCGATTTCAAGTTATTTGAATACTAAAAAATGGCGGTTTAGTTATTAATCACATAACTCATTCAAATAAGTTTGTGTACAGATTTATTTCTGTTTTTCTGTATTGAATTTGAACTTCGCCGAATCGAAACTAAACCAAATGAGTAAATCTATTTTGATTGTTAATTATTTTCATTGTTGTTTATTGCTTCCGATGGTAATCAAATTCTAATTTGATTGAATAAAGCCTTTTTTTAATCGGCCTCTTTTTATCCGATACCCATGTACAATACAACGGACAATGTCCACATGTTGATCAACAGAAATAAAATAGGATTTTATCGCAATAAGGATATTGATTTTGTTAATGTTTATTTGGAAACAACAACAATAACGAAAATAAAGTTAATAGTTCATCGATCCGAAACCCGAAATGAGATACCAACAACTGACTCTTCCATTTATTAGCTAATACATTCTGTAATTAGGAATAATAATAAAAATAAATTTGCTATTTTGTTAGTTTGTATATTTTATGGCATCAGATGCGCTATATTTTGTTGCAGATCAAATAAAAATGAAAGATTTATTCAACAGTCCCTGTTTAGTTTTCACAGATTATTTTATTTTTTTTGTTTTTTTAATACGTAACTATGTACAATGTACAACGTGCAATGCTGCTGAATATCGCATTTTTGTTGTGATTTCGATCCACATCCTTTTTTTCCATATTATTTTTTTCCCTATTTTATGCATCGCAAAATAAAAATGAACTAAATCTCGAGGAATTGATTTTGATCATCGCAAAGAAGGAAAGATTGTATTTTTGATTTTAACAATAACGAAAAATATGCCGATTGCGGATGCCTCAGTCAAGGCCATTCAAACATGAATTTCATAAAAATCATTACAATCAATGCAACTTTCTTCGGATTTGCTACGACTGCGTTGAATTTTCATATCGGTTGGTGTTCGAAGGACTTTTTTGCGTGCTCGACTTTGTCGAGCGCGTGGCTTTTGCTGTTGCTGTTGCTGTGTCACTTTTCGTTGTTGATACAAGCATTCAACACAAGTTGGATGTTCAATTGATTTGGCAAGTGAATCATTAGAACGTGTCAACAATATTCCATTTCGTGAAATGCCATTTTCAGCCGAATGTGAACGTATTGGCATTCCGATGCGATAAATTCGTTCAGGTGATAGGCCACTTGATCGATATGCATAATAATTATCGTCTCTGGTTGTTGAACGTTCAAGTGATTTGCTTAAACGTTTACCCCGACGCTCTGGCGATCGTTCATAATCATAAGAATTTGGATAATAATTGCATGGTGTATCATGATTTGAATGTGATAGCATCGTATTGCTGAGACAGCTCGAACTTCGTCTGCGATCATAATCGGGTGATCGAGATTCAAAACTACTTTGATTACTACGTACTATATGTGATGGATCATTTCGTTGATAATGATTACGAAAATCAATTTCGGCATAACAACTTTCCGATGAACGTCGATCAGGTGAACGATTATCAAAACTGCTATGCGGTGATAATCGATAATGATCGGGTGAACGTGAATCAAAACTAGTGCCTGGACTTAATGATTTTTGTGAGCTTAGACTATTTTGACGTTCGGGTGATTTGGATTTGGTACTAAAGCTTCGCTTCAAAATGCCAGGGCTAATTGCTTGCGTTTCATTTGAATAAACTGTTTTTAATATTTTGCCTTCGGATGCACGGCGAACACGTGATGTACTGCGATCACGTGAATTATCGCGGCTTAAGCTAACACTAATTCTTTTACCCGAATCGATGCTATTTCGTGTCCCTTTTTTTACTTTAACTATTTTTATCGGACTTATCGATTGGCCACGATCGGGCGAATGAATTAGTTGAACACTTTGCCGTGATGATTTGGATGGGTGATGTTTTTGTTGGTTTTGTTGCAGTTGTTGTTGTTGTTGTTGTTGATGATGATGTTTTGTTTCCAGTGGCTCTTTATTTAATGACATTTCACCACATTTGAATGGTTTATCTATGCGTTTATCAATAACTATTTGACTAGCATCGTCCTCTTCGGACGATTGTTTGACATTTTCATCAGGTATATTACTATTATCATCTGTTCCTGATTCCGAATGATCAGTGGTTTTTTCGATATTTGTGATTAATTTTCGTATTTGTTTACAATTATTTAAATCTAATTTGAGCTCCGATTCCATGTGCTTTTCTTTCAAATTAGCCATGTATTGAGCGATATCAAATATTGTATTTGTTCTGTCTGTGTGATCAGTAACTAAATCTCTCAGATGATGATCCATTACCTGTTCGGTGATCTTATCATCATCATCGCCAACACCACCGCCTACCACTGTATTGTGGTTTGTCAATATTATTTTATCATACAATATAATTATAATTATAATAGTATGTAGTGGGGTCATTTATTTAATTTTGAATCTTACCTAAATCTTTCATTAAAACGGGCTGATACATGGCTGGTGCATGTGATGATTGAATTAAACGTGCCTGGCTACCGGTACTTCCAACCGATAATGTTGATGTTGTGCTATTCACACCAATGAATGAAATTTATATGGATATAATGAATGAATGAAATGAATTAGATGGTTATGTCATATATTATTAATTAATGTTAACGGAATGATGTCTACCTCAATGTTAAATGATTTGGTGTCCGGCCCAAAGACTTTTTCACCGGTCCATGTTGTGAATCATCTTCACCTTCCGATTTAGTTCCGGGATCCTTTTCTTGTTCACCAAACTTACGGCTCGGTGGATCTAAAATCAATTTTGATCGCCCTCAATCATCTGTGTATATGTAAACTATTAAAATAAAACACTTACCAGCTGAATCACCAACTGTTTTACTTCGTATTCTAAATCCAGTATGAGCAACA
This sequence comes from Mayetiola destructor, assembly GCA_000149185.1. Classification (NCBI taxonomy): domain Eukaryota; kingdom Metazoa; phylum Arthropoda; class Insecta; order Diptera; family Cecidomyiidae; genus Mayetiola; species Mayetiola destructor. The sequence goes on from GL501517.1 coordinate 8,582,417, forward strand.
GTTGAAACATCATCCGCTTCAACATTTACATGACTTCCGTGCATATTATCGTAATCAATATTTCCAGCCGAATGACGTTGAGAGTTTTTATTCTTTTTCGTTTTGCCTAATGTGTGTGAGCCCTGGGCGATTGGCTGCTTTTCAATGCAATAAACAACGGAATATTTCAAAATTAATTGAATCATTCATTCAAATTGAATTGGAAAGAATGGACAAAAAATATGATTAAAATTACAATTTGTTGTTTGGGTCGCTCAAGCGTCTGTGAATTTCCACTAGTGCCACGTTGCGGTTGCGGTAAATCAGCAATTGAACTCATGCTACCCAATCCTTTCATCGGTATCGACATATTTCGTACACTTTCACGTATAATTTGTCGTATTGTTTTCAAAAATGCATTTCGAAAATCGGATGTACTATTTGATAATATGTAAACTTTTTCCGAACGTCGTTGTAATTGTGAACGTAAATGTATTAATTCCCATAGAAAATGTGAATCCATATCCTTGGCTGATGAAGCTCGTACTTGAACCTCAGTAACGGGAATCAGTACCTGATATCGAATTATTTCCACTTCGTTTGTTGCATTTTTATTTGAAACACCCTAAATAATAATGGTCGATATTTTTTTAGAAATTTTATTCATGACAAATAACGCAAAATGGCCGAAATTAATTTTATCATAAGCGGATTATGTTTGTATTTTGTCTTAGCTTACCATCAATTTTTTCTTTTGTCTTAATCGTTCTTTGCATAGGAATACAACCGCTGATTTGAATACAAAGCACATTGCATGCAATTCCAAACCCTTCTTTATTTTACCCAAGAAATCGGATATATTGAGCCATTCCACGCCTCCATAATACAACAAATCGCCTGTTCAACATTTAAAAGGGAAAATTCATTGTAATCAAAAGCATTTCTTTATTCAAACGGACATTCATTTGTTGTTGTTAAGTTAAATTGAAGCATGATAATCACCTGGACTCAAGTCAATGGGTTGTTTGCAGGACTTTTGATGTTGTCGGAATAAATGATCAAAAATAGCACCATATTCTTCGTGTATTCGTTGCATTTCATTAATGTGCTCAGCAACTTTTTCCATTCCCTTTAATGCCTCTGTTTTTGTTTTTTTTTTCGTTTTTAAGTGAAAACAAAACGGAATTATTTTCATTAGCATTTCAGAAAGAATTGAGATTGAGAAAAGAGCACGAAGCTAATCATTTGCGATTTTTAATGAGATTTCATCACTTACCAACTAAATGTGAATGTTCATCGCATCGCGGATCAGTCAAATTTCTAAACTGTTGCAACAACAATGGATATTTCAAAATTCGTTGAATCGGTTTTATTAAATACGATTCTAATGTGCTGCTATGCTGTTGTTTTGGATTTCGTGCAATAAGGAATTCTTGAAGTGCTTGATTTCCTTCGTCTTTGTTATGGACAAGTTGAAAGATGCGAGAAAGAATATTGTTATGGAAAATCAATAATAATAATAACAATAATAATAATCACTTGTTCAAATCAACGCTACATCCATTTTAAGTGCGGAAAGCTTAAGGATGTCAATAAATAAACGATAAAGAAAAACTCAAACAAAAATAAAACTTAATGGATTTAACCATTGCTAGTCGAAATAAACGAATACCAAAATCGGCTTTCAAACTTCATACTCACTTGGATGCAAAACTTTTTGTGCTTTACTATGACTGGCACAAAATGATGAATACAATTTGAAATGATTGACATAATAAAGAAAGGCGGATCCAATCGAAAATAAAACATTCTGAAACAGAGAAAAGAAAATGACGAAAAAGAAAAAAATTTCAACATTATTTTGGCATTGATTTATGCTATTCACACAACTTTTGACTTTTCACTTTCATCTCAGCGACCAACCATTCGACACTTTATACAAAATTAACTGAAAGCTGAGAAAATTTTCTTTAAATCATGTGCAAACAAAAAATTCTAACGTCCAATTAATTGCAAAGTCTAAAACCAATAAGGATCGCAATATAATCATTTCACTTGAAAAATGAAGAATAAAAACGAAATACAATTAACAAGTCGATGCCAACTTGATAATAACTCAAATGGGAGAAATGAAAATGGCATTTTTAAATACAAATTAAAATTTCGCTTTGATTCTGTTGAAAATATGCAAAAATTGTGTGCAAGATAATTATTAGTTTTTGAATCTTGAACAATTTTCTTTGCTTTGTTCCGCAACTATGATTCACAAAAAATAATAATAATTAATTCGATTTTTTTTTTTTTGTACGCATCCAATTCAATTTATGGATCAACATCATTGCTGCAATGGTAAATCTTTTCACAAAGATATTCAAAAGAGACGAGAAACGGAGGTTCGAAAACCAGGTTCCATTTCTTTAATTAAAAATAAAACAAAAAATCTTTTCTGAGAGATTGCATTTTGTATCCGAGAAAATGTTTGTACATTTTTCAAACATTGTCCGTATAAAGTATTCTAGCAACTTAAATTCAAGAATATATTTAATGCTCGGTTGGCACAAATGTCTGTATTAGTTTGACTTAAATTTAACTGGAATCGAAAAAGCGATATAAAAACAATAACAGAAATGGATTCGCCGTAACTAATTAAAATTATCAATATGAAATGATGGAAAATTGTAAATGTGTACTCACCTTAAATTGACTTGAATGATCAAATTTATGGAAATCTGGCTCCAATTCGAGGGCCTCTTCCAAATTTTGCATGAATTGACGTTGAAATGTTACGATCTCCTGTATATTTCCAAATAATGCTGCTATTTCTGCATTTGATAGGAATGTTTCGCGTTTCAATGGCTCCAAATAGTGTTCCAACAAATTATTCAAATGCTAAACCAAAACAAATAAAAAAATTAGAAATTTTTTCATTCAAACTTGAACTATGAGTGTTTTGAAAATAGTTGGCCAATCATCAGATGTGAAATATACACCTCGTGGGTAAAACTGTACCATGGATTTTGGCTTAAAAAGTGTTATTTTTGATTAGCTAAAATGCAACTGAATCATATCATTGAGCTTTTTATTTGATGGAAGAGAATAAGGGTATTTCGAATTTCGTCTGAACAAAATATATATTTTATTAATAATAATGTTATTACAAACTAATTCAATTTCCAAAGATAAAACATTTGGTCATTTTCAATGCAATTGTTTTTCGATCTCATTTCTCTTAGTTTTTGGAAAAGTTTTCAACACATTTCGCTCAGTCAGTCATTTCTACAATTCAATTGGCGCAGTGTTTTTGTTGGTGATTTCGTTATTTTTGTTTCTAATAACAAAACTTGATATAGCAACCAGCCAACCACAAATGATTTTATTTAATTCATAACATGAAACCGTAATGATATGCGTATATTTTCATTTAATGAAGAATGAATATGTGACGATGATAGTAATAATTCAAACACACAAATCCGATTAAATGACATACAAATGAGAACACAAATTGTGCATATCCGTTTATTCGGAATATTTGGTGCATATTTGGTATTCGGCATAATTTTCAACAGTCATACATTCACGCCAACTCTTGTTCACATCTTAATTTTATTTTTTCGTTTCAATTGAGAGAACAGAGAGAACTAACCAGAAGGGTAGAAAGTATAAAACAAATATTTTCGGCGTTTTGTTTGCTGATGCTATTTACTATTCAGGATTCAGTCGATTTGTGTCCTTGTTCATTATAAAATGGCAAACGGTTCAGTGTGACATAAATGTGTTTTTGCGGCTGGAAATCATTATTATTTGGGAAACTTAAAACTTTAAACTACATATTCCAAACACATTGCTTGTGTACAGTGTATTTTTGATTCCATCTGCCTCTTATTCGCATTCATATATTTCGTTCAATTTATTGTTTTGTGGTATTTGCGTTCTGCTGAAAATGAAAAGGCAAACAACGTAACACGCAAAAATGAATATCATTATTTCAATCTTAGAAATTTTCGTTCTGAACAAAAACAAAACCACGCGTTTGGGGTGATAGATGTTATTGTCGAAAAGACAGGTACACGGGGTACACAAATCAAAATATTGGACATTCAAAACATACATACAGATTAAAGTGTGATAATTCAATTCGTTGTTTAATTGAAAGGCAATTTGGTTCAATGAAAATGGTTTCCATGAATATTATTTGCATTGATTATTGATTTAAGGATATTGCACCTATTTCAGCATTTTCCAGAGCTGCATGACTTCGTTCCACTGGTTAGAAATGGGAACGGAACTTGTACGCCAGGTTATGCAACACTAAATTCTATTACCGCATCTGTTTGCAAATTCGTTTGCATAAGCCATCAGTACTTTATTAGCGATAATGCTTTGAATTTGGTTCATTAGATATCGTATTCCGATATCGTGATTCGCTAAATGGCGGTTAAAGTGATGACGGCTATAGTTGTATACGTCGACGTACACATTCCGCACCCATTTCTCTGGATTATAACGATTCAAAATTTCCAATTATGAATTTGAGCTTTGAGCTTGGAATGCCGGATTTTATCTTCGATAACGTACGAACTTCATTATCATTAATCATTATCATTCATACCTCTGTAGGCTTACTACACGTCATTCAAAGCGAATCGTGATTATCATTATAATTTTTCATCCAAATATCGGAAAGAGAGAGAGAGAGAGAGAGAGAGAACTTTATAATAAATCGCACATCAAATACCTCAAACATTTCAATCATTTCAAATGCTCCAAAAAACCATCAATTTCAATATAATTGAACGTTAGTTCATTTGAAATTTGAATTGTATTGATTTCTCTTTATACAGATTTATTCAATATTTTCAATATTTATATTTATAAAATACACATTGTATAATAATAATTGTAGCAAGTATGTCAATTATCGATACCAACCAAGCCATTCAAACATGGTATTCGATTTTATTTTTGAATTTGAAAGCCATCAAAACCATTGCATGCGACACAATGTTGATTCGATGAGAATCGTTGAGAAAGTGAAGCGTGTTTGCTGTTGTTGTATCAATCATCAATTGAATTGATACTGATGATTTAGAATTTAGATTCAATTGGAGAATGAAGAGGATTTAAAACGTATATGTTCATCGATTTGTAAAAGACACCAATCTGTACCATTTATCCACACATAATCGTTAGAATTAATTTGAATGCTATTGTCACTTGTCAGATTTAGTGTTTGAATGGGACGAACTAGTTTTATGTTTATGTTTTCAAATTGTAAAATATGATTAAAAATAATACATGTTTATCTGTCGTTCAGTCCTTTCCTTTTTATCCCGGACACAATAGAAGGTACGGCGGTTCGGATTGTTATTAGTCACAGTAAAATCGAGACCATTCGGAACGATTTCAATGAATTCAATACATTTTGCATCAGTTTCTTTTGTTTTCTATTTTCTCTCATTTTTTTCGCTTGCTAATATTTAGATCGAAAATATGCGTCCATGCGTAACTTTGATAGTTCAACTAGCTTAATTCCATGTTGTTTATAGTTCGAATATGCTCGAACTTTTTAAGAAATTTAGTTAAATCTAAGTTTATCCCTACATAAATCAATTGCATTTCATCATATTTACAAATCGAATTGAATCGAAAAATCAAATTAAATGCCAGTCGAATTAGTTGCTGAACAGTTCAGATTTCCAGATAGATAGAAAAAACAACTACAAATCTAAATATGCGACATATGTATAAATATATTCTGTATGCTGTAGAAGAGAAGAATCAAAATTACCTTAACGTAAGCTCGTTCCGTATCGACTAATTCTAAGATAACTTTACGTAGTTTTTCCGCATCCGTGAGCTGGCGTGATGGTGTTAGCATTGCATTTGAAACAGACGATGTCATCGAACCTGTTGGACTCGATTTTCTAGTTTCCTGCGGCGATCGACAAAAGCCGGTGACCTAAAATTCAATTGAAATGTTTTCATTTTGCAGAAAATTACAAATTATTCGCATATACGTCAATTTGTCATGAATGTTTGGTGTTTTCGTTTTGGCCATTTATTGTGCCGCATATAAATTGGTTTGAATGCAATTTAATAAGTAGGGCTGTGACTAGTGATTCTGTGATTGAACATTTGACAATTAATATTATTGTTGGATCAGTAGCGTGATGAAAAAAAAAAAAAACAAAGGAAATAATTGCTGGAAGATATGTTCTGAGTGGATTACGATTAAATAAAATTTGTCTCACCAAATAGTGTGTGTATATACAGCGCAACAAACACCATTTGGTGCATTGTGGTCGCACATATAGTATATATACGTGATGACAATTGTGGCAATGAACACTAATGATGATGCAAAGTCTCATTTTACCAATGCAATTAAATGCATTCCTCGTTTGTTAAATGTTTAAAATTTAATTGTTACATTTGTTAAATGTTGCCTCCCAAGTGTTTAATTAATGAATGTACGATTACGTGATGGTAAATGGTAAACATTAAATGATTTAAAATATACAATAACAAAATCATTTGCTATTTGCTATTTGCCATTTGCCATTTGTCACCTGCCACACACCATTGAAAATTGGTTAGATCATGTTGTGCATGTGTATGTGGTTGAAGCGGTTTGCTTGTACAAATAAATCCAAAACCAATTTATAAAATATGACCAATTCAGTTCTGATTAATTAGAATTTTCTATAGATTTTTGATCAAAATAAGAGCGAAAATTTATTTAATTTTTTTTTGTGATTACCATTTATTTGCTGTTTAATCTATGATAGTAATTATTTTACTATTTGGTTCGAAGGGTGTGTGGACCAAATAATTGGGGAAAAAAAAATCTTTATTTACCTGTTCGGCTGTTTTCAATAAATTTTCAATTTCAAAGCTGCTGGTGCGACTAGTTTGTTTTACACCAGTTGGAATATTTTGTGGTTCAGCTGATGATGGTGCTGGTGAACTGTCGATTTCGGGTGAAAATACATCTTTGCCTACGGCCATACATACATACAATTATGGTTATTTATTTTTATTTTATTTAATTTTTTTTTTTAGATGGAAAGACACAGCAAAAATGATGAATTGCCAATTACTAAAATTCGAATAAATTATAATAAATAACGATGATACTCACTCCAACCCGGTGCTGGAACAATTAATTCGTTAATCATTTCCTCACTCATTGCTGGCGGTTCACTCGGTGGTGGTGGGCAGACAAGTGAATCGATCATATCATCAGTGACACGCATTATGCCAACTAGATCCGGTGGTTCGGTTCGTGAAGATCTGGGAAATGCATTAAATTCAATTTGTTACCGTTTATTTTGAAAACGCATTTCACATTATTTACATGAATTCAGAAAAATCAAGATCAAACTACTGTAATAATGATAGTAATAATAATAATAGATCAAATTGCATAAATGCATTTACCTCATCATCATGCACAATGCAAATTCCTCTTGAAGTACGCTTTCAATATACATCATGTCTAAATCAGATACGATTGCGCCGTTGATAACCATTATTTCATCTCCTTTAATAATGCCTGTAAATGTTCAAATTATGTGTCATCAATCAAGTTTTGAATGCGAAATGGGGGGAAAAAAATGAAAAAAAAATTAAAGAAAATCAAAGGCCAAAATCAAAACAAAACCACCAATTACATTTGTTTAATGAATAAATGTGCATTGTTGAGAATGTGAATATGAAAAGATGATTTTAATGATTGTTGTGATTGGTACAAATTTGCGTATCTCACGCATTTTATTTTATTTCACGCATTTATCTCACGCATTTTCACGGTGGCGGTTTTATTCTAGAATAGATCGTGGGGTCAATGAAAATGGCAATCGAATTATTGGATACAACATTTTCCAAATAGATTTAAGTTGCAGACATGAAAGAATACGTACATACGTGAATGAGCAAATTTGATACACAATTAAATGAAATCATTCATTCGAATCGGAAAATTTTCCGATCGATTTCTTTTCCGGAATCGAAGAGGGTTTTCATATTGAACGAATGGAATGACAACGGTTCAACCGAACCAAATTGAAGGCGAAAACTATTCGATTTATTGTCATGGAGATCGAAATGATTCTTTTTTTCATTTTCCCTTTTCTTTGATTCAAATTATTACGGTGGATTGATCCGGAATATTATACTTGTCATGAGCATCATAAAGTTATGTTAATGGATTCATCAAATGGAACAAATGGTTCAAACAAGATACGGCACATTCTGTCATCAATTCAAACAATATTTTCATTTTCATTTTCATGTAATGCAACAAATACAGTGTGTGTGTGTGTGTGTGTGTGCGTGTGTGTGTATGTGTGTCTTGAGTCGACAGCCAACACCAATACCGTCAGCTTTGTCACTTGGCAAACTCGAGCAATAAAATTCAAATATTTAATTAAATTAACACTTTTGCAGTTGAAATTTTCCAAATGAATAAATCGAAAGAAGAAAGAAGCTAGTTTCTCAAATACTGAATAATGTTTTGCATTTACTCATAATTGTATAATCATTCAGTGCGACGCACGAAAGTCTAGAGAGTAACGGAAAATTTTGTGTGTTATTGAGTCTCATTGAGCATTTTGTGTTTTGTCAGGTTTGTTTTGAATTCAAGTTTGTAAAGGTGAATTTTTGTTCAATTTTGGTTAGTTTATTTGTAGTTATTTCTGTTGTAGCTGTTGTTGGAAAAGTTAAAATTACCTTGAGAACTTGTACTAAAAATCCCTGAGCTATTCATAACCTCAGAGCAGCCTGCAGAGAATAAAAGAGAGAGAGATATAGAGAGATAGAGAGAAAGAGAGAGAGTATAAAATTTCAAAACAAATTTCGACTTCTTCGAATTGATCGAATGTGATAGAACTTGAATTTTGCATAGAAAAACGAAATTGAACAAAAAGACAGTTAACGAGAAGATGTCCAACCATTCGCTTGGAAAACGAACTGAGAAAACAAAACTGGAATTTTAACGGATTTACACACGTCACATGAATTTCATTTGATACAGAATTGAATGAACAATTGAAAAAAAGGGATGTTGAATATCTGTAACGGATCATTTTCTTCTTCACACTATTTATTCTAATTTACTCTAGCATATAATAATAATTCGGATCGAAGTTTGCCATTTCCAGAAGTTTTGACGTTATTTTATTGTTTTATTTGGAGAAACGGCTCCCGATGTTTGATATGGATGTTGGTGAATCCTAAGCTAGATTGAAATCTCCTTCGTCAATCATTTGACGTTGAACGAGGCAAAAACTTTCATTTGCTTTAACTTTTCATTGTTCATTTATTACGTTAACATGAATGAAATACTTCGAAACTTGTCTGCTGTTGAAACAATCGATACAAATCGACTCAAGTCCTCTTTTCGATGTATGAATGCGTTTTTTTAAGTTTGATGCCATTAAGAACAGTATTGTTATTTATATTGGATTCTATATATTCGTTATGATTGCGGATGTTGATAATAATAATAATGATTACAATTACAATCATTTCTGAGATTGTATAGAAATTTTGGTAAACGATTGAAAAAATGCAATTATAAAACCGATTTGCTTCATTGTGTAGAAAATGAATTGAATTGAAATTACATACATATATTTGTTGTATATGGAAAGGTTTTGGGAGGCAATGCAAAAAGATGCACATGATGAAACAAATGTTTTGCAGGCAAACCATTTAAATCATCCAATTTTACTTGTATTTATACTATTCAAAATGAGACAAAATAAAGGCTTCACATTTCGAACATTTGCAAACATCACTTGACATCTCATTTTGCATTTTACATTTTACATTTGACATTTTACATATTACATTTTACAATGAACGTTACAGCAAAATGCATAGCAATTTTATTTTACTCAAATTAAAATTCAAATACTCAATGCAATGATTCATTGTGTTCGACAATCAAATTGGCTGAAGCGATTCATTAAACTGAAATGAGTCATCGGAAATCGTGCTTGATGCATTTCATCTGTTTTAATCGCTATATATTATGAATAGAGTATATTTTGAAGAGTCGTAGAACATGAAAATCCAAAACACTCATACAGCTAATTTACATTTTCGTTGACGAGAAAACGAAAAAGATGGAGACAAATGGCAAAGAGGAAATTACCACAGAAAATCCGTCCTGGCACTCACGCTTCTATTCGGAAAATGAAAATTGGTGATTTGTGTGTGTTTTTCTGTGTGTGTGTGTGTGTGTGTGTGTGTGTGTGTGTGTGTGTGTGTGTGTGTGTGTGTGTGTGTGTGTGTGTGTGTGTGTGTGTGTGTGTGTGTGTGTGTGTGTGTGTGGGTGTGTGTGTGTGTGCGTATTTCAGTCTATTACATTTCGTAGATTGTTGATGGGTTTCGCTTGCCGTTAAAATTGGCCCAAATTAAAATCCAATGGAATGAATACAATTAACCCGACCACTTTCCATCAAACAATTGAATTATTCCGGATTTGATATAAAATTGAAAGTTTAAAGAGCAACTGATTGAATGAAAGATTTCATTATTTTGTTTTTACACAAAAGCGAGAACAAAAATTGGGACACAAAATGAAAAGCGGATTGAATTGGTTTTGGGGTTCGATTGTGGGCCAGGTGACGGAAATGGCCACATATTTTCACCATAAACTGGTAAACCGACTGCATGGATGAATGATGGAAAGTTGCATGTTGCAAGTTGCAATGATCATTTATGACATCAGACCGATTTGAATTTTCTCTTTTCTTTTTTTTTACTGTGTTGTGTGTGTGTGTGTGTGTGTGTGTGTGTGTGTGTGTGTGTGTGTGTGTGTGTGTGTGTGTGTGTGTGTATGTGTGTGGGTGTGTGTGTGGGTGTGTGTGTGTGTGCGTATTTCAGTCTATTACATTTCGTAGATTGTTGATGGGTTTCGCTTGCCGTTAAAATTGGCCCAAATTAAAATCCAATGGAATGAATACAATTAACCCGACCACTTTCCATCAAACAATTGAATTATTCCGGATTTGATATAAAATTGAAAGTTTAAAGAGCAACTGATTGAATGAAAGATTTCATTATTTTGTTTTTACACAAAAGCGAGAACAAAAATTGGGACACAAAATGAAAAGCGGATTGAATTGGTTTTGGGGTTCGATTGTGGGCCAGGTGACGGAAATGGCCACATATTTTCACCATAAACTGGTAAACCGACTGCATGGATGAATGATGGAAAGTTGCATGTTGCAAGTTGCAATGATCATTTATGACATCAGACCGATTTGAATTTTCTCTTTTCTTTTTTTTTACTGTTCTCTCTCCCATTTGAATATTTTACGAATTGCGAAATTCGGTTTTAATGCATTCACCATTCAGGATTCGACATTCGAGTTTCTATACCATTTGCTTCATGATTTTGAATTTAAATCCATTTGTATTTGTGATTTGAGTATCGCGATATTTCAAATGGGAAGGCCCATGTTATTCATAATATTTGCGATAATGTGTTTCGGAAAGCGGATACCGCACATCAAAACGGAAATAATTCAGTGAAATTTTCATTTATTTAAAACGAGACTCAGATACCAACCAAAGAGGCACCCATCACTCAACGCCAACATTCATTTGCACTCAATCCTCAATCATGTAAGAAATGTCATTTACGATTGCAATTGTAAAGTATCGTTTCGTTTTCCTTTTGATCGCGGGCGCTCTACCATGTACCATGTATACATTTGGCCCATTTCGTACATTTTGTTTATTTGTAGTAAAATGTTCAGTTGCATTATTATTTAAATCTACCGACAAAAGATCTTATCGTCGCATTCACGGATGTCATTCACACACACACACACACACGCACAAGCGCGCTCAATGAATTGAGCCAAGAATAGTTTTCCAAAATTCGGAATTGAAAATTGGATGGCTCAGGAAATCACAAATTTTCCATTTTATTCTTTGCACTTCTTGAATACGTCCGTAATAAAAAAAAATGTTATATTTCTATCCATTCGATATTCGCGGCATTGTGTCAAGTGTCAATGCATTTTATTTTATATTTCTATTTATTCTCATCTTTCACCTCTGCTCAAGATTCTCAGAAGCCTTAAGCCGTGAGATGAAATTGACGCCGGTATGCGAAATACCGTCAATAGCAAACGGCTAAATCAAAAGCCCACGCAAATGAAGAGGATACGATAAAAAATAAGAAAAAAAAAGGCAACAAAAGAACACTACATATTTGTAAATTAATAATATGTAAGTAGTGTCGAGCTTAACACGCCATATTTTTCGATTATTATTATTATCATTTTTATTCGAGCAAGAGCTTTTCATTGTTCAGTCCATGGTTGATACATAAGTGCATCTAAAATTGTCTGTCACATTATTGCTGTGTTGTGGTTGCTTTATTTCATCAGACCTCACAAAATACTTCAAAACTTCAACCGAAAGCCGAGATATAGTTACGGTTATGCTTATACTTGTATGTTGATGGTGTTGGATCAACTACAATTGATGTATACAATGTACATATTGTACATTGTACATATGCCCAACGGAAAATAGTTTCATGACATGATGAGTATTTCCATACACATTCACAATTCGCACATCATCCGACAGACTAAGACACTAGCTAGTAGATAGATAATAGATACGAATGATATATGGAGAAAGAGGCAGCATGACGGAAGCGGGGAGGGCTATAACAGATCTAATGTTTGGATCATCAATAGCACAATCGTAAACGTAATTTATTCCCTTGTCGCTGTAAAATTTATCTGAAACCAGGTATCAAACATTTGATTTTTTTTTCTCATGTTCTATTCTCTTCGTCATTTTTTGCATATTTCCTTTATCCAGTAAACGAGCTATATGTATGTTGTTGTTATTGTTAGAAAAAGAGAAAACGGCGAATGACAAAGATAAATAAACAAATAAATATTTAAACGATGTCGAAAATATAAAAACGGAAAAGAAGAAATGAAATCAAATGAAGAGAATTGAGTATAATGACAACAATGACTACAAACAATTTTTGTCATGAAAGGCGATCAAAGGAAACGATCGAAATGTATTTGAAACAGGACTAGCTCAAAGAAATTGCAAACCATCACCGTTTCCACCGTTTTTATTCTGTTTGTCTTTCCATTTTCAAATCTAAAGATCAATGATAAATTCGAAATCATGTCGCCGCCATGTGTTCGATAAACTATAAGTACATATTTTCATATTTTGGTAAATGGCAAATATTTGTTCTTCTTTTGAATTCATTTAATACCATCAATTCGGAAGCTTTAAATTTTTTTTTGTGTCCAAAACGTAACGTGGGTGAAAAGAAGACAAGAAGAGTATCACAACTCAAAACATCTGTTGTGTTTTTTTTTTTTTTCATCAAAAAGAAAACATTCATTTTTCATCAAATCATCCTTCGGGATGAGGTCCGTTTCATAAATTATTAGCCGTCAAAAGCCATTTCAAATAAATAATTGTACAATTTTAAATTTGATTATTCATGAAATGATAAAATCATAATGAAATCAGGACTAAAAAAGGTTGCACACATACAAATTTTAAACAATGTACTGGAATTTTGAATAAATTTTGTCATTTTGTTTGTTTCTTTTTGAATGTTGTTGTTCTTTTTTATAAACAAACATCATCAATTGACGAATACAACCGAATCAAAATGAAATGACAATTCTACTGATATGAATAAATTTTTTAAGTATTGAAAATTAAATTACCATTTTGCATAGCAACACTTTTATCCTCAACACGGCTTACATAACAGCACAATTCATCTTGACGATCTGCATTTTCCATGAGTTCGGCCTCAACCGAAAAGCCCCACATATGTTCGGTTTTACCACGCTGTAGCTCAACTTGATATAGAATTTTGGCACATACTTCGACCATTTCATGTGTGTGAAGCTGTAAAATGAATAAAATAGAGAAAATTCAATCATTAAATTTTTGAATTTTTAACTTTTTTTCTCCCCTTTAAATTGATTGGATTCCGCGAAGACCCTTTATCATACAAATAAATAAATTCAATTCAATTCAAACAGTTTGGTTTGACACTCAATCAACAAAACAAATTCAAATTTAAATTTCAGATGGTGAACGGTCAAAAATGTTCGAATCAACAGGCCTCTTATACGATGTTGGACATAATTGTCTTGTAATTTTGTGCAAGTGTGCTCTTGAGTGATGGGTGTGCTTTCGACTAATCACACAAATTTCACCAACTTCATATTGCCGGAATAATGGAATTTGAAAGAAGAAAAAACAAACACTCTTCACCAGATGAGATTCATCCGGTTCGATTTTCATCTTTCTGTGGATTCAACTCTTGACGTTGTCCGACATTTTCCAGTTTTAATCTCTATCTTTTGTTACGTATTCAATTGCTCGCAATGAACATTCCGTTTATTTATTTGAGTTGTGTTTCTCTCCATCTCTTTGTTTGCGTGACTTTTGGTTCTGGATTTGACATCGAATCATCCGCGAATACAATAGAATTTCCCAATCAATGTCACGTAGTGAAATTGTTCATTCTGATTTTTTTTTATACCACGAAAAGAAAACATTGAAAAGAAAAAGCACCGTTCATTCATTTTTATCGCGTTTTTTGTTGAAAAGAATGTCCATATTGAAATTGTCCATGATGAAGAAAATAAAATGAAAAATTGAAATTTCCAATTGGATTGATTTTTACTGTTAAGATAAACATTTACTATCGACGAGAAAGAGATTAAATTATTATGTATATGCCTAAGCAAAAGACCATTATCGTTGAATTATTTATTATTATTATCAATCCATGATTCGTGAAGCTTTTCAAATGAAAATAAATGAACACAATATGTCACAGTATCGAATACTGCGCTTGAAAAATATTGATTTTTTTTGTTTGATTTTTGGTGAATATTTTCATTTGACTCAGCAGCAGCAGATTGTTGTAAAAACAATATCGATATTAATGTTGAATATGACCATAGGCTATTCCCTTCGAATTGAATCCCAACCCAAAAAATGTCTACGTCAACACGAATGAAAATATAATATTTTCTGACATTGGCTTGGAAACACACTGAGGATTTACTACTAGCGCTCTGAATCTGCCTGTATCGGATCCCTTAACGGACCAAATTCAATTTCAAATGTATTCAAATGCAATCGTTCGTATTTTTTTTTTAAATTATTATGGTCACGTTTCCACACTCCCCATTCACCATTCTTATTTTCTATGTTCTAATCAAATATGGAAATTAGATGAATTTCTCAAATGAATTAGGCGAAAAATAATTGAACAATTTCCCATTTGAATTATCATAATTTAAGTTAAAACGATGCTAATATTCATTTAATACTTTAGTTCGTGTTTTGAATTTTCTAATGAAGTCATACGGCCGTCGACGGCAACATCATTCCAACACCAAAACATTAAATGTATATAATATTAAATATGAATCAGTGATTTGCATACGCATTGATTTTTCATTTCAACCATTTAATATTCATGAATAATAACAATAATAATAAATTGAATAATAATAATAATAATAATAATGAGTGATGGCCCCACTTCGATACCAGTATGCCACAGAATGGTAATAACAAGTGGGTAGGTATATACTTACATAAGTGTCAATTAAGTCGTTTCGGTGTGGCACAAAATAATTATGATCTTCCATATCACGTCGCTTTTTCACTCGAACAAAATGCTCCGTTGGATTAAGATTTTTGCGGGCGCATGCATTAGCTAAAAATTCTTCAACTGACATTGCATCACGTAGATAAACGGTTGCGTAATTATTGTCTGGTAATGCAACTTTATATGTTTTTTCCGGTTCGTCACGTGAATTCATCTATAAATAGAAAAAGGGGAAAAAGGAAAAAAGAAAAACCACAAAAATAGAATAAATAAAATAAAATGCGTGCAATAAATGCGTGAAATAAAATAAAATGCGTGAAATAAATGCGTGAAATTTTTAATGACTGTGCACATTCCAGAAAATAAACACATTATTATTATTCATGATTCAATGGTAAATATAATTTTCAGCACTTGCAACGCACGCAATATGTGCCAACTTTACTATAATTATATTCATAACGATAACGATTTGAAGAAAGGTATTTTCTCACTTTGAATTCGGTTGTGGTTGAAATACCGTTGAAAAAGAAAATGAAAAATATATTTCCTTTGTAAATTGTAAATGAATAGAAATGCAAAAAACAAATGTATTTTGTTTTATCGTTGACTTTAATTCAGATTACGTCACTTGACTGAAACCACTGAATGGCAATAAATTTATGATATGAAAGGTTTTTTTCCAAAAATTCAATGGTTGAATAGACGCTGGATGTACATATGAGATGAAAATTGCGGTCGCCAAACTCGCTATAAATTGTGTCAATTGAAAAATTGAAAAACTGAAATTTATCAAGAACCGAAACAATGTTTAGTGCTAAGTGAACCAAATTCGAAATGAAATGTGCGTGTACTGAAAACTGTAACAAATATTCCTTCGATACGAGTAAGGATTTTTGCTCATCCGAAATATGTGTAATGGAAAATGCCTATTGCGAACATACAGAATATAGAATAGCGAAATGTTTAATGCTCAATGTTTCCGCACTCCAGACGTTTTTTTCCATATACTAAAGTGCCAACGTGCCAACGCACACAACCACACAAATACATATTTCGAAATTGATTGAAATTTTCCTTTTTTTTTCTTCATTTATTTTCCAACTTTTTATATTTGATTCAATGGGCAAATTGTGACCAAATGGTGATTAATTAGAAGAATACATTTTCCTCTCCGATGGTATTTTGTTCACTCAATTTTATATTATCATTTGCATTCAAATCGCTCGGTTTTGTTTGCATTCAAAAGCATTCTATTCCCATCTCTATTTTTTTTTTCACTCTCTCTCTCTATATTTCGCGTCGATAATTCATGAAAAGGACACGGGGATAGTATTCAGTATTCAGTCAGAGGTATTACAACCCTTTTGAGAATTTCCATTTGTCACACCTACAAAAGTTGAAAATACTGAGAACATAAACAAACACAAATAGACAAACAAATATATCGGCCTCATCTTTTTTATCAATGAGAAGCAGCAGCACAAAAACCGTTAATAGAAATGGTCGAATGACCGATTAGAACAAAAGCTTAAATTATGTAGTTGAAAGAATGTTCATCGTACTCTCTCAAATGTTCAACATAAATGCTTAGTCAACGCAATACATTTTACTTTTTTGGCTTAATTCTATTTGATTTTTTTTTCTCTCTCTCTTTTGTTTTATGTTGTAAATTTGGTTCATTGTTGTTTATTTGCTGATCCACCATTCAGCTCGTTCTGTTTTCTGTTTGACCAAATATCGAATGAATAACGGGATAGCATCCGAAATTTGCATATTTTCCATTCCAAAAACTTCGTTAAACATTTGTGCGTGAACCAAACAAGTCGGAAATATTGGTGATTCCAAACAATGCAATTATCATTATAAACTATGGAACTCAACTGCAATATGAACAAATGCATTCGTAATATATTTTTTCACTACAATGGATACTGAATATATATTGTATAGTATTGGTCATTTAGGTGTAAAGTATGTAGGAACAGCAATATAGCAACGACAAGACAAATGTCTCACACTGAATCCAAACAGTGATGTTTCGTTCATAGGTGACCATTTAATTTTCGATTCAGTCGAATCAGTTGAAAATTATCGCTTTTCGACATCAAACAAGCCGTTTTCATTTTCGGTTTGGATCTCTTTTGAAAAAAAAAAAAATGTGGTCGATTAGTTTATATGTCAAAAAGCTCGATGCTGCCCATTCGATACGCGTCACATTTCAAACGCAAACACAAAATTTTTGCCGATATTGTACATTGTACATTTTAATTTGGTTTTAATGCAACTGTTTCGGTTAAAATTTTGAAAATGAAAG
Organism: Mayetiola destructor; assembly: GCA_000149185.1. Classification (NCBI taxonomy): domain Eukaryota; kingdom Metazoa; phylum Arthropoda; class Insecta; order Diptera; family Cecidomyiidae; genus Mayetiola; species Mayetiola destructor. The sequence continues at coordinate 8,600,368 of GL501517.1, forward strand.
ATAAAGAAAAAATGTGCATCGAGTGCCGGCACTGCCGGGTACCGTGTACCATGCATCGATGGCGATACAGTCGAAGAAAATGAAAAACAAAATGCCAACTCAAAATGTACAATATATTTTATACATAAATTTACCAAATCACATCGTTTGTGAATCGTATCAGGATTAACATGGTTAAAAAAAATATGTGAAAACGTTAAAATAAATTACCTGCATTGAACGTCGACTTGATCCACTATTTGAACGTGATAGCAATGGTGGTCTTCGTTTTGTAGCTCCACGTCCTGCTAGTAAATTGTTCAATAACGATGGTGAACGTGCACAAATAAATGCATGGAACGATGACACAGTAAATACGCCCAATTTATTTAATGTATTTTTTGTTGGTCTAGACACATGAGTAAGCAAAGACTGTAAATAGAGAAAAAGAGAAAAAAAAAAAAAAAACCAAATGAGAAACGAGAAAAGATGGAAAACAAAACGTGCAAAACAGGATTGAAGAAATAAATTTATAAAAATTCGAAATCTATAGAGTTTTTGATTGGAATTGTTCGTCAATAATAATGCTCGCATATTGTATGTATTCCAACTGATGACTGATAATAACTGATAACTAAAGGATTTCCCAAAACCATGTTGAATGCAAAGCTTAATTCTAATTTATAGTTTCACTTATTGCGCTGCGATATTTTTTTGTTACTGTTTTTTTTCTTTTTCGAACAGATAAATTTATCGTGCAAAAAATATACGAACAACAGCAGTTGTGGCTTTAATCGATTTTTATTCCGTTTTTCTCCACAGTTTTATTACACATATTATAATAATACGGCAATTTCTTTGTAAACTTTTGCGATTTGATTTAATCGAGCTGGTCAATGATCAACCAGAGACTATCATTTAATTCCAAACGGTTCCATTCCACTCGTTCGATTTGTGTGATGTCAATCTATTGACTATTGACATGTAACAATGCATATCTTTCGAATATTCTCCTATAAATAATCAATCATAATACGCGTGATAATGATAATCGTGCAAAATGCATGTCATAGAAAATAATAGATAGTAAAGGACGATAGTTCATAGTTCATAGTTATTTTCATTCATTCGATGTTGAAACTTGAAAATATGGAAAACAAAGTATAGAGTAGTTAGTAGTTGGTCCAATAAAATGTTCCACAAAGCTTTAGACGCAAAATGCTCGTCAAATTATATTATTCCACGTATGTATTGTGTTTGGATGGATTTGTATTAGAATTGATATTATCGCTTAACAATGTAATCATTGTTGTATATTTGATTTATGTTATCGATGTGGTGAACTTTTAGTCTATTGACATTTACGCATTTGTATCAAAACCGATGTCATACACTGAATCAAATACGAAGAGAAAAGAATGATTCATGAGTCATGAGTTTATTCGGATTTTATTTGTAAGCTGTGTTTTTCTTTTCTTTTTTTTTTTGGATCATGAATGCATCAGAAATATGACCGATTTGTCATACTTTACGAGAGCAGTTTTCCTCATCCATTAGGCAAAAAGCCAATGGAATAAAAGCTTTCCACACCGATTCCAGTCTGATGGTATGATGCATATGTTTGTTCAAATAAATTGAAAATCTCAATTGAATCGTTTTTTGTTCATTCCGCATGGAAATTCCTTTTTTGAAAAAACAATGACAACAAAACAAAAAAAATTCAATAAATATGAATTAAAAACAGATTTGAGACGGCTAAATGACTTAAAATCGGACACAATCGAATGAATATGCTTTTGACGTTTGCCATTGTATGTAATTGCCAACACAGGAAAATGGTTTCCTATTGTTCGGTCATCAATGAGCAGAAAAATCGACTATTTTCCATTCAATATACGGTGGTTTTTTTTTTCATTAATTTTTTTTTCTTCAAACGTTCACATTTATATGGTGAATGGTGACATGTTAAATCCAAACATTTCGTTTCCATTTGAAAATGAGAAACTAAAACTTAAAGAGAGACAAATAAATAAAAAAAAAAGACGGAATGAAATTGAGTCTTGATATGCGCTTGAACATAAATTGTTTCCAACGAAATCGGAATCGGAAGTGGTTGTTTCCATTGTTGTTCACTTCTAATAGTAGTTCGATGTTTGAACAAAATGCCCATTGGTTGATGGTGGACTATTGAATTGAGTACAATTCAGAATTTTAGCAAAACAAGAAAAATGGAAAATAACCATTGAATTTGGTTGTGATTTTATAGAACAAACAGCGAAAAGGAGAAAAAAAATAGCCAAAAATAGATTCAAAAACTGATAAGGCGACATATAACCCACGGAAAATAATATACGAAATACATTTTGCATTACTCAGAGCTTTGAAAGGATTTTGTTTCGAAATAATGTCAATGGTCTCACGTATATCTGATCTAAGATTCTATCATTCTATCTATCCGATTGAAGGATAATAGATGATATTGTAATACGAATTTTGAATATTGAATACATTTCATATTCGTATATTGCAAATTGTAATACCAAACAAAATAAACAGCACAGTGGATCTATCACAAATCTTTATTTTTCGGGTTAGTTTATAGGTTTTGCCTTGCTTTTGAAAGTTTAATTATTTATTATAAATGGTACAGACTCTGTACTACAGAGACATCCCATCAAAATCAAAATTTATTTATTATAGGACCAATGCAAAGTTGAAATTCGAAAGAATTTTTGAAATGATTCAGCCTTGAATGACTTTATTTCAGACATTAATAATTAATTCCAACACACGTAAAAAATGAAGATGAGAGCAAAAAAAAAATTGTGACTGAACTTCGTGGAAATCAATTCATTGAAATGGTTAACGAATATTTACTGAAGGTCTCTGGAAGTTGAGATTAATATTCATTATTATCATTTGACAGTTATAATAATCGTTTACAAATTCAAATCGATCATTCATTGCGAATGTTGGTAATTGTGAGAAAATTGATGGCAAAATGAATTTTTATTCAAAATCAAGTATTCTAAAAATAGAACAAATTGAACGACACTGCGGTAACAAGTTATACAAACAATAAACAACTATATTTGACAAAACTGGCGTGAATATTTTAACCCAAATTGAATATGTATATGTAGAATAGCCATGCTAGACTGGAATTCATTTCAGCGAATCGCAATACGAAATATTTAACAAATTTAACAATGGACACATATTTGAATTCACCAAGGAATATTCTGTATCAAGAGCTCAAAGTGTCGAAAAAAAAGAGACATGCTGTGTAACAATTGATTTACAGCGGCCCCAATACAAACACACATCACAACGTTTACATAGACCAACTGGCTGTGAATATAAATTAGATGATGAAAAATTGTCACTTTCCGAATCTAACGAAAATTGCTCAAAATTCGGTTGGTTTTCTATGTGCTTTCATGTCTTTTTCTGTTGCGTGTTTATCTGGCTCCCGTTCCAATTTTCCATTTTTTTCCTAATTTTATTCTTCATTTTTTCTCCCATTTTTTTTTTCATATCATTTTGTTGGTATATGAAATGTAAAATGAAGATAAAATTAAAATATTTTTGGGCATTTGTCATATCCATCCAGACTGTTTTATTGTTATTGAAAGAATGTTTAAATTTCATTTCAATTTATCACTGACATTCTGTTTCCATGCAATTTCCAATATAAGTACAGTTTACAAATGATTGACAAAATATTCCAAATAGTTAGACAGCCAAAAAATCATTAAACGGAACGAGAGACAATATAAGAATTGTAATTTTTATCACGATAAATTTTTCCATCTCTATTTTTTCTTTTTTTCGTTCACGTGCTTAGTTATCTTTTGGGTTTTTTTCCTGATCTGTTCATCCCTGATTGATAAACGACATTTTTCCCAAAAGACAATGAATAATTCAATAGATTTTTATAACTGAGAGTCTCGATTATTTTATTATTATTTTGCTTCATTTGATTCTATTACAATGTCATGACCCATTTGTAGCGCTCAAATAAAACCTAAGATTTAAATTCATCCCTTTTTCACTTCATTCCGATGAATTCATCTAATTTTATTTAGGTAAATACTTTTCGGGATTGATGTTTAAATCATCGAATTTGTCGCTCAAATGCCGTCGGAAAAGAGTTTGATACTGTGTGAGGAAGGAATGAAATTAGTTATGCTTTAGCTGAGTTCAAAATCTAAAATTTTCAGACAAATGCCGAACGAAATGTTGAATTTGTTTTTCGTTAGCATTCAATATTCAATATGAAATTTGTTTTCGAACATTTGTGCAAACGAGAAAAAAAAAGACACGAGAATTTGGCCATAATCGAATCGTCGTTGATCTTATTTGAATGAATGGCAGCGATGAAATTGAAACGTTATTGATTACCGGACGACATGCTCAACCCAAAATGTATTTGAACATTTTTCGATCGTCAATTCAATGAACGCCTCATGCATGAACAAACACGTTCGAATGATTGGTCGATATCATTGTAAATTTTATTTTGTTCCGTTTTTTTTTTCATGCATCAATTCGTCAACGGAATTCAATAAAAACCGAAAAAGCTCATGGATTTTTTGGCGATATCATACCACATACACCTACACTAATTTACACATTTTAAATGAAATAAATTCGTTGAAATTGGTTTTTCAGAATGAAATGTCAATTCGATATATGTATACGTATAGAACAAAAGAGCACGAATGCAATAAATTCACAAATTTTCCACAAATCGGGTGTTTGATGACACTGACAAAATTGGCTAAGATTTAAATGAAGTTCGCATTTCGAATTGTCATCAACAAAAACCGTTCAATTTGCAACTTTGTCTATGGCTCTTATTGATGTGAATAATATGCCCTTCCAATCGGAAGATAGGAGATCTCTGTTCATTAAATAATTGATTAATAGTAAACTGGTTTGGAATGCAACCTACAAACTGTTTGACTGCTAAAAATTGCACCAATTTTTTGTTTTCATTAATTTAAAAAAAAAAATCCATTAAAATTTCCGATGTTCTAAGGGTGCGAAATAATTAACATAAAAATTTGTGAGCTCATCTTAAAAAAACGTAACAATAACAAAAATAAGTTGATGAAAAATATACCTTTGGATTTGGCAATTCGCCACCTTGTAATGATGCCATGTAGCAACGTAAACGGAATTGTTCGCAATGCAGACGTTCCAAATTCTCTTCCCATTGCAATACCTGGGCCTGGATTTGATGACGAGTATCCTGGGCACTAAGAACTCCAAGCTGCAATTCGGCCATAGTTTTTAATTTGTGATCCTGCAAATAAAATGTGAAAGAAAACAAAATTTGTTTATTGTTTTAGTGTAATTCAACTAATTCTTATTTTAAACTTCTCTCATTTGAATAAAAATAATCATAATTTGAATAAAATTCTTTGGATGAGTGCGGATACGGTGGAGCTTTTGAATATTTTTTCTCAACTGTACACAATCCGCTTCACACTTCATCCAATGAAAAATCTAAACTAAGCATCAATTCGTAGGGAGATTTTGTGTCGGTTTTTTTTTCTCAGCGTATTATGCGATTCAAACTATTCCATTGCAAAATAAACCAACCGAACAATCGTTTGCCCTGCAATCCTCAACATAAAATCACCAAACAAATGGGAAAAAATTTCAAAATAAAAAATGAACAAAACGAGAACTCATTCAAATTAAACGGGTTTTGCGTTCCCTTTATTTTTTGTGTTTTTTCCCTCATAATGCTTTTCCTTTTCCCTCATTTATTCTCTTCGCTAAGCCTATGCAAAATTTTTCCGGTTCGAATACAATATAATCATTAAAAATTTTGCAAGGAAATAAATTATATTCCCGAGATGGAATGAAGTTTTGAAGACGGATTTTTCATACGTAATGTCGTTGTAAACAAGGTGGGGACGAACGGCTTACTTTTAACGTCCACGAGGATTTTCGAGTGTAGAAGCAAAAAATATTAAACAAATGGAGTTTCAGCATGAGTGGTGCAAGTATTATATATCCAGTAGCGGCACTATAATAGAGGCAGAATGAGGTTAGCAAGAATACCAATGCATCATAAATTCATTTATGGCTGGGCAATAGAAATCTGCTCTTTTCTTGCACTTTCAGAATCAACGACAGTGAAGAACGTGGTGGTGATTCGAGGCTAAAGACCATTTAATTTCACCATATGAGTCTGAAACTATTATTATATTTTTTTGTATGGATCAGAGAAAGAGAGAAAGATCGGCTCATTTTTCTTCTTTTTTTTTTTAATTGATTAGGTATAATCAATTAGCTTGCAAAAGGACCATAAAAAATGTCCAACGAATTTTCTGTTGATATATCCAGAATTCAATTTATACCAGTCACAATGCACACTTGACAAAACCAATACGAACAAATCCACTACCGAAATATCCGTTTATTTCGAAATGTTTCTTTACCGAGACAATATAAATCATCATTCATCATATTCACAAAAACTTCATTCGATGATTTTCAATGAATCACTAAAAATTGGTAATTCAGCTGGATTTTTCGCGATCAGTTTTGCATGAGAACTTGAGATTCGAGATGAAATGATGCTGATGTCTACCTATTCCGGAATTTGAGGATCTCTCTCGGTTGTAACAAAAAAAAAGCGAGAATTTTTAATTCAAATGTGTTCACGAACGCGTAAACGTTTAAAGCCATTTGATAAGAAATGTATGAAAAATTAGAATTACAAAGTTATTTGTTGATGTATCTTAAAATGAAGAAACCATCCGAATTGAATTATTTTTTGAAGAAAAATGTTCAGTGTTTTTAGGAAGAATTCTATCTACGGAAAGGAGTTGAACAGATATTGCATAATAATCATGGTAGTAATAATAATAATAATCATTATTATCATTTGATGGGTCAAAATTCTCTGATCGTGTTCAACGGTTTCATTTTCTTGACAAAAATTCAATGAATATTTAATTAGTAATGACGAACAAGACACGAAAAATAATTGGCCAGCTTTCAAAAGCACAAATACTTATTCTATAGTAGTGTATAGTGCATATTGTATAATTAGTATGAATTCATTCGAATTGCCAATAAAATTTATTTACTTCATTTTGTGTGCTCATTGCTGATCGCTCATAGTCTTGTATTGCACAAAATGCGTTCTCATGACACCATAAAAGTTGAAATAACTTGATCATCTAATTAACAAAAATGTGTAATTTGTTACGTCGATTAAAAGTATACCGTGCCCTAATTGTACAATGTACATGAAAACCATTATTACAAAATGAAACATCAAAATGCATCGACGACTGTAGCGTTAAAAGTTCAGTCACTATACACTATACACAGTACAGATAATGGCTGATAAGCATTTCAATTATATTCACCGAATATAAATTTTGAACATAGTCAACCGTTCACGGATTGGGCGCAACCAGAAATACTTAATTTATTTCGGATTCTTTCGTCTTTTTTCGTCTTCTTGTCACATTATCATCGTCAATTTATCAGTGTTGCGTCTCAAAATTGAGATCAGACAAAAACAATGAAACAACACAGTGAAGATACTGAACTGATGCGTCCTCAACATGTTGCGTTCCATTGAAATTCCTTATCGTAAATACAAAAAAAAAACCATGTATTAAACTGTTAACGTGACTGAAATAACGGAAAAGTTTAAATGTTTCAACAGTTCAATTAGCTTTGCCAACGACTACTTCGTACAGTTGAATTTTTTCTGCTATTGGTGTATCGTGTAGCATCTTGTTGGAAGCTGACGCCATTTTATTCTGTTTCGTTGGAAAAGTTGTAAATTTTAGGAAGTGTTGATACATATATTTTGGAATTTTTATACTTCATACATATTTTTCATACAATGGGATTATTGCGTTGGTCTGGTGGATAAAAAGTGAAACTATTAGTGGATGCAATGAACAATAAAAACACTGGCTGGAAAGTTTCCAGTAAAAACTGAGACTATGTTGAAAAGTCTTGCTCTCAAATCAGCGATCGATAAGCTTAAGCTCTACCCCATCTAAACAAGACAATTAAGCGCACATCAAAATCGCTGAGAAATGAAATAACGAAAAACTGTCTTTCAAACCAAAGCGGATAATACAGCGAAAGTTAGGCGCTTTGTTTTATTGAATGCAGAATTAATGAATAAATAATAAATGAATGGAAAGCATCTTCTCTACTTTATAATTCAATTTATGAGTGTATCGGTCAAAGATATATGTATACAATATACAATGTACAGTCATCACAAGACCGCATAAAAAAAAAATCTATTGTGGAGGAAAAAACCGATTCGATTATGAATTTTACACAAAAATATGATTCTTGTTCTGTTGGAATTCTGGACAAAACGCAAGTGAATGTTAACACGACCTGTGGTATTGAGTGCTCATGAGTAAACTCTGTATTGTCTGAGAGCTATGAAATTCTTCTAGGAATGACCAATAACCAGCGATCTAAGATCACCTTTCGACCGAGTTTCTATGAAAAACCCACGAAACTTTTTGTTCACAAATATCAGGCTTTCACCTTGACAACGCTTATGCTAAATCAAAATAGTCTCCTCGCTGTTGGGTTTTTCTCGTTTCATTTTCTAAATTTTTTTAAAAAATACTCTCCGCTTTTAATGCTCCGTTTTCTTCCTATTTTCAACTGGAGACAGAGAGAGAGAGAGAACCATACAAAACGGTCGGATAATGGGGAAAAAGCTAGCACTAAAAATGAGCAAGATTCAATGGGAATCAAGAGTACGAAAAATTCATTATTAGTGTTATCTAAACTAAGTTTTCTTTGGTATGTGAACGCAAAAAGAATAAATAAATGGAAATTGATTATTTTTCTTGTGAATTTGCAGGTGTGGGTGTGTGACAGTGTTCGTTGATCCAGTGTGTCCATAAATCTAAGTATTCATATAATTTTTAATAATTCACTTCCAACTAGCAAGTGTTTCGGTGCCATCATAATATTGATGTATTGAAACATCTTATACGTAAGCGGAGAAAAAATAAATAATAATAATCGGTGATTGTTTATGTCGCCGACTAGGCCCTGCAAGCCATTCATTATGTTCAATTGACGTTTGTGGCTTTAGTTGTCTACTATGCATGGCAACAGAATATAAAATATGGAATATAGATGTTTAGCAATGAAATGGATAAATTATGTTATATGAATCGTTAGTCTTAAGTGTTGACTTTAACAAGCATTGGCTTTATTTCATTTGATTCTTGAATACATTTTTTTTTCTCGTTTCGTTCTTCTCTCGCATCCTTGTTACATGATTTGGATGATAAGTTATTGCCGCGCTTTATTACCATACTTCATATGTACAGATTTGGGGCTTTGTATAACTACATATTAACCATGGACCATTCAATACAATGCTATTCAATCGAATTTATGGAATAAATTGGTGAATAGACAAGAAACAACCGGAACGCTGATGAAAAAAAAAAAATATTTGGACACAATGTCCAAACCAGCCACAATCGGAAAAAAAAGATAATTTTATGGTATTTTGTTAGGAAAAGGTTCGAAAATGATGAATTGATTTAATTTTTGCCAAACTCGAATTTTTCATCAACATTAATTCTTTTTGGGAATCAAAAATCATCAGCGTTCAGTTGGAACTCTTCCAAAAATAGTTTTTACTTCATTCTTTTTTTTTTTCTCTCCATTTCATCGATGTTACATATTTGCAATCATACACATGCCAAAAACAACATAGATTATTTAATAAAGCTGACGTCATCATGAAACATTTAGACTTGCTTACCGATTGCAATTTTTTTCTCTTTTGGTTCCATTTCAGGGTCCATTTTTGTGCTTGACATTCCACAAGAATATACTAATATCCAATTATTAAACAGACATTCGGTGTACATACAATTGAAACTGATTACATGTGCAATTCAAACACAAATGAGACTGAAGAAATTCCCAACCCTTTTTTTGACCTTCTAAATGCACTCTTGGCCATCATCGATCATTGTTCTTCAGAAATAGGGTTAGGCAAAGCAAGGTTTTTTTTCTTCATAATATTGAAAGAAGTTTAAAAATATTCAAAAGAGTGTCGTAGGCAAGAGCGAAAAAAAAGCGAGAGGAAGAAAGAGATAAAAATAAAGAATAAGAGAAAACATGTTCAATTCGAGATGCCATTTTCTTGCTACTTCAGCAATTCAACTGGCAACTGGCAACTGGCATTTAAAATAATTTTAATTTGAAACCTTTGAAGTTTGCGCATTCAACCATCTATATTGATATGGTTAACTGACGGCAATAAATTTATTTCGGTGGTTTGAGCATTTCACTAATTCGATTTCAAATAAAAGTTTCCATGTCTATTTGTATTTTGTGTTTTGGGTGTTGCTTGTAGTTTATAGTTTGTAAATAGAATGTGTGCTATTTGTATTAACAATAATACAATCCATGAAATGAAAATTGAATATATTTCATGTCTCATGTACTATGTACTCAATGTCATCCCATATCATACGTTTATTCTTTAGTTTCAATGAAAAGTAATCCCATCATACGCTCATATATCATACGTTGCAATAGTCAATGGTTAATATATGGGTTTTCCATTTTCCATTTTCCATATTTTCAATTAAATTGAGAGGTGGTAACATTGAACACATGTTGTGTGTCTGTGAAAAGTGTACAAGCATATCGAATTGCTGAAATTTTTCTACTGAATTAGATTCCATTCAGGAGAATAAGACATTTTTCGGCTTCACTGGCAATTTATTTATCGACATATAAATTCAAACAAATTACCATTTCACTAATTATTTATTACATAAGCAAAATCCCATTAATTTACGAACAATGCATTTGTATGTACGCCGAGCAGTGTGATAGTCCCTCTTTTTAAGAAAAAAAAACATAAAATACCTATGTTCATTTGGTTCTCATCATCCATTTAAAAGATTCGGTTTCCTTGGATATAAACCATCAAACGTTTTTCGTATTTGGAGTGGCGCTGATTAAATTACGGTGGGATTTCACCATAGACAGACGATGGAAAATTTCATATTTGCTTTCATCAAACACACGTGAATCACACATACTGGTACTGATACTGGTACTGGCTGACATTTGAAAAATATTTGAAAGAATTGTAAGCTTGTTGAAAAAAGCGAGCGGCATACATTTGTACGTGTAGACAAAAAGTTGCCAAATGAATATATTATTGCTTTTATGCAGCAGCATAGCACTAATCATACACATTTTTGGGATAATTATTATTATTAGCGGATATTCATTTATTTGGATCAAAATGGCTGAATATATTTCAGGGGAATATAACGTGTAATGAATTTTGCGAAATGATTATTTTATCCATTGATCACCTTCAATCAGAGGACTGAATTGTTTTTTTTTATGAGCTTTGCTACATCAACGATATGGATATCGATTCGGAATATCGATAACGTCTCCGGTCCAAAGGACGAAGAACAGAAGAAAAAAAAAAATCTAAACTGAAAATAAAAATGAATATATCAAGTGAAACTCAGTAAAAACACAATAGAATCAACATACTGTGAAAATTTGTATGAGTGTCATGAGGATCTTTGTTTTTTCAAACATCTTTTCAAAATGATTTTGTTCGTTTATCATCTTCTCATTTAGCTCACAATGGCTTCTTTCGTTTCATTTTGTGTTGCACTTTTTGTGTATTAATAAATATAACCGTGTTCAGTGTTCACTGAGTATGATTTCATAAAAGGTGGCCTTTTTAAGAGCTAGCGATTTTGAACACTTTTTTTTTTTGAAAAATAAAGTAATCGAGAGCAGTTTAAATCAATGAAAATAGGTGAGACAAGAAAATGTTTTTTTGAAAAATTGCAGGAAAAATAGAGCGAAAACGAAAATTGGAAAGAAAATAAGGAATTCAAAACCGAATGTTAGGTATATGGTACATGGTATAGAATAATTGCGGATTTAGAGTGTTCGAACAATTGTGTCGTGCAATGTGCACAGTGTACATTTTGAAACCCAAAGTATTCAGTGTTACATGAAAAATTTTGAATGCTCAAAATCGGACAACTTTATCGAATGTGGCATCGTTTTCTTTATCATTTCTCCCGTATGAATGCATTGTATTATTTCATCTCAAATTATAAACACATTATTTTGGATTTTTGTTGAGAGAAAAATTCCACTGATTATCAATTTTCGCAAAAGATGATAAAGAAATTCTCTTTTTTCCATTTCTCTTTCGTTTTTTTTCTTCTTTTACATTTAGCACTTTTGGAAAATAATATCGAAAACATGTTCACGAAAGTTCTCAATGAACTCATATTTCTTTTGGCAGACACAAAAAGTGCTTTTTAGCCAAGCAAACAAAATGTTATTTGTTGATGAAAGTCTGTAGTTTTTTTTTTTAAACAAACTTTTTTTGTTCGCTTTCATTTTTCCATAAACTTCTGGAATCTTAAAATCAAGAATCGAAAATGAAATCATAAGTGTTTGTTTAACCTCAAATATACAACACTCGTAACTTCAAATTAATAGTTTTATAGCTTCGCTCTGTTTACTGTCTTTCTCTCTCTAATACTGAAGAAAATTCTATGCTGATGGCTGAAGTTTTGGAATTTCTCAATAAATTCGATTCTAAAAATTGCAATTTCGACCGCATTGTATATACACTTATACTTATACATAAAACTATTAGGATAATAAACACAAACTTCTCTATGGCATGTTTTAACTAACAATAAATGGCATCGAGATCGCGTTCAACAACTAATGCAACTGTGACAAGTGCATTCCCATTGAAATGATACGCGAAAAGTGTATATTCACGATACAGTATACAGTATACAACAGTGGGATTCCATATGGTTTTGGAAAACAAAAATAGCCATTCAAAAGCATAGGAAATGAGGAAATGGAAAAAAAACAAAAACAAAAAAAACATTTCACTCAACGGAAAACGAATTTAAAAGCTTACCGATTCAATGGCCCTTTCCAAGCGATAGATCTCCTCTTGTAATAAATGGAGTGTTCCAGTTTTACCACGATGACGTGCAAATGCAGCTGCACAAGCATTATGGATGCTGTTCACCCAATTCTCCAATTCCACCTGAATAACACGAATACAAGTGTAGAGAAGAAGATGAAAAAAAAAAACAAAGAAAAAGAAATTTATGAACAGACAACAACAAAAATGAAATATGTATCTTATGAAAATAAGGAAAGATGAACCAATTCGACATGAGTCATCATGCTATTTACAGCCAAACAAAATGCTGAATGCATTGCGTATTATCTTGAGTCAAGTTTCTATTTCTTTCTTTCAGCAGATGCACAATTAAAAATCGTTCATTTTCATATATGCAATGCGTTTCGCTCACAGCCGTGATATGAATTTATATGTGGTAAATGTGGAAATGTGTTGGCAGTGTGGTAACACATTTGAGATTCGAAGAATCAATAACAAAATTTGATGCATACACACACACACATATATGTATACACACACGAACACAATTACTACCGGCTCAGACATGAAGGATTTGATTCCTTTTTATTCATTTTAAGTGTTGAAAACTACAAGTGAATTCAAAATTCAATATATCTGAAGAGGAATCTTCGACTTTTTTGAAATTAGTTACGCTCAGTATCTTATCATTGGCTCTTGAGACCATCTTTCGCACTTGCGAATATGAAGTGCCTTTTAACAATTTGAAAAAAAAAAAGTAACAACAACATGAAGCTCGCGGTACTGAGAGTTAAGTTATTGGATGAGAGTTTAATATGTGGTTTCTGGGTCGTCGCTTCGCGAGTAATTCAAAATTAATGCAACATTTGGATAACTATTTCTGATATAAAATATATTGCTTTGTTTTATCTGACAAGGACTTTAGGATCCACAGCACTTTTAATTTCTATTCTATGGTTTGTATTGTGTTCGATGAGCACACATTTTTGAATGTATGTTGCGAATGTCATATGAGTTGCGATGCGAATGAAAAACGTGAGTTGCACATTAAGTGAAATTTAAACAAAAACTTTCAACAGAAATAATCCGTTTAATTGGTTGCATAAAATGTGTAATAGTTAATGACCATTCAATCTTACCTGGCATGGTGCTTGAAATAGGTATGCATCACCAAATGCAGTACTCAAACAAAATATATAATCACGTTTTGGATGCTCTGGAATTGGTTGCATGATGGCACCATCAACAATAATTAAATGTTTTGGTGCCGATTCAACATCGCGACCATCACGCGAATCACATGGATAAAATAATAATGTTGTTCCCTTTAAACACACCCAATAGCCTTTCCATCCCCGTTTGCGTGCCAATTCAATTTGATGCTTTTTGCGTAACAGCCATTTTTTCACAGATAAAAATCTAACGAAAAAAAAAAAAAAATTAATTGAAAATTTACCACAAGCGCATTTGAAATAAAAAAAAAATTAAAGTTCAAAGCGCAATGAGTAGCAAATAGTACGCTAATACTATTAATTGTTCGTAGGTTTGTTATTAAATTGCAATTTTTGTAAAATTTGTAAATAACAATCATTTAAATTACCCAGCCTTTCGAACAGCACCGGTACAATTAAATGAAGCGGCTGCTGTTCCTGTTGCTTTTGCCTTATATGGTGATGCCATGACACTTTCGCCGTCATCTTCATCGGATACAGCAGTTGTTAGGCTCATACGATCATCATCAGAAATCTAAAAATGAAACAACAGAAATATTTATTTAATTGAACATGGAATGAAATGAATGGAGCAAACTTTATCAAGTTTATCTCATAATATTATTATTATTATTCTTGCATTCATTTGTATCTCTCATTTGGCCTGACTTTTCACCGCCTTGTCGATGTTGAGATACGTTTTCTATATTTTTCATTTTATTGTTCTTTTATTAACGAAATGGAACAATGAAATTTAAATGCTTCCAAGAAACAACGATGGAACGAAACTTCTTTTCTTTTACACCCCAAGCTTCTTGATTACTATCAATATTCTTTCGAAAAAAACAACGAAGCCTTTATATCAATCAGCATTTGACAAGCAAAAAAATGTTCCGTTTGTCATTCAGGTGTTCGATTTCCATAGTCTATAAAGACAGATGGCGAATAAAAAAATTGAATATTGAAATATTGGTTGAATATTTACATTTTTGGTCTCAAAATTCTTCGAAGGGTAAACGGTAACATAATAATATGTCGTTAAACATTAATGTATGGCGAGTTAACTACCGACCTGGGTCGAATCCAAACGGATTGGACAGACAATTTTATAGTTCTCTATTTTAAATGACAAAATATTCATAAAAAAATTCCAAGTAAAACTCAAATTTCTCGATTCTATTTATTTCTTTCTGATTCAAAAAATACAATATACTATAGGGAAATGAGGTCGAACGATAATCCAAAAAATCGAACCAAATCATGTACCATCTTTCGTTAACATACTACGTTTATACGTTTTCTAATTATATGGAGGCTTGCTTTTGAAGAGTTTTTACTGAATGAAACGTATTCTTTTTCTCCAGTCAAAGATAAAAGAGCATTGCAAAAAAAAAAACAAAAATGATAATAATTAAAAAATGGTTGATGTTTTGCTTCGTTTTATTTTATTATAGTTTTTTTTCCCTTTCTTTCGATTTGTATGCGAGATGCACAAACATTGACAATGTCGTTTGAATAAATGCCGTGGATCACCTGACTCATATATAACTACTTAAAACAGCGAAAAGCACATTTGTATGTTAGTTTGTACATTGTACGGATAAGGAAATCAGTATTCAATGGTGGTCGTTTTTATGGAATACTGAAATAAGCGACGGAATAAAACTTCTAATATTTATGTTAGATGAACCACTGAAATAGACTTGCACAAATGAAATGAAATACGGAACATTGAACATCATGTAAATTGTAAATCATTATTATGGGATATTTTGATAAAGGATAGAAGGCAAAACGAATCCAGGGAATTAATTTAGAAATAGAGAAAACAGCAAAATGAAAAGATATTACAACTCAAATGAATGGGTGAATCACTGCATACAGCACACAACACCAACAGCATTTGAATATGCTTGTAGATTATGAGAAATTGTTTCCAACAAAATGGATTGAAATGACTTCGCACTTGCTTATGCCGTTGCTCTAGTGACCCTTCAAATCAAATCATTGCAACATCAACTAAACAATTTTGCAACAATTCTTTTGGCATTATTGATTTTGAGAAAAAGAAAGAAATATTGCCGTCAACACCCACTTCGACCGTATCATTCATTTATGGAGTTTCAGATATGTTCTTTTAATATTTCCAATGTAATCAGTTTTACCATTCCAATTTTTGCATTTTCCGGCATATTTTTTTGTGTCCAAACAATTTGTCCAGGTTTATAAATAATATAGATTTACGTACATGTGTATGCTGTTAGTGATTTTTTTTTTTTAGCCATTTTGAAAACTTTTTTTGCGAATTAGTTGCAATGAAACATTTTGTGTTCCAAGCATGGACAATAAATTGAAAACATTCAAAATTCGGCATTCATCTGTTCCGTCTTTATGAATGGGACTTTGATAACAATCTTGGGTCAAATCGTCCGAAATTTTAATTTCAGACTGAATAAAAGCGCAATGTCTGAAAGGATTGTTATACAATGTCATAATAACGCCAACATAGCTCTTTGCACACCGAGATGCAAATTCGATAAAAAGAGAAAAATTTCCACCTTCAACCCATCTGAAGCATCAGTTTCTATGAAACGATAGAACCGAAAAAAAATTATTCAATCTGAATGAAATTAAATATCGTTTCATCTTAATGATGTTTGAATATTTTGGGCACATGGAATGCATGGAAATTGAAAAGCTTTGAATGGGAGCTATTGAAATTCGTACGAAATTTCATTGATCAAATCCCACTTATGAAAAAAAAAAAAAATCCAATTATGAAATAATTGCCTCAGATTCAGTTTTATCAACAAATCAACCATTCTCAATTCTGACATTTCATTTCAGAGAACGCTTCAAGCTTTTTTCTCTCATTAACTAAAATATTAATGATAATAAATAAATAAATAAAAAAACTTCGTCGGCTGATATTAATGGTTCGATCACTCTTTTAATGCTTCCATCTCATTATATTTCAAAGTTTAACAGGCTCAAAATTCTATTCACAGGATATATGTAAGCATGCAATGTTTTTAATTTGATAAAAAGTTTCACAACGAAATTCGTTTTGAGTCGACGTTCAATACATGTGTGAACCATCATTGCCGTCATTTCCTTTTATGTCTGTTATTCTTGCCATCGTTGCTATTTGTTTTACAATGTTTTTCCACGATGTATGCACAATGTATATGAG
>GL501517.1:8618120-8651127 GCA_000149185.1 Mayetiola destructor
AATAATACAGTGTTTAATATACAATATATGTATGGACACTGGACACATACTATATATATCAATCGTGTCAAATACTAAATGAATTTGTTTGATATTTTATCGACTCAGCGTAATATCGTTAAATATATACATAATATTGATAATGTCGTAATATCGTAACAATTAAATATTGATGTGTTGTTATTGATATGTAATACATATTGTATATAAATGATATGATCGAATAGAAATTATTTGTAAAATTGTTTTTGGTAAAATGGTTACCTTCTGTAAAAATCTTTCATTGCATTCTTTAGCTGTGCCACGCCAATGCCGATGGCGATACCGTGAATTTCCTAATTTGAGCGTACCCCTTAATTGGGCTGCTTCACTAACAACACGTTTTATTGTTTGCAATCGAAGTCGATCGCATAAATAAATTGGTTTTAATAATCGTCCATGTTCTGGTTCTGATTCAGCACCCGAACGTATTGTATCATCATCTTCATCTACCCATGCACTCAATACACCTTCAACAAAATTGTATAGCATTTGGATGTTTGATTGCATTGATGTTGATGATTTTTCGGACGGACTTTTTTGAAGTGGTTCGATAAGTTTACGATTTTGGCATACTTCACGTAATAAATTTTCACCAAAATGTACGGTTTTATGGCGCCGACGACGTGAATTTAATGATGCAGCCGATGCTGATTTAACTAATTTACCAGTTTTTGATTTATTTCGAGATCGATGCGTACGTGGAAATGATGATGAATTATGTTCAGTTGAACGATGTGCGCCGCTCACACATTTTGGCAGTGAATTATGTTTTATATTTGTAGCATAACGCGAACGACACAAACATTTTGGATCCATACATTCTGGCAATGATTGATATTGAAAGCATTCACTTGTACATTTTGTTTCACCACATCTGGTTAATGATGAACAACGTCTTGTATTATAACAATCATTCAATCGACAATTTGGATTTGTACAAATCGGCAATAGTGCACACATTGGATCCGTACATTTTGTTATTGATGAGCTATGCGATGATTCACGTTCAATCGATGATTGCTTCCGTTGTATACGATTTATATTATTATTGTTAGTATTATGTGAATTGCTTGACATATCCGATACAGTTGCCGATCGTTGTGTATGATTACGACGTGGTCGATCTCTTTTACTTGATCGATTGATTTGATCGGAATTTTGATCGATGCTCATTGAAGGCGTTTTAAATACATAATGATATCGTTCACGTTTTGGTGTTAAATTTTGTTTTGATGTATGATGTTTGGATGCACCACCAATAATTTGATCAGAATTTTTTGTTGTTATCGATGTTACCACTTCGCTAGCCGAATGCCGAAGTTTTGTTGAATGTATTTTGCTTGGCTGCTCATTACGATAATCCATATTTCTATCGAGTTTACAATTATTTGATATGTCATCGTTATTAACATCGATAATATCTAATCGAATGCGATCTGTATCCATGATACGATGATTTGTTGGTGGTGTTGCAGATGATGATGCAGCGGCTACAATGGCAGCTGTTGCTGTTGTTGTAGACGTTATTGTTGCTGGCGTCATCGTATGATTCCAATCGCTGATGCTATTGTTATTAATATTGTTTATCATTGACATTGTGTGTTGGATTGCATTTGTTGGAATATTGTTGCACATTTTATTATTGTTTGTTGTTTGTGGCACAATGTTTTTAACATTTTCCGTGTGCCCAAATGAATGACGTTTTCTTGGCACAGCATATTGCTCATTTTTAACAGTCTTAACATTTTTTGCATCGTCTTTAACCGATGATATTTGTAAATTTTTGCTCGTATGCTGTGACTTAATCCATTCAATAATATTATTTTGTAATCGTGCATTGTCTTGTGCATTTCCTCTCGAACCGGAATCATGTCGCTGTAACGTTTTTTTTTGTTGCAATATTTGCAATAATTCATCTTTTAATGCTTGACTTATGCGAATTTCCTTTCGATTGCCATCATCGTTGGCTCTGTGCGGTAAATTGATTATCCAATCAGTTGATTCATCCTTTTGTGTTATGAGTTCGCTTGGTCCAGATGAATGTCGCTGATGTATAGCAGTTTTGTGTGCATTAAATTCCGAATCACGATTATCAAAACCACCCACAGAGCGAGATGAGTGCCGTTGACGTTGTGAACGATTGAAATATTCATTTGATTCATCTATTTTAAGTATTTCATTTAGTCTTTGCGGTGCATTTATATAGTCAGTCTCACTGCTTTTGGAACGAGACGATGTACGTGGCGGTGGTTGAGGTTTTTCTGGTCAATGAAACATTCATAATTATCATTTTGAATTTTATTCAAATTTTTTTGTTCTTCAAAATTTGAAAAAAAAAAACAAAAAAAAAAATCATAATTGTTTTGCTCCACCAATTCCATCAAACGCAACTCTTTTTTTTTCTCTACACAATGGAGAATTTACTAAAATCATCATTGTTTTGTTTTGAAACAAAAAGTTTGTTCTTCTTTTTTCTCTCTCTCGGTGAAGGCAAAAAAGGTTGGTTCGGGTGAAAATGGTGGGTGGATAATGTCTAACCGTTAAATTGTTGCCGTGTTAAACTTTTTTTCCGTGTTAATTCGGGAACATTTTTCGTGTATGGGTTTTTAAGATTTTTCATAGCTTTGCTAGTCTGTTCGGTTTGCTGTGTGTATGGAGGATGCTGATGTTGGTGTTGATGTTGATGTTGATTCGTTTTCGATTTAGAATCATGCGATGCAACAACACCCGAAATATTGATATGATCGAGGGATGTTAATGGCACTTTACGGATTATTTCATATATATCGCCGTCGATTTGGTGATAATATTTTTCGAATTTGAAGTTCGTAGTATCGTTTGTTTGATGGGATTTCATGTTAATAGATTTATCTTCAGTCGTCGCCTTTTCCAGCGGTAATAACCGATCCAATGAACCATCTGCTTGAAAATGAATGGATCATACGGTTTTTATTAATTTTATTTGCCATAAAATTTTGGTTTTTGTTTTATTTCAGATTCAATATTATTGAATTCATGGCAAACAATTAATAAAAATCGAATTTGGATCATTCATGGCATATCCCAGTCATACACATTAGAGCCATTATACTTACGTTGTTGTTTTTTCAACAGAGCATTTGATTTGTATGTTGATTCTTGCTGAATGGCTTCAATACGGCATGGTGTATTGCATATGCAAACCTTTTTTCGGCCACTACCACTAACATCTTTGACGGAGGCCGTTGTCGATGATCCACAAACCGGTGTTATTTGCACTAAAACGCAACAACAATGCAATCGTAATGCGTTTTTATCGACAGTTGTTGAATTATCGGTATCGGACTGTGACGCTGCCAGAATGAAAAGTCACTGACCAGACTTTTCGTTCTGAACGGATTTATTTCAATTGTATTGACAATGTTTTGGCTTTTTATTCAATTCAGCTCCATACATGCCACTCAATGGTTTATCGATGGAAAAATATATAATTTTTTGTTTTGTATATGTACACATACACAAATAACAGGCGCACTCACAAAAAAAAAACAAAAAAAAACGCTAAAATTTCAATGGTGTTTGAAAGATTCGAATAAACAACATATCGTTCATAATTCAGTGCCCGATCACCATGGATATTGTCAACATGAGACAGAGACAGAAAGAGTATTATTTCAATTTTACGTACGCGTACAATATTTCGAAGACTGATGCAATGCGGGAAGCCAGTTATATTTATTTAGATATAGACAACAGTATTAACTCAACAATTTGTTGAATGTTCGATCTTTGGTATGGAAAACAGAACTATTTATAATAACTTTAAACATGAATGCGAATCCAAATCCAAATGTAACTGCTGTAGACCATCAGTCTTTCATCACTGATCCAGAAATATTGAAGCACCGAAATTTTTTCAACCACGACTACGAACGACGATGAGATGTTGTTGCTCTAACACATGGATAGAATCTTATTTTGATCTTTTTCACATAAATTTTAATCAAACGAGCTCTATTCCACGTGGTTAACATAAATGCACACAGACTATTTCGCAAACTTTCCATCCAATGTTTTATTTAAATTATTTTCTCTTCTTTTTCTTTTCAATCCAATAAACTGAGATCGGTGTAAGTTGCTCGAATGCAAAGCAGTCAAATCACCAGTGCTGATTACCGGACCAAAAAACAAAAGAATCAACCCAAAATTTACATATTACGATACGACAGCAATAACAATAACACAAGCGATGGACATTTTTCGATGTGCAACATTATTTCATTTAAATTCACATGGGATACTGGCGAATGATGAGTGCGATTCCAAATTTAATCCTAAACTTTTCTCGAGAAATATATTCAACTGATGATGAATTTGATTCAGTTATTTCACTTTTTGGAACATTTCCTTACTGTTGCTGCTGTTTTATTTTCATTTTTTTATTATTATTTTTTTTTCGGTCGTAAACTCTGTTTATTTCACTTTAAGCACTTCAATTTTTCCTAAATTATGAACGCCTTATTCCTTGGTATTACTGTAGGTGTCATCGATGTAATCTTCGGTTAACAAGAAATTGATAATCATTATTAATCCATGGACATTTAATTTTTGAATACAAAAATCCATTGATTCATTTTTTTTTTTTTTTTGTGAGAGAATCGATTTTGTTGATCGTCACGCGAATTCCGTTCTGAAAATTCTATTCCAAAAATTGACAGTAATTGCTTTTTCCTTTGGAGTACTCTTTCGTCAAACTCTGTTTGCTGTATTCAACATTGTTTACTGTTTTGCCCTTTTCTGGATTGAATAATAACGCATTAAACTGTATTCAACAACCATTTTAAATGAACGAAAAAAAACATTCGTTGATAAATTTATCGACTTTTCGATACTTTGAATTCGATTGTGTTTAATTTGTGTTCGCCAAATATTTCGATTGATTTTATTAGTTTTTTGATTCTTAAGAAAATTATTCATTTCATAAAACACACCATACCGCACGACGTTCTCGATAAAACTGAAATTAGGTTTTTTTTTTAGTAATCTCGAACGCCCATATTCTATCGTTAGTAGTATCAAGGCCTTTTGTGACGGAATTTCGGTAGCAAGAGATATTTGCTCCAATTTAATAGGCATCAAAAAGAGAACGAAAGATGTACAAAATAAGAGAATATATTGAATGTATCGTGGATAGGGAAAATGATTGAGAGAATATGGAACGTAACAAATGCATGTATAGAAAGGGATAGATAGATAGCAAGATAGAGAAGGAGAGAGGCAAAGTGCAGAGAGTGTAGAGCATTGAACGTTGAGTGTTGAACATAATAATATATTTAAACGGAGAGTCGAGCTGCTCTATGTGTTGAGAGAAATTGAATTTTTTTCTGGAGAGCCAAAATCAAAATATGAAACCAATACAAAAGAGATGATCTCGCAATGCGAGAGTGAGAACAAAAGACATGCCTAGCGACGGAGTTGATGTTACATACATATATTCGCAAAAATAAAAGGAAAATATGAGACATGTTGTGCAGAGAAATATTATGAGAAAAGTTCTGCATTGAATGGGGTTCATAGTATTCATATTGCTTAAATGCCAATGTCCCTTGTGACGTCGACAACCAACGTACATAGGTGCTGCAATTGAAAATATTCGAATTATTCGAGTCTCGATAGTATTAATCGTGTATGCACAATGAACATTTGGATAAAAAATATTATTTATTTATTTTTTGTTAACTGATGAATCCGTGGATTTGGACTATTTTCATTGTTCTCCATTTTTCATTTTTATTTACTTTGTTGCCGTAGGCAATGCTATATTTCATACGCGTGTGCGATATTCGATGATAATAATAATGAAGAAAAAACTCATCTCCAATCACTTTATCGCTATGAAAAAATTATGATTGAAGCTTTGAATGATTTTTTTTTTGATTGGAATTGAAAGCCGTACAACGCATTATTGACATCTAAATTCTAATTTCCTTTTTTTCGTTCTGTTTTCTTTTTTTTTTTCTAAAGTTTTGAACAATCTTGAATCGCCGTCCATAAACTGTTTGTCAGATCGATAAACAATATTATTCAAATTTTACAAATTGAATGGTTTTTGCCTCATTGAATTGGTTGCGGCGATGTATTCCCATCACTCGCGAAATATTCACGTTAAGCGATACAAAGTAAAAAAAAAAATAAATAAATAAATAGACCGAAATCCAAACCGATTCGCATCAACAATTATATGTATAGAGATGAGCTGTCTGTGTGCAATAATACACGATTGTACATTTTACATGCACGATTTCCAACAGCAGTTCACCACTTTACCAGTTTTGGATGTTTTTTTTTCTCTTCTCGTTTTTATTTTTTTTTTTTTTATTTTTCATTTATTTGTTATGTTGATGTGTTAGACAGAGAAAATCAGTATCCTTGTTCCATGCGCAAGAATCAAAATCCGCAATGAAATCCAAACTTATTTCGTGTATATATCTACGCATCATGGATTCATCCACAATTCATCTCTTTTTCTCTTCGTCACTACATTTGCCACCGATTTTCTGGTTCAATATTGAACTCATTCTAATGGTGTTCACTCTCTGATGCTGCTCTCTGATGATGCTCTCTATTGATGCATTTCAATTGTATTTGTGTACGCAATGCTATTGCGAACTGCTAACAGCCAACATATCTATTGGGATGGAGAACGCGTTTGGAATAAAAAGGATATACGTGTACGTGGTACGTGGTCGATGTCTCCACTTCAATATGAATGTATGAGTTCATAATAAGTATAAAGTATGAATCTGTTGATAATAAGAGAATGTTTCATGCAACTAAAAAAAGAAAAAAGGAAAAAAGGAAGAAAGAAAGAAAGAAAGAAAGAAGATAACATGGCTATCGACATTCGTCATCAATTTGAAATGGAGGAAGAGACGATGACCAGATACGAACTTAACATACGTTATAACGATAGAGATGAGAATTTCCGATTCAAAATCCGACCACAGTGACAATTTCAATCTATACACACATCGGCTTAGCTTCAGGCCAAGTAATTCAACTGTTAACCAATTTGAGCCGAAGATTCATTTCTATTACTTTCGATTGCCATTACATTTAAATTGAAATTTTGTTAACGTTTTCGTTTGTACACAACCAGGTCGTTGTGCCTAAATTATTTGACGAATGGTAACCTGTGAACTTTTTTTTTTCAAATCTAATCTATTCAATAATGCACAATGCAAAATTAATATAAATTTTTCACACATAATTGGCATTCAACAGCAGGCCAACAGCTTCAATATTTTATCCTGTTTTCTGGATTAAAATGTTTTCCCTTTGTTGAAGGGGAAATTAATGCAAGGCAACCCTTTTAAAAATGAAAACCAAAAGAATTTGACTCTGGCTTACTTAATCAATATATGTATGTATAACAACAATAAATGAGAATAACAAGGAAACCAAAGGTCTCAATTTGTTTTTAGGTTGTTAATGGATTATTTATTGTTTATCCAATATTTGCAAAATTGAAATAGTGCAAATTGCAAATGATTATGTTGTCACACCGAAATGAAGCCATAATCTGTCTGCTTTTTGTGTCCGATTCAATTTGAATGTCTGAGTTTAATAATAAGTAATAATAATGATAAAAGTGAACAATAGAAAGATTTCAAGAGTTGGAAACACTGTATGAGTGCTGCGATGTATTTCACTTTTATTTTCTATACGTTTAAATGGAATGTTTTGTATTGTTCGAAGATTTGAAATAAAATCGCTTGGTATCACTCTTATTGATTTCAAGACGATTGATCACATGGCATTTCTTCAAATGGCATCAGCGTCAATCGTTCCCTTCAAATACATTTTTTTTTTCGTAATTTTATTTGATAACCCCGATGCCGTGGTACATTGGAAACGTTAATTTGGTTCAGTAAATCTTATTCGAGTGTTGAATATTGGATCTTAAATTTTCTAACCTAAAGCCTCTTCCCCGGGGCTCTTTTCTTTTGCCATTCTTATTTCATCCTTTTTCTATTGATATGTTATCTGATTTATCCCATATTATTATTATTATTACTGTTTCAGCACTATAGCAACAGCAACAGTGATACCAAAACAAATCTATCTGACGCCTGCTCATTCACATGTGTTGAATGTTCACCTCGTATTTGTGAACAAATTTATCAACATTGATATGCAAACTTTACCGTTTATGTTCTCTTCAAAGTAGTTGATCGATAGAAAAATAAAATGAAACATATGAAAAAAAAACCAGCGTATGAGTTTTGTGTAGCATATATCATGTTTGGAATACAGATACATTTTCGAATTACATGCGAACGATTGACCAATACACATAGTTAGTACATTGGCATCCGATGTACCCGATTTACCCGATGTGATGACGTAAATAGGTATCCAAATTCCACATGATAGTTCAAGAGAGAGTTGTACATTTAAGATCACTAAACACTGAACACTGAACAGCGACACAAAACCAACTTTTGTTCTCTCTTCCTCTCTTTTTTTTTTTTTAGGTGAATGGATAAAGGCGCCTATAAGACCAAATGATTCAAATGTTCTCTGTTCAATATTATCCATTGGTTTCGGTTTTTTGTCCCCAGTGTATTCTGTATTCTGTGTGTACGTATCATTTTTCAGATTTCATGAAATTTTTTTATACTTTTATACTTTTTACTTCTTGAGCGTGAGTAAAAATGGCAAATTATTTTTATTTTGTTAATGGATTATGTTAAAATTTTGAGCATGACAGATTAATTGAAGATATTCGATACCGATATAGATAAAATGTGTAGAAATATTATGTATCAAAATGA
This sequence comes from Mayetiola destructor, assembly GCA_000149185.1. Classification (NCBI taxonomy): domain Eukaryota; kingdom Metazoa; phylum Arthropoda; class Insecta; order Diptera; family Cecidomyiidae; genus Mayetiola; species Mayetiola destructor. The sequence continues at coordinate 8,626,979 of GL501517.1, forward strand.
AAGCCAGGCTGAATGAACAAAACAATTTATATGGACATTTTTTGACGTTTCTATTATCTATTGAACCTGAGACTGACTTCATTTAAAATATATTTATCATAATAATTTAATTGACGATTGATGTTTTATGACACCAATAAACTTAAGCCTTGCTGCTCATTCCCATTTACGGATCAAATAAATTTCGAATTGACTGTTTGTATGAATCATTCATTTTCATCTCAATTAGAATTTTCGATGCAAGGTATTTTCGAACATAGAACTGAAATGGCGAATGTTTACATGCTCATTTAGGCCAAACTCAATTCTCAAGTATTTCGAATAACAGAGAAAACATAGAAAACAGGGAAACATTTCAAGATAATGAATAACGGTCTGATTATCCGATGAAAGTTTTTGTTGCTGAACAATGATTTCCAAATTGCAAATTGATCGAATTTAAAATTGCAATTAAACACCAAATGGTTCCAACAAGATGCTCTTACATCCGACACAAAATCATTTAAACGCTTACAATTTACATCACTCTTCTGTTGTTATTTTGTTTTCATATTCAGTTGCAGACTTTATATTATTTGCACATCGAAAATATTGAAATTTATTCATAACAGCCAGTCATCATATGGATTCTTCTTATATGTATTTCCTTCATAAATAATTCTTTTATTGTTTTCTTCCGAAGTACCACTTAGGATACACTTCAAAGTATTCACACAATGAATATTCAAACAGAAAACCTCTCTTATTTCATGCGCACATGTACCTTTGGCCCTTATTTCTGGATTGAATTTCTCCTTTCCTTATGGGGTTTGTTCTATGTCCGATGGCCCGATCATTGCTGGTTAAAGCAATCGAAGCAAAAATGGAATTCATTTGCTGAAATATCGTCCAAAAAGAATCGTCTATGGAGTTGTGATTCACAATAATTCGATTCACTCGATAATAATTCGTTAAACTGATGCCTACGTACATCAAACATGAAAAATATTCACAAGACTGACAAATTTTCAGAAAACCCCAATGTCAATGTCACATGAATTTTCAGCTTTTCATCTCAGCAATCAGCACTGAAGTCAGCACACAATCGGCAAAACACATATAACATATAACTGATAAACCGATTACAAAAACTATCCATTTAGCCAATATTCAATCAATCAGAAATCATGAAAATTTGAAATGATAATTGAAAGACAGCCAAAATAGCGTATGACTGCGAAACTACGTACATAAATAAATAATAATATTTGTGATAAAAAATCACCACAACTAGTTTATTTTGCGCAAAAATATATCTTGAAAAATGAATATTTTGCTTGAACAAACCAATTTGTGTGTTTTGTACATTTTTCATTTTGCATTTAAATGCCCAATTTCACATTCAATCGGATAACCTGAATTTAATGTTATTCGCATTTCACATGAATGAAAGATTTCATGCGTCATTCATTTTTATCATCATCTATCCAATATAACCAAAAATTGTATAAAATATGATTTAAGAGGAACAGAAATGAAGTGTCATGAAGGTGGAATCAATGTGGATGCTTATCGAGTCTTTTTTCCATTTTGTTCCATTCATATTTTATTTTTTTCTCTTTATTTTTTCGTTTGTTTTCATTCGTTTATTTTCTGGTATGCAATGAATGATACATCAATCGAAGGCTTAGATTAATCTATTCAATGTTGAGCTAAGGTACACAGTTCACAAGTACCAAAGTACACAAACATGATATGATATGTTTTTAAATATGTTGTCGTTTGTCGTTTCCATTCCATTCGTAGTTTCAATTTCTTGAGATGAAGCATAAGAGTGAAACGTTCCATAAAACATTCTGAATTCGATCAAAATTTTGCTATTCAATTGCATTTATTCCCTGCCTGTATGTTTGTACCGTTCGGAAATCGGTTCGAATAGATTTTCAATAAAATTGAGATGTTGCATTTTCTAAAGATGACAAATTCAATACGAATAATATTCCAAATGGAGCATCTCATTCACATGAATATTTTGGAATATGTACTTTCTTAATCGTCGAATGTTATGATATCATTATTTATTATTCATTCGAATGCAGTTGCATAGATGCGCTTTCGGCAAGCGCATCTTCTTTAGGCACTCAATATTCCATCAATTACTTCATCTTTATCATATATATATATGTCATTTGAATCAATTCAATCAGAATGTTTAAATGATAACATTTATTCAATTAATCAAAATCGTACACTTTTTGTAATTAACCAATTGAATCAATTTAATTAATTTTGCTTCAATTTCCTTAATGAATGCCATTTTTGAACTGCATACAACAAATACTTACATTCAGTTCACTGATTGCCACAGTGTTACATCTATAGTAAACATTAGAAATGGTTTGTGCCGATATGTTTTCGTTACTTACCTGAAAGAGAAAGAAAAAAAAATATGAATATTTTGTTTTTGTTTAGATTTGCATTAAATAACAAAACTACATTCTATGAAAAATAGATTTGTAAATCGCCAAATGTTGTTATTCAACAACCCAAAAGTTCGTAGTCTACGAATTAAAATCTGACAAAATTTGAATTAAAGTAGCTCCAAATTATTCATTTTGGGAAAAAGAAATTCCTTTTTCACCCAAAGGCAATCAAATTGTGAATGAATTAAATAACAGGCATTTTTTAATATTTGTTTGTTGTTACCCATTTCCATAACCGGATCACATCCGATTAGAATTTTGAAATGTCAAAGGTTTCCAAAGCTTCAGATAAAAAAAAAACAACAACAACAACAGCAAAAAACGGTTATTTTTTACCCCGATTTGCCACTCTCGTAGATTTCTAGTTTAAATTTGCTATTTTGGGTTTTGTTTTACGGTAGCCTAAATACCGTATGCTTAATCCAAATATCATCTGCTTGCGTGATATTGAAAGCATTCCATCTCGTAAGTCTAAATAATAATATTGTTCACAAAATATGCAGATAGATTTGCTTTTTGCTTGTTGCTTATAATAATATGGTAATCTCAATTGTGATAAGCGATAACGTGTTATGTTTTGCCATAAGCTTGAGGTTGTTTCTTCGTTATTTTATCAAGTATACAATAAATATGTATTATTTAGATTTTTAATTATCACATACTAAAAATGACTTGAATGTGACGTTTCGTTGTAACGCTAATCAATTCGGAACCAGTTTATGTGCTCAAAATATTTAGGAAATATCATCGATTCGGGCTGCTGGATATGACAAAATCATGGATTCGGATCACTACGATTGAAAATGGTATGTTTCCCATAGCCTTCAGCCTATATGTTATTCATAATCTCCAGACATGAGCCATGAGCCATGATTTTTCTTGGGATATACAACTTAGCCATTTTATTTCCCATTTATTATGCAAATCTACATCAAACATAAAAACACACACTATAAATTGTATCAAAGGTCAAAGTGACGTCATTCATTGACGGTATGAATGGTACTCAATTCTCAAATCCATCAATTGTTTAATTTTATTTTCGATCAATTGAATGGAAAATTCATTTGTGTCAATGATTCTGCAAATGAAATTTAAATAGCAAAATGATGAAGTCAAACTTCCGTTGCTTTAATGTATCATAACTCAATATAGAAATTAATATAAAATATAATCGTTTCGGATTGGAAATTATAAAATTCGATGGTTTACATAATGGCCGAACAAGCGAAAATTAAATTTATCGGACCGTTGATGAGCAATATTCGGCTGGATTTTATTAGAAAAATATGAATTGTAAATTATTGGCATGAAACGATAGCTCAGTTTTCTGGGAGTAAAGTCCAGCTTTGGCGATTTTTCATTGGAAAAATTGTTCACTTCATCGCCTGTACAATTTAATTGCTAAACAAGGACAGTATGGCAACTAAAACAATCAACAATATCAGCAATTATTATTATTCGATAGTTTTAATTCATTTTTTGTTTCCATTTATTTTTCATAGCACCAAACGCTTTTAGAATTACTAACAATGTACGACGCGAATTAACACCATATTTTCATACAGTGTTTCGTCGCATGCAATTGATTTGCATCAATCGATTTGGATTCATTGATTTTTGCATAATCTAAAAAAGGTGAATTTGAATAACAACACAGAGAAAAATTGTTACCAAAAAAGTGTGCCCATGTTCCATACGACAAATAACGAACGACCGTCTGTCTAACCGAATGATTTTTTGATTTTGAACACTCCAATAAGCACTATCGTTTCATTTATTTTTCAAAAGTAACAGCACAGAATACCGAATGAAATATGTTGCATTCAACATATTTGTTTGTTTGTTTTTTTTTGGATCCTTTTTTCCATCCAGAATGTACGGTTTGCATCACTTTATTTTTTGTTTGAATTTTTTTCGTGGGTTATTTTTCTGTCGGAAGCCTGTAATCGCGCTCGGTTTAGCCCAATCGATTATGTGTTTTTTTTTATTTGCACGTGTAAAACTCTGTGTATTTGCGTGCGCGTGATATCCACTTCATTTTAATATAAAGTTGAGTTCACGCAAATGATTCACAATTTTCGCAATTTTTGCAAATGATATTAGTTCCAATTTTGGATTTTAATTGAATAAAAATTGTTATAAATGTTCATTCAGAAAATTAGATTCAATATCGTTGCTACGTTATTTCAACCTTTATTTCTTTCCTATAGCATTGGTTGAATGTAATGATGCCATTTTTTGTCCTGTTCTCAACAAAATATTTGTAAATGAATTTTTTTTAGTCATTTGGTATAATTTTCGAAAATCAAATGTTGTTGTTTGTCTCTATGGAAATCCTTTTGTCGTAAAATATGGAATATGGAATATGTCAAGATAGCGTGTCATCCAAATGTTACATTGTTGAATATTTTGTTTTTTAATTGAAAATTTCGATTTTATCGCTTGGGATCATAATCAACACAATTTATGTTGAATGGTTGATATGGGATTGCTTGGTGCTTAGCGCTCAGCGCTCAGCGTTCGGCAAAATTCAATTGTCAGAATATTGTATTCGTTTGCATACGGTAATATACATATTTTTCGTTAGATTCTGTGTGTTTGCGCTGTTGTTTGTGTTTCTGTTATACGATGCCCTTTTCAAACAAATTCAAGCACCAAAATTCGACAAAAGCATCTGATCTCGACACTCAAAACAGCTAAATATTTGATTGCTTATGCAAATATCCGTGGCTCTTGTTGATATGACGTTGCCATTTATATGAAATTCTCACTAAAATGAGATACACTGCGGCGTTTCAACGAAGGGATGTTATATTACATACGAACGATTGCCGTTATAAATTTCTTCCACATTTATACATACTTGTTCGGAAGTCATTCTTTTATTAATGTAAATCATTTTTTTTAATCTTTTGGTTTATTGGGGCGAACTTATACTTCAAACTTCACTTATTAAATATTGATTCACTTAATTTATCGTTTACCAAACAACTTGAACCATGATTTTTGTGATATGTTTCTTGTTTTTTAGGAGTTCTCCGTTTTTTTTTCTTGTTTTTTCAGGAGTCCCCCGTTAGTAATAATAATTATTATCGTTGATAAACTATTGTTTCGTACTTGTGGTATGGATTAGAAATTCGAACGAAGCAACAAAAAGGCAGGGAGCACAGGGATTGATATGAAAAATGAAAAAAAAAAAATATGTTTCGCTAAAAACGAATGAACGCATTCAATTAAAAGCTAAAACCACATTAGTGTATTATTATTATTTCACATAGTTTCAGATTATAATAAGAAGGAAGTTAAATGCAATCCAACTTCACTCTCCAAGTCAATAAATGTAATCCAACATGGAATGCCTATTTATTGTTCAAATTATAACAATAATAAATAATTGTATGCTTAATTTATAATAAGATAGTGAATGATTCACAAATAGACAATTTATTTGTATAATTCTATTCCATTCGGTTCAATGAAAAGTACACAAAGCAAACGAAATGAATGGCAACATTTCGACTATTTGCTCTTAATGCTTTCGGTTTTCTTGGGTTTTTTTTTATTCTGGTTGATATTTCTTGGTTCGTGAACTCTAAAAGGAGGTTTCTAATTTCAAGTGAAATTTACATGAGCCAATAGTGAAATTGTATTTTCGCTACTCAAAATTTAAATCAAGAAATCAGTTTTTCAAATTATTGTTGATCTGAAGAAATAAAAAATAATGAGAAATCGTTTTCGCGTAATCTCGAACCAGTAACTGGAATGACGATTGAAAGAGAACACTTGACTTAAATTGGTTTTATAGCTCAATTAAATAATTTCCGCTTGTTGCATGACCCAAAAGCCAAAGTCCTGAGCATTGACTGTTATCTGTATTCCGTATTCTATCTCGACGATAAATGGATCAAATGGATTCTTTCAAAGCAAACAAATAATTTCAAAGCAAACGTATTAGATATTGTGTGCGAGAAAAAAAAAATAATGCATACATAGACATATTTCAGGCATGTTCAATGTTCAGTGTTCAGTGTAGTCGGAAATTGACACTCTGTTAGTAATCGATGCATAAAAACAAAAATAAAAATCATACAAAGATCAAATATGATGTTTGCACTGGAAAAAGTTGTAAACAGCGTTACTCTTCGAGTCAACGAGAATGAATTCGTCCGTACATTGCACAATATAGCAATATGAGGATAATGTTCCAGCCCATACAAAAACTCAAACTCAAATAGAATTAATAGAAGCGATGAAACGGAAAAAGGTATAGATTAAAATGCATGAAAGGAACCATTGAGCTCATTTAAGGCTAAAGAATACGGTGAAAGATTCAAACGATATCAACTAATACAAACAGTTATTAATTCATGTATAAATATTTCAGTAAGATGTGGCTATTACTTTTTACTTTTTTACCTTCCCTCTTTTGCAGTGTCGATTTTGTTATTCACTCGGCTCTGTTTCGTGCGCCGTTTCTCAATTCAGTCGTAATCATAGATGACTTGAAGTGAAAATCAGAAACGAAACTCATAAGCATATCATTGTTTCCAGGTACTATTTGTTTCCTGGTTTTCGTGGCTCGTAGCTTATCGGTTGTCTTATGAAATCGCTAAATCTTAATTTAATCTTCTTCTTCCGAAAATTGTATATGAATTTCTCGGTTTTTAATTGAAGCATAAAAACATCTATTAATATAGTCAATGTATACATGGCACCATATTCGATGTTGTGAAAAATGGAATGTACTTAAACAATGAAATAGCAGCTCAATTTCTGGTTATCGCCTTGGATTTTTCTCAATTGTGCGCAGAAAATAAACGAATACAAAAACTCGATACTCAAGACGCACGGCCGATGCAATACTTAGTACAAACATCATATATCAACCGTTGAGCATGCAAATCATATTCAAAAATCCATTGTAATGCGAAAAAAAATGTATGGAAAATGAAAACGATGAAGTACAAGTTTTTTAAATGCTCATATTCTATTTAATGTGGATAAATGCGATCGCAACTTGACGACTTTGTTATAAATATGGACAGGGTTCACTTCTTTAGGCTCAATATTTGTTTCGAATTTTAAATGAAAATAATAAATTCGGTTTTACTATGTTTTAGTTTTGAATTGGGCTTTAGCAGATGAGGCAAATCGCGCACAAGCTGGATAAAAGTAGAATTTTAAAGTTAATTCATATGAAAGGATGACTTGATAATTATAAATGATTTTCATTGTATTGGCGGCGTCTTCAAATTTCAATATATTGAAAGCTCTCGATACTGATCTCGGTGAATGTTCCCGAAATGGAGACGCCGTCTTTTACAATTTTTTTTTCGTTTTTTTTTATATTGAGCGGAGCTTTGACAGCTGAACTTAATACATCGAAGCTGTAAGACGTCCTTTAATAACTAAGTTTTATACCATTGATATCATCGATTCATTTCAAACTTATCAAAATTGATATTTATTGCGATGAGGTAAAAATATTTTGCATCGTAATGTGAAAAGCCTACACATAGCTTTCAGCATCGTCACAGCCCCACAAATTGAATTTAATTTATGAATATGTATGTCAAGAGCGTTTAATATGTTTTATGTTTATGGTGTTTATCAACGCGTTTCATGCTCCTCAGCAACAAACAAACACAACGCTAGAGTTTGGGGTCAAATTCTTTGCTTGTCACTGTTCATGCAACAGCGACGAAATTCAAATTCGTTTTGCAGGAGTAAAAAAGAAACAACAACGAAGCAGAAAATCAAACGAAATATTGTAATGTGTAAATTTGTTTTTTTTACCCGCACTCATTTCATCACACGCGCCTGGTGTTCAATTTCCATTTAATTTTATCATAAAAAAAACTCACAATACATACAAATTATTATAATTCTAGGATTTTTCTATTATTATTCTATTTTTTCTGTTTTTGAATTTGTTTTTTTGGAGTCCTCCGTTATTATTATTATGAGCAAACAAAGTTGTTTGATAAATATAATTATAAAAAACAGCAGCAAAATAATAAGTAAACGCAGGGAATACGCGTTGATAATATTTCATATTTCATATATTATGTGCGTTTTTATTTTGTTATTTTTTCTTCATTTTATTTGGAAATGTGCTATGCATTGTACATTATATAGTGATCCAACTCTTCTGGCCACATATTTTATTTGTATTAATTCAGGTGGAGCGGCAACCGGTCTAGAGTCGAAGAAAATAAAACGTAGAAGTCCCAAAAGCAAGAAAATCATGCTTATTTCAGAAAATTTCATTTGAAAACTGAAATTGAATGTTTGTAATTGAAATTACAAATCTACAGAAGTAAATTGGCCCAGAAAGAGAGTCGTCCTTATTAAGATTCAAATAAAATTTTCAGAAAGTGAATCGTTTGTTATTTTAGTATTTCTTGTCGGTTTAAGTCAATAGTTTTATGCTGTTCATGCCATCCTTTGAATATGTGTCATTTTAACGCTTTGCATACAATTTCAATTCCATCAAAAGCCAATGAAAAATTTAATGTTTTCAACACACACAAATCTGTCGTTAACAAGTGTTTTTCCACTGAATGTGGAATCCGAATCAAACAACTATCGAAAAAATGAACATTGGAAAGAAAATATCAAATAAAAACCACAATAAATAAATATGTAATCTATTATCGATCGAATTCGAGATGTTCAAGTTTTAAGACGATGTTCATTACCCACATTAGCTATTTATCAATGTCTCTCAGTATTTAAGTAGATCTATATTTTTATTTTTTTTCTTCATAATAATAAACAAACAAATGAGACATAAAAGTAATGTACAAGTTTAAAAAGTTTGCTTCTGTAAATTTTTTTATCTCCGTAAAAGCTCATTCTTGTCTTTACACCGTTTCATACTGTATAGGCTTAAGCATGCTGCATAATGCATGCCGTATGCTAGATGTTGCTGAAATTTAATTTGGCCTTGAGGCTCATTTTTGCCCTTCTAATTAACTTCACTTCAAATATAACGACATAAGCAACAAACAAATACAATTTGTGATTGAATCACAACGATGAAAGGTTTGTGTTGCTATTCTGAGCGATAGATGGAAAATGCCGGGAAAATAAAGATAGCCAACAATTTGTAATTATGGAACTGAATCTCTTTATGGTAACGATGCGTTTGGATTCTCTTATTAGTGTATCTAATTTTTCTTTCTTTTTTCATCTTGAATTTATTATTAATGTGTCAGCTTTTGAGTTTTAGAATATCCAGCAAAAATAGATTCGTACACAAATATAGATTATATCTGTTCATCGTTTGCAATCAATAAAATTCGAGATTGCCAATGGCTAGAAAATTCATTTCCATATTTTCATTTTCATGACTTTGAGCAAAAGTTAGGCCATTTTGTAAGCTTTTGAAGCTTCCACTTGGCTGGAGACTGAATTCGGTTGGAATCGATTCGTCGGAAAAGCTTTTTATATTCGGCGGAGCTTTTAAGTTGAGAAAGCAGCCAACATGAGACTCAACTCGACTTGCATCTGTCAAAGCATTTATTACGTTTGTCAATTAAATTTGGATATGAACAATCTTTAGCGCCAAAAAGCTATTGAGTTGGTCATGGTATACGAATTCAGGAAAAGCACTCAAATAAAATGATTCTGTGACTGGGTTTTATATTTTCAAATGTGAAATAGTTTTGTTTTGAGAATTTCATTTATTTCAAATTATTTTTGAAAATTGGAATTTGTTATGGACTTCCAATTTCATCTTATGTTACTCTTTATCTACAATAATTGAGCCGGTTTCACATTCATTTAAATGTAACGATTGGAGCCCATTAAAATTTATGGTTCACAAATCGATTGACCAAGTGAAAACGGGCATTTTGGGCACACACAAAAACTTGCATAATAATATTTGACTTTATACTGGAAAATTAAATAGTGAAATTTTTTTGCGACCATTTGATTGAATGAGCCCTGGATTTGTTTGTTGAACAGTTGTTTGTTGTAATTTTTTCTTCTGCAAAAATGTTATTTAATCTCTTATTCTATATAAACTGCTAATTATTTTGGAATTCGATCGATTGTATGTGATCGGTGGACACATGAACACAAACACACCAATAACAAGCGAAACAAAATCGAAAAAGTTTATGGGAGAAAAAAACAGATTGTAAACAAATTGACATACATGATAAACAGGCCCCAGATGATTTGCACTAAACACACCAAAATCAATGAATTCTATGTTCAAAGTTTCAAGTAAGCTCTATTTTCTGGTTGCACTCGACCAACTGCTGGCCATTCGAGGCCCAACACCGAACGGATAAACACGAACTTTTAAAACCGATAAATTCGTGAAAAGAGCAATTGCACCCTCACACACACACACAGACACACAGACACACACAAACGCAATCACATGCTCTTTATCAGCTCAAATAAATGAATGGAATCAAATTGATTCGAAGAAAATCTATCAAAATAAAAACGTGTTCCAAATAAAATCTCAATCGGAACGGTTGTGATGACAACGAATGTACTATGTAACGCAAATAAAAAGAATTTTATCAATTCATCCCGGAACGATGCAGAATTTAAAGTGCTGAGAGAAAACAAATGAAATGAACTGAAATTAATGAAGATGAGAAATTAAAGCAGATTGCTGTCGCTAATAAAATTTATTTAAACAATTCGGTCGATTTTGAAGAAAAACACAAAGATCCGTTGAACTTCAATTTCGTTTTTACTATCAATTTATGGAACAGCAAGCACACAACACATGAGATGAAATTGAAAAAGGACAACATGATACAATTCAAGAATGTATTAAAAGTCATTTTGGTAATAGATATTGGTAAAAGATGACTGTGCGCATACTCATAAAATGCCATTCATACTCATACTCATACTCATGTCCAGGAGCTTGTATACAAATTTTTTAGAAAAACTATCGCTCTCTGTCTCTCAATTTTGCTAATGTAAATATAAAACATTTTATACAAATGTATCAGTGTTAAACAGAGTTCGTTGAGATACAAACCGTGGTTATAAAATAGGGATAATATTGCTTACGAACCACAACAACTATACGCTATTTATAGGTATAGATTTTTATTTGGAACGAGAACGAAAAGAGAATAAAAATTTTGTGCAGAGTGCAGAGAAAGAATGATGCCTGATGCTTGAGATGTCAATATGATATTTTGAGGATAAGAATTTTCTTCGTTAACTTGTGAAAAGAGCAAAATTGAACTGAGCATCGAACACCTTGTCGAAAACGAGAACAGCGCCAAAAGTAACGTGAGACCAAGCTATTTTTTTTTAAATGTTTATCTTTGTCTTTGTCATATTTTGGCTGTGGTTCGTGAGCTATCTCATTTTATTTGCTCCATGTTACACATGTAATACATATTAAATGCATGTGTTATGTGTGTAACATGGTTGTATTTTTGTTTATTTGATAACTCTACTGTTTCATTCATTTCTATAGAATTAGAGTGATTGTATGAGATACCAAAATTGGAGCCCGAACAACAATATTTTTCACCATGTACAATGTACAGCAGTATTCAAATTAGTCCTACTGCAATCTAATGTTGACATACATTACACATTGCATTCTCTCATTGAGGTTCCGGTTTTTCGACGTTATTTTTTCTTTTTTTTTTGTTCTTTCTTTTTCTCGTTTCATCGCAATGCATTTCAATGCATTTCAATTTCAATTGTTCGATTTACAAAATGTCATGATCACCAATGAGTCGAATATTTTATTAGCGCCTGATGAAGTTTTTCACCATTTGTTGTTTAGATTTAATAAATGTTTGGCGATAAACATATTTCATGACTCATGATACATTTACTCATGATTATATTATCCATTCCATTGAAGGGATAATTGAAAGATGATTTCATTCAAAAGTCACTGGCCTTTAGACAAAACAGAATCGCTTGATTTGAGGTTATTTCATTTAATTTTATTTATATTTGTGACACAACCATTTGTGTTATATAAATGGTTTACTATGCCGAATTCAGGATGAAAAGAGGAATAGATTGAGAGCTTGAATCTTTCAAATGCATTCGTAGTTGAGTTTCATTTGATGTATACACATCGTGAAATGGTTGTGAGTACATGTGCGAATATAAATAATACAATGCAGGTCGAGGCCATTTAAAGAGGTCGTTCAATCGCTCGCATTCGTAATAAAATGAGCTCCGCCCATCTCGTAGATGGAAAATGGTAAAATTACAAAATTGCATTTACCAGGACTCGCATATTGCATGCATATTGCATATAAAACATGAAACAATCAACAAATAGTCGTAGACAAGGATAAGCACTGTACCCAAACACTATAATAGTCGTTTTAATAAGCACCTGAGACATTAGCAGCAATACGTATGCATATTTTAAATAATGCAGCTCAATTATTCGGCTAAAATTTTTCCTTTTATCGAGCAAACGAATGTTTTCGTGGAGTTTTCAACTCTCAATAAACAGAGAAAAATTATTACTCAAACGAGAACCGGATAAAATTCACGTCATCATCACATTGAAAATCTACTGTCGATTTTCAGGTGCTATTTTTGCGTATCATGATATTATCATCTACTTAAGTCTCATCAAGCTGATTGAGAAAATGTCATCGATTTGTTGCCGGAATAAACTTATTTGTCGGTTTGGGAGTATTTTTTCTCTCCATTTGATTTTTGCCATTGAATTTACTTATAAATATATGAATTAAATGTACAATATACAATTTTGTAGTGATATGCAAATTTTGTAGTGGAATTATTAATTGAAATAACTACTCACCTCTGATGAAGTCAAATAGCAAAGTCGTGAATCAGTACTGTCGATTGAGGCCTGTTGTACAATTCCATATCGTGCTTCACGATCACTTAAATAATCAGAACGAAGACTATCTTGACGGTCAAATACACCTCTGTTAGAATTAGAAAATTGACCATAAATTGATGAAAATTATTATTGAATTATATGGTTTGTTTGTGGTTTTTGTATATTGTTTTTGTTGCATTTGATTGTGTTATCACCTTTGTTCTAATGAATCAGCGCGGGCACTTTTATATCCCGAATCATTTAAACTTTGAGAATCTTGCCGTAACGATGGCAATGAATCCCAAGGGGACCGTTTATGACCACTACTTTGTGATGTGACCAAGCCCTGTGCCGATCCGGAACCAAATGTTGAACTGCCCGAACGCCAACCATCCGAATGTCTGAACCATTGAGCACGGGCCGATTCGCCGATACATGATGCACAACGGGATGCTGAAAAACTATCATTTTGTTGACAAAATAATAATAATAATGAATTAGTTTAATTGTGCGACATAATAATTAATTCAATTTGAAGACCACACAAACCTCGAATTGTGGTCACTTAAATAGCCACGATCTCTTTCCCTCTCTCTTTCACGAATTAATTCGTTTCGATCACTGTAGTATCCATCTCTTTCACGATCTCGTTGCTCGCGGCTAATAATCTGTGGTCGTTGATGTGGCAATGGTAAAGTTGATGACTTCGCTGCTGCTGAAGATGATCCTGCAATGAACGGATAAAAAAAGAGAGTTCAGTCATTGCATTCAATTCAATGTTATATTTATGTATACAATATCGTAAAAATTTGAAAGATTTTTCGTGACAAAATTGGAACATGCTTCTTAAATCATATATTGTGCGGCGCATCATTGCTTATTCATTGCACTCGAGAATTTTATTAAAGAATCATGTTCCAAATAACAACATTTAACTAACAACTTCATGCATATATTGTCCCACCTAACGAAGAAAATCAACCACTACAAATTGATAAAAAAAGTGGAATCATAATGCATATGTTTCGATTGAAATGGACATCGATTTTCATAATGATGAATCGATTTTCATAATGTTGTACATATTTTGTTCTAAATATCTACTTACGCCTCCTTATTGGATAAGGGCTTCGTTGTGTTGATCCAGTTAAACTTTCAGCAAATTCTGTGTTTAGTTCATGACCGTGAATGTTAATTTTGAAATGTGTGTCCGATTCATCGCGATTTGATATGACCGAAATTTGAAGTAAATTTTTGTAATTTTGATTTGGTGAATTTTGCAGTCGAAAAAAATTAGAAGCCAAATTAATTTCTTTTCATCAAATATCAAAAGATCTAACAAATTGAACGTTGAACACTCAAATTGTAATTTATCTAATTTAATGGGATTGCATGAACGAAAAGTTGATAGCATAAAGGAAAACCACATTGAAGTAGCTTGCATGAAGGGAAAGAAAAAATAATGATGCATAGGCTTTTGAATCATTTTTTTTTTGGAATTTCAACAAAATATTGTCGCTCACTCAAAAAGGAAATTAAATTAGTCGTGAATATGAAAATAGAGATATAGATTTACGTAAATCAAATAGAGATTAAAATGGATTCATTGAAAAATTGAAAATAAAAAAAAAAAGTGAAAAATAAATCAAGAATGACACAATGCACAATCAACACTAATTGCTACAACATGTTACCTAAATTTTCCATACTTTGTGATAATAGTGCTTCAAATGTGTGCAAACTATATGATTCGGCATCCATTCCTTTGGCAAGTGTATTCCTTAAATGCATCTCATATTCCAGCAACAGTCTTGATGTTGGTGATCCAGGTGTTGGCGTTACATTTGGTTGGTTCTGTATAAAATGTATAATGCGTTTAAGATTTTCAATATGTCTCATTTAAACTCAGTTTCCCAGTTTGTTGAAACTGGACTCACTTGATGACGATTTCCCATTTGACGTTGGCTATATGGTTGATCTTGATCTGAATTGCCATTACTTGAGCTTGGTGTGGTTGCATAACATTGATTGTCAAACATAACATTATCAGATGGTGGTGATCCTTCAAGGCAGCCACGATCTCGTTCTAATTCCAAATACAATCCACGTTGCTGTTGTGCAAAGGTGCCATTTCCACGGCCAATTTCATGTGACGAACGTGAATTGGAAAACTGACTGGATCCACGCATCGGAAGGGTGTTATTATTAAGAATGTGTGCAGCATGTAAAGCATGGGAATGTAAATGAGGCGGTGGTGGTGCATTCATAATATTTGCATTATAATAATTGTATCGTCGACGACCCATTTCTGGTGATGTGACTGGACTTTCAGCGCTTGGCATTGGTTTGAGCATCCGTTTCAGAGTAGTTGGATCTTAATTTAAATGAAATTACAATAAATTGAATCCGATTAAAAATTTCATTCGGTGCATTAATTACAAATACAATGTTGCATGTATTTCTTATAAAATATTGCATCATTGAAATTGGTTAAGACTGTATTTGAATGGGCTTTGATCGCAAAATGGAATGGATTAATTGGATTTATACAGTAAGCGAATTAGACTACTAACCAACATTCATGTCTTCGGTGCTCTTGGTTTTGCGCCGTGTATTGTTATTCAAAATGTTATGGTGCATTTCATGTGTCTATGGATTGTCGGAGAAAAAAATGAAATGGAATCGAAAGAGAACAGAAAATTCACTGTGTTAAAATCATTGCAATAATAATGATAATAATAAAATACGAAAACCGATAAATATATGTGTACAGGTGTACAGGTGTACAATGGTATTTTGAATTCGTGAATTCGTGATTATCCAATTTAAATTCATTGAACGGACCATTTCATCGTTGTAGTCTTTTGTACGTGTTGCGGTCGATGTTGACTTAGTTGAGGCCATGCTACTTGAATGCTGTAATGTGCCACCCGCTTGTGTGCCCTCAGATTTGGATGTCTCTTCAGATTTATGTAACGGTGCATCATCTTGGCTTATTTGGGATCCAACGTGATTTTGACCACTGGCACCCATCGACGAGAGTCCACTATTTGTTGTGGTCATTGTGTTTGTTTCTTGAGATTTGGTCTGGCGATTCATATCTGTTTGTACACATGCAAATGTTCAGGTTTTAAAATAATGGTTCGGGGAAAAAAATGGAAAGCTCTCTAAAGAACTGTCTAACATAAGGACTGACAAGCATGCTTGATGATGGCATTGATAGTTGCATTGATTGGTGCCAAAATTCATACCTTGAGCATTTCCTTGATTTGATTGATTTCCTCCTGAAACATTATCGTACAATGATGTACTAGATGTTGCAGCTACAACCTTATCGCCACGAATACCGTCCGTTTCAGTTGCTCGAGTTGTTGCTCGTGGTAGCGTCGACGAGCCTATTTTGAATTTTATTAATTAAAATTATTAAAAAGAATGAATCAATTCATTGAAATATAATGCAATAAAATACCTCGATAACGTGGATCCTGTGAACGTATCCGGGCATATTGTTCCGGTGTCATACATGTGCATTGCGGTTCCCGAACTCGAGATGGGCTAGCCGGTGTACTCAATGGCTTTCGTTTAGCTTTGATTTTACCTTTTCCGACGGGTTCCAATTTAAGTGAGTAGCTTGACGAGGCCTTTCGTGAAAATTTGAAAGAAGGCGACTGTAAAACGTCGCAATATCATTAGCTTAATTGGTTGGGGATACACAGGTTATTTTTGGTTGTTGTTAGTTTTTGTAGTTGTTGTTTTTGTGACTGTTACCGATTCGAATTAATCGTTTTTGTTTTTGGAATTTGAAATGGTGTTCATTTGACAGATTTTCGGTCATACAACTACATTTTTTCAAAGTCAGTTAAGGTTCTTTATTGTCTTGTTTCGACAACTGTACGTAAACAACACATACTTACATATAAATAATTAAAAGTCTTGCATAGATTGTTTAAAAAAAAAAAAAAAAGAAATGGGCCAGTGGTAATAAATCATTCAACTTATTTTGATATTTATAAAGATTTCACCGAACCCAAATTAGTGTGCGATTGTGTGTAAGTAAAGAGAAACAGTAGAGGTGAATTGATAGATTGAAAGATGCATTCAAATCTCAGACACAAAAAATAATATGTATACATTGTATAGCAGTCAGCGTTTGTTTCATTTCACGGGAAATAACATAATGTAGGAACATTGGAGATGTTTTGAATCAAACAAACCGTAATAATTGAAGGAAAAGGATTATTTGTTTGTTACAATTCAAAATGTTATGAATTTTGTACAAAAGTGCGCTATCTTATTTAATTTATTGATAATCGAGCTTATTTGATTCTGATTGATCAGGATTGAATATTGGTTACTTATTGGCCAGTTTCTCGATTTGCAACATCGCATGAAAATCAAATGTAAAATCCGAAATCCAAAATGTGAAATGACAATTTTTTTTCGACATTGATTTTTTAGGTGACATTGATTTTGTTGTTAGAAAACAGAAAACTTTCAGCGCTCAACCGTAATAATGAAGTGAATAACATTCTGTGAATTACATATTTACATTTGAAAATAAATTATCATCAAACGTTTTCGATTCGATGCATCGGTCTTTATAATAATAAAATAATAAATACAAATGAGTTCGTCACAATTTTTCAATTCATAAATGAATAATTTGTGAACTTTTGAAGGCATTTGATGTTTCGATAGTTTCGATGCAGATCAATGTATGAAAAAAAAATTCGCAGAGTTCGATGATATGAAAAAGAAGTGAAACAATTTCCGATTGAAGACTTTTAAATAAGTACACGTTTTCAGGTGTTGTCACTCTCATTGAATATTCTTTAAAAACAATCATATATCGCTAGTATATTCCCAATCAAGTTGAAAGCATTCAGTATATTTGTTCTCTCTACTTAAAAATGATGAACATCAAGATTTGAAAAATAGCAAAAGAATAAAATGAAAACAGAAACAAACTGGATGACAGGTGAAAATGGAAATGGAATAAAAATGTTCAGTCTTTACGATAAAGAAGCAATGTACAACGGAACAAATATCGATAAAAAGGCAAATTGGAAGCAATTTTGAAATAATTACATTTTCCATTGAAATAACGATAAAAAAAAATGCATTTGGCTGTCAAATCTTATGATGTTAGATTCTAGTTTTTGCAAACTGTAAACAAGCATCAACATCAAATCAGATTTGACTTCAAATATTCCAACCCATTGCATAAAATGAAAAGTGATATTTTTCATTGACACAAATATATGGATTTTCCAATAAAAACACATAATAACAATGACTTAAAATTGAGAGAAAATGGAAATCGATAGAGGACAAAATGAAGAAGAAAAAAGTTTGCTGTGATCGATTGTGAATTGCGAATGTGATCGAATGTGATGATTTGATTGATGTTATACACTTACACAGCATTCTCGAAACTGTTTTGCATCAATGGGAGAGGTAAAATTTAATCCCCATGTGTCATTGGTCATTGGATCTTTCCAGTAGACAAAGCATTCAGATGCCTGACCAATTCGGGTTCCTTGACAGAAATGAAAAAAAAAACGAAAACATATCAGTGTTTTTGAATATTTGCAATTAAATTGCAAGTGTTAGACCAACCTGGCTGAACGAGTCGAACGTCAAGAATTTTGTCAACCTGACTGTTGTATGCCGTTATGTGAAATACACATTCAGGTGTATCTTGTATGCATGCTATGTTCACTGGTACTAAATCTTCGGACACTTGTTGCCATTTGACGGTTCCAGTGCCACTGGCCGACACATGAAACACCTCCGCCCACAACCTGAATACACTAATGAAATTGAAATTTGTCATAATAAAAAGAAAACAACATTAACTTTGTATTTTACATTTAAACATGTATGCGTTTGGTGTTGGCTCATTCTCATTTAATGTTCAATTGCTTTCGGTCAAAGATGCCATTATCATTTTCAGACAATAACACGAGAAGGCAAAATGTTCTCCTTCTTTTTTCTTTTTTTTTTTTTAATTTGGAATTCTATTGTCCATCACATATGTGAATATCATTTTGAGATTGATGGCAATCGAAACAATGGACATAATCAAATAAAAATTCCTCATTTTTCAGGCATTGAATTTACTAACAAAATTGTTGTTTTGTTGGGCGAAAGTCACACCGGATGATTGATAACATCGCCATTATTTGAACAATAATGATAAATTACGAATGAATTCATATTCTGGAAGCCAAATGAAATGACACATCGAATCATGACAATAACTACAGCAACATAAACATTATCTTCGATCAGTTTGGGCAAATTTTTATCGATAACATGAAAGTGTTAAATATTGATCGTCAATACCGTCATCTACTTGCAACAAAACCGGTGCGAATGTGATGGATGGTAGATGGTGAAATATCTATTTGAAGGATCTATAATAAATGTGTGAGGGTGACGATGACTATTAATTTTTTTAATTTTTTCTAATTTTTTTTTTTCAATTTGTTTCTTTGCATGCATTGCGCAAATATGCAAATATGGCAGACAAACGTTACCAATTCAAACATGATACACATTTATTAATTGCTATAATTTTATTATTTTATTGATCAACAATAATGATGTGTATTCGTTTAGTTTACTGTATTTGCGGGTTTTGCTTACGATTTGTTCCATAACAATATATCGGGATACGACTTTAAATGTAAAACACTGAGTACTGTTGTTTCTAGGATAATCAATGGTTGTCAATATACACACAAATATATGAAGAAAAAATAAAATATAAAATCGATGAGAAAAAGCATATTTTCGTTCAATGAGTGAACAAACAAATACGGTGCCGCTTATTGATCTAAATGAATGCAAATGGATTTTTTGTTGTTGTTGTTGTTATTTTGATAAAGAAAAATTGCTTTGAACCATGCAATAAAATCAAAATTAAAATCAATAATCGCAATATCAAAAGGAAAAAATTCAAACGCAAAACAAAAACCGAATTTTTAAAAAGAAGGCGGCCCAAATAGACAAAGAATATTTACCTCAGGAGATGGCCATCACGACGTCTAGTAGATTGCCATGGCGAGTCTTCATATCGATATCCCTTACGTATAAGTGGCGCACATGAACAACTTAATTTATTACCCATTGCACAGCTTGTACAACTCGCCTGACCTCCTGCGTCGTTCAAAATGGTTAAAAATCGCATTCAATTTTAATTTATTCATTTCATTTAGAATAGCTATAAAATGCCATTTCCACAAACCTGAGGTTGCTTGGTGTCACCACATACTACCAACTTCAGCACGAGAGAGCACTTGTCCGCGATTTAGTGACTGCGAACGTTGATTATGTCTGTGACCGTATCGGCTTCCTCTCTACGATAGAAAAAAAAACAGAACCAAAGCAAAAAAGAGAACAATATCAATTTTCGAATCTTGAATTGGCTTGTAAAATGAATGTGCGTGTGTTTTTGTTTTTCTTCTCTTGGTGAAGAAGAGTGGATGGTCTCAGTTGGTGTGCATGAATGAATTGATGGCTGTCTATGTAATTCAATTGGGGCACGTTTTATTAGACGGTGATTTGATGATTTTACTGATTGCATTCGTTTTTTAATAATAAATTCACATAGTTTTGGCCATTGTCCATTCGACAAATCACTGATTTATGTGATTTATTTTTTCCGTGCGCTTAATACTTGATAATAATTGATTTCCCAGAATCGACGTACTGAATGCTGACACAAGAAAAAAAAATATACATTTTCGTCTGTTACATACGACAAATTCGAATAAACGATGAATGTGTCGACGTCATCTAAGAGTTCAACGTCAAGTTAAATTATCTGCTGCTATTCTATTGTACGAATCATTGAACTTAAGATTGAACCTCATATTATAAATTTCATACAAATTGAAGACTACAGATTTTTCGAAATGTTATGAATGGATTACAATACGTACATTTTACGTACATGTAAATAATAATGAGCGTGTTAATAAAGAAGAAACAACAGAGATAATGAATTGCCGGCTTATATTTGGTTGAATAGTGAACAACGTACACGCGGTTTTTTTTAATTTTTTTCTTTTTAAATCGATTCCTTTTCACTGTGATGGAGAACAATGAGCAGGAATGCAGCGATGATGAGGAGCACCATTGATGCAAAATGTATAAATGCGTTCGATTCTTCAAATTCTGCGACAATCTGATTTGCAAAACGTTTTCTTCTATTCATTGGCTCATGGTTTATATAAGAATTATCTTTTTTCTTCTCTATTCTTTACAATCATAAACGGTGCTTAGACTTTTTCATGTTATGTTGCCTATACCGCAATACGCAATACGATATACTCGTTACATTTTATATTTTGTTTTTGTCGTTCTTTTGCTGTCTCGGCGCTCTTAACTTTCTGTTGTCGTTGCTGAGATTTGTTTTTTTTTTCTTTTTTGCCACTTGACATTTTGAATGTGAAAAATGGCCATCGTTTCAAAGTGATTTGATTTCCTTGTTCGTGCATTGGATCGTAAACTGTCTATTTATGAATGGAAACAAAGTATATACTTAATGTTTCTGACGGTGACGATAAATGCTGTAACATTGCATCAAAAGATTTATTTACAATTAAAATACATTTGAATAACATTTTCATATACGTATTCAGAATGAAGAGCGTGTGGTATTTGAGAAAGTTGTAAATGAACTTATTTTGTTGAAAAGAATGACAGAAATGATTAACATACAGATGTGAATATATTTGTAGGGAATTTTATTTGATGTTAAACATTAAGTTTCAAAATCGTTTTTTTTTATATGTATATATTTTTCGGAGCTTTAACTCGGTGTGGGTGACAACTTATGCTTTGTAATATAGACCATTCGAAAGATTGTGAAAGTATTTTGACCTGTTTGTTTTTGTTTGGCCCTAGACCCCTCTTCGGTCCCGGGATGGGCCTTTTAAAAAAAAAAATCTCCCAAATTTTTTCAATAATAATAATATCACACAGAAAGCACTACTACCGAGTTCAATTTGGCAGTGTATTTTACTTGTTAATCAATGTTCGACAGAGGACAGATTAGGAACATGAACATTACCGTTCAAATCCAAATTCAAGACAATAATAATGTTAATATAAAATATTGTTGAGTTCAATTGAAGAACTTGGTGTTCGGTGGATGACAAAAATCATCAATTATTTCTGCTCAATGGAAATTTTTATCTTTTCGCGATGTCAATTCGATACAACTCTGATATTGATTAAAATTATTTTGAATTCTCAGCCTCTTTTCATTCACTCGTTAAAATATTTAAATTATTGTATGCGAAATTTTTATATTCATTTGCCTAAATAAATAAAATAATTGTAATAGTAGCTTTTCTTACTGATTTTTCATAATCCATAACAGTGAACGATTGAACTTGGATTTATCTTTTTTAATACACATCACAATAAGTCATATCATATCCGTCACTAGTCAGTAATCAAGGCGCTAGATGCTTACAGCTTACAGATGTGTAACAAACATGCATGTGTTCAATGTTCAGTTTTGGACGATCTGTTTAGATGACGATTCTTACATCAACAATAACTAGTTCAAGAGATTCTATTTTTAAAAGCGACAACATGATTGCAGGTGAACTACCGCATTATAGCTACAGACACGATTTAATGCATACGCATTACGATTTCATTCACTGCACTTCCCAATTATATTTCGCATTGAACTTTTTTCGAACAGAGTGAATAAATAATAAATCAATTGAAACCGTATTTATTTTGAATCCAATTCGATGAAATTCAAAATTCAAAAATGTTCATTGATCTGCAGACGTACACACAAACACACGCACACACACACACACTTTGGCATACTATTGAACCGTTAGCAATTTCGATTCAAACTTTTGAGCCAAATTATTTTCAATGAATGTTTTCACTCTTAAAAAGTGTGATTTGGGACTTCATGTTTTATAAAAAAAACAATCGATCAGTTGGTTAATCAATTGGCAACACACACATAAAACCAACATGTTTTTAACTCATCGAATGACAAACTAACCGACGAACGATGCTGGTTGCTTTTTCATCATCATCACAATTTCACATTTCACCGCGTGTTCAGTGTTCATTTGTGTTTAGTGTTCGGTGTTCGGGCACATTCATTCCAAATTTGTATTTGATGTTTGTCTAATTTTCATCTATTTGGTATGGATTCGAATGGGCTCTGAATATAAAAACAAATTTGATTCATTCAAATACGCATACCGTGTACCGCATACCGCGTACCGCATACCACACACCGTTGGTGTGTTTTTCTTTTTTTGCTTTATGTTTTGGTTTCATTTTCTTCGTCAAGTTTTTCAGATGGTTTTGTTTTCTAGCTAATATTGATTGTGTTACATGATTATTGTTTCGCTAAGCGTATGTGATGCCGATTCGTCAACCATTTCGTACGTTTCGCCTATGCGTATTGACATGTGTAAGATATAATTCTTCTGTATACAATTAGATATTTTGTATTTATGTTTTTGTGTGGGTATTAGGTTCTTAGTATGCGCGTAAAAAAACATGCGTTTTTAGATAAACCAACGCGATCTAAAAACAACCGTAACAAATACGATAGCAATGCAAGCAAATAACAAATGTTCATTGTACATTGTATATGATGAATGCGCCGTATGACAACGTTATAAATAATGACTAATGATTAATGATCCATTTGATTCGTTTGTAGCATTTAATAATGATCAATTTTTATTATTTCGATAACTTGATATACCTTCGCATTAGAGCGGGTCAAATTGTATGGGCCGAAAAAAATCGATGTGGGATCCATCGGAATAGTATTCTATGGGTAATTTTAAGCATTTTTCCCC
>GL501517.1:8657961-8671026 GCA_000149185.1 Mayetiola destructor
ACACACACACACACACACACACACACACACACACACACACACACACACACACACACACACACACACATAGAGGAAATAATAATCGAAGTCTCAATGAGAAACATTTTCCTATGCGAAACAAGAAAAAGCAAAAAAAATCGAATTGCTGCTCATGTGTGTATTGGCATTTGACATGGACCACATGAAGATGATGCGCTTGTGTGAGTGCCATGCTAAAGCTTCAAAATATCAAAAGGGAACAACTGCTTTAGGGATGATGTGGCCGAAAGTATGCGTGAAATATTAATGCTGAGATGAAGCTATTTTGTGAATATATGTATAAAATTGTGTCAGTGTATGCGTCCCAAAAAAAAAAAAATGACAATGATACGATCATGCTTTTGATGATAGACAAAGGAAAGAATACATTTTGTTTTCTTTCATTGGAATTATGTATTTCAAAATCTTTGACTTTTTACATGCGACTCGACCCTTAAATTTTGTTTACGACTTTTCTCAGCCAACTCAAACCGGTAAATCAAAAGCACCATAAACGCAATGTGTGAAGAAATTTAGAGAAAAAGTCAATTTTGTTCTCAACGGCCTGATTCGACCCGATTTGGTAATAGGCAGTGTGCAAATTTCTAAGAATGTGGCGCCCTTATGACAAGGATTAATGAGCCGGCTCTCAATGAGCCGTTTAATTTTCTATTTAGTTGTCGTAATCAACATGATGGAATTCGGCATAACTGAATACCGAACACAGTAGGGCACAGCAAAACTTTAGGATCACACAAAAGGTCTGAATTTCGAAATCGCGAAAAAAAACATACATACTAATATTTTTGTATATTGAAAAATGTTGCCCTTTGATGGCACGGGAAAACATACATTCAAGTCAGAGCATACCACAAACGCACACACCCATGAAGTCCAAAAAATATACTATCTACATATTTTCGCATTCGATGAGTCTAGCATATGTACGAAGATTTGCCTCTTTCGGCTGTGTGTATGTTTTTCTTTTCTTTTTTTGGGTGAGCGTAAATGTGTGTATGTGAGTGGGTATCTTTTCGCTTTTCGTTTGTTTTCTGAACGATGATGTGCTAATATCTCAATCTTTTCTTCTGATTGTATGTGTGTGTGTTCACAGCGTTCAGCGTTGGGATAATGCGACGACACACTTCTTCCACTTAGAAGCGAGCTGATGCTGTGTCTGTGCGCAAATAAATGTGTATACATACTGTGCACTGTGCACCGTACCATCTCCTGTTCCCTGATGAGAACACTGTGTATTTCGACTTGTGATATATGCATATCGAACAGATGAGAGAAACTCAATTTTTTTGTTTTTGTCAGCTTTGAAATTGATTATATGCCATGATTATTATTATTATTATTATTTTGAATGCACAATTTTTTTGATCTGCATCGAAGTCTTCTTCTTCACCCTTTATAACTGTCATGTATTTTACAAAATACTGGCACAGGATGCGTCTTTGTATTTGGGTCTGTGTACGCGTTTGTTGCAGTGTGGATGATAAAGAACAAAGGATCACACACGACACAAGCATTGAAAAGAAAAGTGAAATTTAATTCACGGTTGAATGATATGAATGAGATTCATTGAAGAGTTGATATTAACACAACAATGTTAACCAATACATGAAAATCGGACCATCTGATTTAAAAATTTTCCACCCAAGCAATAAATGCAACTTTTGTTTGTAGAAAATTAATTTGTTTGGGGAAAATCATTTTTAAAAATATTAAAGAAAATCCTTTATCAAATCCTCTTAATATGTTACTATGTAGCAACATTTCGATCGATAGACACAAGCACAACGTGTGTACAATCTCACTTAATTTCGATTCATCATTATTGCAGACACACACAAAAAAGAACACACACACTCTCTCTCTCTCTCTCTTTTTTACGAAATACAAACAAAATAATTTTCATTGATTTTAGAAACCATTTTCATTTCAATATTATTTGATTAATTTACTATTTTGGAATGCGTTAATCAAATGACAAACAAATTGATGCAATTGCGACCAATATAAAATTAATAAATTGAAAGCGACACACACACACACACACTATATAGATATCGGCTAGTTCGGTTCACTATCGATTATAAATTATATATTTGAAATGTTTCTTTGAAAATGTTTGAATGCTCAGAAGAAAAACACTTTTGAATCCAGAAAAAATAACTCAACCAAATAATCAAATCCATTAAATATAACACATCACGAGATCTGAACTGAACGCTGGCTGCTAGATATTTAGTGATTGATTGAATGAATTCATTATTTTATGGAAATAGATGTACGTTTGCCGTCAAATCGATTTGAATATCGTTGGATATTCGTTCAAAAATTCATTTGTTCTCCAGTGATGTGTAGCCAAAAAAATTTCGTTTCAACTCCAAGTCGAATTGGATTAGCGAGAATCCAATTATAAATGTCTATTCATTTGTTCATCAATGTCATGAATAATCACTATCATAGCTGATAGCACACAGCTCATAACGATGATAACGCTTTTATTTATGCTTTTTGATCGGCTTTTCAGTGCAAATTTTCATCGTTTAGGCCGAAAGAAAAAGGCCAACGATAAGCGTCAATGGTACAAAATCCTGATCTGTTGTTGTTTTCATGAATTGATAATTTCATGGGCATTCGGAGCGAATTGTAAAACAACGAACAACAAAAATAACGAAAAACGGCAACCGAATAAAAGAATCAAAAATAGAAGCGATTGAAATGGAGATATTGCGAATCTTCAAACTTCAAACAGCATAAAATACCAGGAATTATTACATATTTAGCTCGGTGTTTCATTGAATTTATGAACGAAATATTCTGAAAATCTATACTAATAATAACGTTTGCTGCGTCTAGAATTGTACCTAATTTCCTTGAAATTCTAACATTTTTCTCTCTGTTTTTCCCACACCCCATTTTCCTCCATTTCGCCGTTGTGGTTCGAAACCTTGTGAACCGAAAAATGATAGTCGATATTTTGTTCGTTATTCTTTTAATAAAAAGAAAACAACGTTAGCATCCAAACTGAATGAAGCAAACTGAATGAAGGAGACCTTTGGGCCAAAAATAAAATTTCTTTTTTATGAATTTTTAGTAGCGGTCAGAATATTCATATAATGAATAAAATATGTTCGATGGATGATGATTCTGATTTCCATTTAACGAAAATGGCATCAATCAGCTGCTCCTGTTTATCAACAGCATCACCAATATACATATATGTGTTTGTGCATCCTGAACAAAGATCAATGGATAATACAGGAAAACAAAACGAATTGACAAAGTTCACTGCAAATAAACGCTCTCAATGAGCTAAATATTGAGAGATGTCCAAACGAAAACATTAATCACCATCGTTATCAACCGATGAGGTGCTCTTGAGCACAAAGCACCCACAATCGATTTGATACTAATTCAAACCAAGAGAGTCTCCAGAGCTTCAAAACCGAGTTTGGCATCCAATAAACCTAAACACTAATAATAGCATTTGAGATCAGACGCACCCACGAAACGATTTTAACATACACTGAATAACGCCAACGAAAAATGTAGCGAGATGTGTGTTCAATGTTTCTGTACTCAACAAACATCATTGCTCAGTGCTCAGTGCTCAGTAGCTCCCTTTTATAAAGTAAAAACAAGCAAAACAGGCATTCCTGTATCGTGTTGTTTTCCTTCGCATTTGAACATCAGAAGCAAAGAAAAGCGCGTACACAGGCAGAAGGTAGAAAACATAAGGTGTTCTCGTTTTGGAAATCTTGAAAACGGCCCATTGGATTCAGCTTTCAGCTAACCGTTCGGAATATGCAAAGACTAAAAAGTCTAATTTCAGCAAATCGGCTTTGGAAAATAGGAAAATGGGAATGAATTCTGTGTTCCACATCACATAATGGAAACAATTGTTAGAACGAAGAAAACTTAAGTCATGTTATTTGACTTGGCTTGGCCTGGCCTAGCTTGACAACATTTTTAACTATAAATCCATCGGACATACAATCGTAAACTGCACCAGATTTTTGGCAATGTATTATCATCGATATTATTTCGTTATGATTTATTTGTTGTGTAAGAATTAGAAATTATTCGGAATTGGTGCACACCCATCACCCATATTGTCCATTTCGTGATTATTTTTTTTCTTTATTTTTGCAAAGTAAGACATGTGCATCCAAGATCCAATTTCAAAGTTTTTCATATTACAATTATCGATTCTTGTTGATTGTCAATTGCTTTAGCTTAGCAAATAACATTTAGTTAGACTTTTCTAATTATTTATTCAATGGACACAGCAATTTTTCATTTTTCGTACAGATTTTTGAGGGACAGGCTCTATTTTTTTTTTATGGAGCTCAATAAGTCTTACATTTAACCTCTCTGAAACTGATTCACTCTCTGTATTGCCGTAATGGTAACAATCTCAATGTTATAGATAATAATGCGTTGGCCAGTGAATTAAGCTTTTATCATCCGCGAACCCTTTGTGAAGGGACAAGAAAGAGATAGGAAAATTAATTTGTGTAGCAAATTTGTGACTTTTAAGAGTTTAAGTGTAGCGAATTTGTAGCAAATGAAGAGTTTTGAGAGTAAATGCCCAGATTAAATAGGCATATATTATTTCAATATTATTAATATATTTATACATATATACATATATATATTTATATACACAATCAATTATATGTATACAATGCACGTCGTGAATGGGCTGAACGCTTAGCACAATTGATATGTTGTAACCTATACATGGTATACGCCATATATGGTACATGTGTTTTAGTAAACAAACGTGTCCATTGAAAATGTTAATGTTCCGTTGATTTTCGTTCTCCTTTTCTTTGAAGGAGATGCTGGTTGTTGTGTGCTGATTTCTATTCTCTATTTTTAACGAAAAAATTATCACGATTCGCAAATTGTCCTATTTTGTTTTGCAATTTTTTTTTTTCTTTTACTTTTTGGATGCGTGTACCTTGTAAAACGTATACCATTTATATCGAAATTTATCTGTTTTGTTAAAATGGTTGATAATTCACAATTCCCTTGGCACACAGTAATAGCAAATTGTGTTTCGACCGTTTTCACTACATACACCAAACATTAACTAACGATACTTTCGAAATCGTTTATTTTTACTATAAAATCGTAATTCTATTGAATTTGCATCCGTTTCGTCGTTTACACATTCAATGCTTTCAATTTATTGAAGAAATTTTGTGATTTCCTTTCACATATAGCTCGAAAACATGCTTTTTTCACCCAAAAAAAAAAAACAGATGATAATTGATGAATGATCCACAAAATAAAGCGAAAACATAAATAAATTGATGGAATAAATGAGTACAAATATCCCTCACTAATATTTAAGCCATAAACTGAGTTTGTTTGACGAACCAAAAAAAAAAGTTGCTGTAGACTCACTGTCACAAATCTCTCCGGCAGACTGAAGAAACATCACAAATTATGTACGTTCATACAAATCGAGATGAAAGTATACACATTGACACACATGAATATTAAATGGTTGATAAATGTAGATGTGAATGTGGATATCATTCTTCAGCTCCCTTAAATATCGACATCAACATTGAACAATACATGCACATTTACGTTCACACATACATTGGTCATTTCGTACTGAATCCAAAATTCCGTGAAAATACCGTTCAAAATTTTATTAAATGAAAAGACGAGCATGCAATATGCAAGCTCGGCGCATGTCCTCATGCGTAAATGGTGAAACACCAAGTTTTGAGATGTCACATACATCTCTTCAGTTGGATGAAAATGATACGAAGACAACAACAACTTATGGAAACGATGGAAAACCTAATGATGCTGGTGATGATGATGATGATGATGACGATGATGATGATGATGATGAATTCATCATTCTATTCGCCTCAGCGTTTGTTTTAGCGTAAAAATTCAAAAATTAATATTTTTTAAATGAAATCCAAAAAACAAAATGTTGGTACAATGACTTTGTGTCGCATTGGAAGTTTTATTCAATGATGTTTAATATCGCGTCAACAGACAATTTATTAAAACAATTCAGGCTAAAATCGAATGAATGTTAGCAGAAAATTTACATTTAACGTAAAGAGAAATTCATAATTATAATTGATTTGAATGGGGATTGTATGCATTATGCATGTTAAAACCGTTAATAAGACAATGTCACGGGGCATACGATTTGATAATTGATTCGACTTTTATTCACCGTGGTTTTTTTTGTCCGCTCTGGTTTTTTTTTGCTGAAAATCAATTATTTAATTATCTTAAAACATAATCCCTCAATTCATTCTCAGGGACTCAGAACAGAGTGACAAAAAAAAACATATGATTTTAAGTGTTCATTATTTTTTAATGGAATAGCTCACGTACAATTTATATTTCAGACAGTGAAAATGGGAGCGCACAAAATGACGAATATAAAAAAGAAATGTGACGAAAAAAACAGGAGACCAAAAGAAGAACGAATTTTTCCACGCAAACCGAAGAGCATTTGAAACGATGAGAGTGTCTAGTGAACATAAGAGCAAAAATATTGAATTCTATGAAACAAACAGCATTTCTGTTGTCATCAGTATTTGCCCGTTAAAAACAATTTTACTCCTCTTCCATGTGTTTGATAGGCATGCGACGGGCACGTTCATAAAATACTTTTCATTTGCGAACAAACATTATTTATGTTACAAGATTGTGGGGCTGTAAAAATAAATTGATAATAGGATTCGAGCACCGCACCAACCATACAGCTCAATTATAATAATAATAATAATCAAATGGAATTTTTTAGAAGACAAAATTAAGATTTCATCTTTAAGACAACTTATCAATCCAATTTCCAAATATAAATAAATGCTATTAATAATAATTTGATGCTAAATGTGAGAGTAAAAGCGATTCAATTCGTATTGCTGCAGGCATCGAATAAGTGCTGAGGGCACAAAATAGATTGAAAGGAATCGTAAAAGAGGAAAAGAGATAGAGAAAGCGAGATAGAAAGCGAGAACGTGAACGAAAGTGGAAGATACAATGGCTAAAAATCGGAAACGAACTTATATTTTAAATTTTATATAAGAATCGTCTGTGGATTAAGTCCATTTCGTTACATGTCCTGCTTTTGATTTTAAAATCCATCGTTTACTACATTATTCACATTGAATTGCAAATAAATTGAATTCTTCCAAAAGCACATTTTTGCAGTCCATAGTTTTTTCTGTGTCCAGAAATATTATAATGAAAGGAAATTTGGATTGTCGATTGTGGGTGTGGCAACAAAGGAAAAGAAAAAACGACAAACAAAACGGAAATAACACAACGAAAAACCAGAACATAAAAATTTAAAATCAAATTCAGATTAATTATGATGTTGTTGTTGATTAATTACGAAGCTGACCGAATTA
Source organism: Mayetiola destructor (assembly GCA_000149185.1). Lineage (NCBI taxonomy): Eukaryota > Metazoa > Arthropoda > Insecta > Diptera > Cecidomyiidae > Mayetiola > Mayetiola destructor. The sequence continues at coordinate 8,665,401 of GL501517.1, forward strand.
TCGAGTCGAGTGCAGCAATCCCATTCAATAAAATAAAATTATTAAGTAGAATCTTTTCAAATTTCAATTTTAATGCATTTATGAATGACAGTCATGCGATCCAATAAGTTTTAATGTTCTATAAATAATGAATGGAAACTGCTGAGCTTTTTATCTTTTCTCTTTTCCGGCACGAGAACGTTCTTGTGAAAATTAAGCACAAATGATGCCATCTATAGAGAAAAATCTAAAGCGAATATTTCCCATACATATTTTGTTTAGATGAAGATTTGAGGAGAAAACAATATGAGGGCTATATGATGTTGGTACGTTAAACATTCGTTCATGAACATAGGATTTCTTACAACCAAATCAGCAAAAATCTCTATCATTGAATATATTGACCAAGTTTATTTATTTTCAGTCAATCAGCACTGCAAATCATTCATGTGCAATTGAAGTTTGATTATTTAATTTCAGTTCAATTTTCATGATTTTGTTTCCATTAAAAACCAAAATCCCCCTCTCAATAAGCAACGTGTTAATGTTGTTGAATTGTATGTATTAGGGAATATAGATTTTCAAGTTGCAATCTTTACTTTAATTTTGGTTTTGTTGTGCTGTAGTTTCCTTTCGTTACCCATCAGCCGGATAAGATTTATTTCCGATATTCATGGTTTAGTGTACTGTATTTTGCTTGCTGGAAATTTCTATTTTTATCATCGTTCGCATTCTATGTTGAGCAAAAATGACATTATGGGCTAATGTAATTTGTGATTAGGTTATTTTCTTTTGCTTTGAAAAGATTCAATTTCAGAAATTCCGATATTTTGATGTGGGAAAAGCACTGAAAACTCTTTCATTTCAATCAGTAATCCCGTTTAATAGTTAACACTATGCTGCCAACATTGCTTTTTATGAATATCACAATGTCGGATATCAACGAACATTCAAAAAAGCATTCACCCGATAATCTGAACTTTAAATGTTGATAAATCTGGAGAATAGTGATTTATTTATGATTTTTAGTCTTTGTAATTGAATTTGCATAGAACAGCCAATGACCCACAAAAATTATAATACAAATATCCAAAATAAATTGATCACATTCAACTTACCCGAATTATCGGCTTCAACGTTCAAATTTTGGATTATTGTTCAACTGTTGTTCTGTTGTTCTGTGTCCGAATTCCAGTTTTTTTTATAAAGCGCTTCTCTGTTTATCATTTCTCTTTTCGTTTTTTTTTTAAATAAAACTCACTAATCAATATCAATATGCACTTAACTTTTATTAATAATACAAATTACACTGTACTGTTTGTTCGGGTGAACACAAAAATAAAAAAATTAACCATTTCCAGTTACCTTTGACCTGATTAAATAAACTTCCTGAATCAGAGAGAGAGAGAGAGAGATAGAAAAAAGAAACAATGATGTGAAATTCGGAATTAATAATAATTGAATGATAAATCGTTTATATTAATAAAAATTCATTCAATCGAGAAAAGCATCGAATGATTCACATTCACCGGCTTTCACGCACAAAAACGAATTCAATTGAAGCAGTATGAATTTTCAGAGACCTGTAAGGTCCTTCGTCTTCTTTTTAGCGGTTTGAATTTTGCAATGGTTTTTTCTTATTCAACTGCAAACCCCTATAGCCCTTTTTATGGTTTGGCTTTCGGTAATAAACAGCCGAAAAGAAAGTCATACAACAATAAATGTAAGAAACATAAGATATATGTTCAATGTAGAAATCGATTCGAAATAAAACGAAAGGCAAAACAAGTGTAAAACCGAATTCGAAGCACCACAGGTCGTATCCAACTCGAAGTTTATATTGAAAGATAAAGATTTTAAAAGAAAGATTTCCTTAATAGATCCAGTCATGAGTCCTCGCTCGGTCATAATTTTTTTTCCTTTTTTTTTAAATTTTGAAAATTTTCAAAAAAAAAAAAATTCTACGCCGAATATATAATGCACCTGTGGTGCATAAAAATTAAATTGTTCACGTGTTTACAGTTCACGTGCTATATATTCTACGTAAGTCCCAGGGCAAAATGCCCTCTTTTTTTGTATCTATAACGTAGAAAATATGATGGAATAAAAAATGTTCCGAATGATTATCGGGCTACGCTTGCTAAACACTAAACATAAAATACTATTGAATGTTAAATTTTCCATCCAACTTTACAGCATCACATAAAGTATCTCTCGTGTATCGTTTCCTTTCGTTTGCTTTTTTATTTTCTTTTCCAATTCATTCAGCGTATCTCTTTCATGGTGCATTTAAAATTTCAAATAGTAATTCCAATGTCAAAAGGTTCATTCGTCAATTTTGGAACCGTTTTGTTTCGTTTTGTTTTATTTTTATCGTTGGTTTTTTCTTTCCACATTCCGTACAAAAATGGATTCTGTTATGTCTTTTTAAATGGCATTATGGTTCGCGTTGTCGATTTTTATTATTATCAATTTTTTTTTATCCTTTATGTTTTCATTTGATATTTTCTTTCCAAAGCTATTTTATAATTTTTTCGGTAGTTATTTGATTCGGATTCCATATCCACTGAAAACCACTTGTCAATGACAGATTTGTGTGTCTTGCAACCTTTCAATTATTCATTGGCTTTCGATGGAATTGATATTGTATGCAATGTCTTAAAATGACGCAAATTTAAAGGATGACATGATATGAGGCTCACATGAGCTCTCCACATTTTTCATTTTCAATGCTGCAGTCAATTTCCCGTATCAATTCGAGATTCCCTCGGACCCGCTATGAATTGGAACTTCATTCACATGAGACAATTAGAGAGCCCAAAGATCAAACAATTTTCTGGTCGAATGGTGTGTTTTTCTATGACGAATTTCTGGCACGCACGAATTACGAGTTAAACATAAATGATTTGCGTAAAATAAATGTGTAAAATTAAAGGGAATTTCATTGATTAAACCGCTAAAAATTATTCTTTGAACTTGAGAGTTGAGAGTTAAGCCGAAATTATAGAAATTGTATATTCACTTATTTGTGTCACTCTCGCCACTCTCCGTTTTTTTGTGCACTCTCCGCACACAATGGCGAGAGTGGCGAAAGTGACACAAATAAATGAATATACAACGGAAACTAAAAGGGAAAAAGAAGAAACTTCAGCAGCCAGACTTCAGATGAATATAAAATTGAATGGAATGAACGGAACGGTATGCGCTTAAGAATGATAAGAAGTAACAAGCGACAAATACTATGCTGATTAATTTTATTCTCTTATCTTTATCATTCTAATACGTGCCACTTGAAAACAAAAGGCTTTTTCCATATAATAATGTGCATTTTGAATAGTTCCACGGAATTCGTTTATATTTCATTTTTGCTGTACTATTTTTTTGACTATGCTGAATGCAGAATATGAATATCTGATAGGCCAAAAAAAAAAAGAAAAAAGATTTGAATGAAACAAAAGTCCAATTGGAATTCAAATCATGTCGAGGACATTTCAGTACCAAATGCAAATCTTTGATAATCGAATATTTGTGATTTTTTTTTTGTCGAAATGGTATTAATTGCTATCTCAAAAAGCATCGTACTAGATATTAGTTTTATGAAAAACTTTTTTATTGAGGCCACTGTGTGATAATGATGATACACAAAACTATGTTGTTGTTTTTTGTGTGTGCTTGTGTGTCACAATTAAATATTGTTCGATTAAGGCTAAGAAAAGAATAAAAACGTCTATAGCAAGGCAAAAGCTCAATTGTTCCGCATATGAGATGCACCACAATGCACCAGTTGAAGAACTTAAACATACTTAACATTGAAGATTAACAAAGGAAATAAATATGTTGACCCAATAAATGAGAACAGATAAATGTAAAGGAGAAAAAAAAAACATGAATTGGCCCACTTTTAGTTTATTGCATCATAATTTCAAGATAAGTTTTGAAGAGCTTCGAAAAAATCACTTAAAAACAATTAAACAATTCAATTTAATTCACTGATGAATCGAATCGATGAATAAACAATACGAAAAATGTTAACGAAATTAATTGTGAATCGAAATTGCGTGAATATTGTATCGAAACCCGTGCTTAAAAGAATGACTAAACATTTCTAACGATTTGATGCGATAAACTGTGAAACATGCTGTGTTTCTCAAAATATTGTACATGAATGATTCATCTCAATTCGTTTGAATGCTTGAATACAAACATGATGACACTCGCACAAATGAATAGAATAAAAAAGAATCCATGCACAACAAACGGCTCCATATTTGCAGCATCAAACATCAAACGCAACGAACGAACGAACGAACGAACGGAAAGAACGTGAGTATGGCATAGTGTTGGAAAAAGGGATCAAACAAATACACAGAGCCGACAGGACTGAAACAGCAACAACAACAACAACGAAATAATGAGAACCGAAAATGAATACTGAATAAAGCGACAAGCAATGGATGCACGCTAAACAAAATGCATACCCGGCATATAAAATCGAAGCAAAATACAAAACCGAAATTTAGAATAAAAATTGGTGGCGTGAAATACATTGTTCGGGGGTGTTTCTTCGCATTTTTGATAAAAAAAATGCAAGCCTCAAAACGAGCAGAAATAAATCAATAACAATAGGACACAATCGACGAAGCATGTATTGACATAGTTGCATGCATTGCTGTGATGGACGGTCAATCTCTACCAACGCATTCTATTCGCATTCTTTTTTGTGAATTTTGTACATTCTCAATATATTCAATTTAAAATGTTTCTCTTTGATAAATCATCAGCTCAATATTGAGCATACCGAGTGCCGAGTGTTGTGACGATAAATGGCGCACATAATTGACAAATTCAAAATATCAACTGCATTAAAAACTATTGTATTTCGATATATTTATTTTGAATTCCAAAAATTAAATTCGATTTCGATATCGAAATTTTCTTGCGAAAAATATTGACTTGCGTTTGTCTCTTTAACAAAATGAAGACTCCATCACAAATAACAATCTAAGGAAAAACAGAAATGTAAACAATAGAATGAATCAACCGAGTAAGACAAAATACGAATCGTATTTGAATAACGAATAAAAGAGCAGGAGTGGTCTACTAGATAACAAGAAACGTTTTTATATTAATCTATACAAAAACATGTGGTCAACGAAAAGCACGTGTTCAGAATACACACTGCACACATAGATCTGACATTTGCATACATTCATTCGTACATCCATCGTGCATTCATCGTGTATGCGTGGTACGGTTTGTGTATGTAATAATGTCGGTAGTCTCGTGGTCGGTGTGCTCCATTATTATTGTATATGAATACTGTGAAGCCTATATTAGGAACAAATATACAAGTATGAATACATATAATGTATGCTCTAGCATGGTTCAAAGAATTTTCTCCACTGGGGCCGATCTTGATGATATTGGATTTTCGGGTTTAAAAAAAACCGATCAGTCTACTCATTAAGGGGTTTGCTTATGTTATCTAATTTATTCCATCAACCACAAAGTCACCCATGTACAATATACAGTACATTGTACACGGCTTATCAAGACGCCCCAGATTCAACCGCAAAATTTTTTCCATTCGTTTTTCAAGCCATGCTAATCCTTTTCAAAATATAGATACGTATTAGAGCTGGCCACG
>GL501517.1:8690575-8701346 GCA_000149185.1 Mayetiola destructor
ATCCCTGAATATGAATGTTGAATGATAAATGAACAATATTAAATTATGTTTAAATTCAATGATGAATGAACAATCTCATTTCGTTTGATGTTTGTTCACTTTTTAATTGTCGAAATCCGTTTTTCTATTATTTTTTTTTCTCGAAACGTTTTTTATATCGCACTATGCAAAGTGTTTTCCTCGTTTCATCGGGAAGAAAAAATAAAATAAAGAATGTACTTCATTCAAATTAAAATTGAAAACCTTATATTTTACCTTAATGTTGCCATATGTTACATGAGTAGTTCCCTGCACCTTGATTTTTTTTGTTTGTTTGTTTGTTCGGAACATTGGAAAAAAGAATGGCGTTAGAGTTAAGTTAGGATAGGGATTGATAAGCCAAATTTTAATAATTATGTTGTGATATCGAATTGGTGAACCGTTGCCAATCTTAATTTAATAGAAATAGAATGTAAAAATATGTGAAAACACTTACCCGCCAGAAATATCTCCATGAGCTTTTATCGTTTGGATAATTTGGTGTTGGAATTCCTTCAAATGGTCCAAATCGTGTACCACGTGGAATAACACCCGTACTCCAAACACCTTCAGTCTATTCAAATATATCGATTTAATTGTAACAACAATTAGACAATCAGCAAAATCATCAGACTAATATTTTGATTTAAAACAAAAAAAAAAAAAAATACTCACCTTTGCACTTGGTGTGGACAACACAAGTGATGGTTTTAGTGTTAAGCTTCTTGGTAATGTTTTTCCGGCTCGCCCGATAGTTCCCCGTTCGCATGGAACATCGGGCACTATATAAACGGCTAACCGTTCAAAATCCTCTTCTCGCATTCGAGTCACATCGTAGTCTTGTTGACCTTCAGGTGTGATACTACGCGGTTGATTGTTAACCGCCATATTTGTCTAAAAGAAACCAACAAAGCACAACGACAAATTGTTAGAAACTAATTTGATGACATTAGAGGATTTGTTTAAAATTTTCCGAAGCAATCAGCAATTCACAACAATTCACTTTGAGCGATTGATTTAGTCGATTGAGAATAAACTTTCGTCAATCGCATTGCGCCGCTCTTTCATCTATCATCTATTATACTTTTATAATCAAATTTCCAGCGAAAATTAATTTTTTTTATCGAAAGTTGCATCGATGCACAATGCACAATTCACATAAATTTTATCTCCGCCGAATATTTAGTAAATGAAATTAAATTGACTTTATCGATCGAACACAAACCGATTTGTAAAGTCTGCAACTGATCAAAATCAACTGGCTACTGGTTAACGTATGCTCATCACTGGACATAAGCATTGTCTAACTCTCCGTGTGCATGCAAAGTAAGGAGAACTATTTGAAAATCATTAGACGAAATGATATGATCAAATAGGAAATAGCTAACAAAATATAGAATACAGAATCCAACACTGACAATTCCGAATACCGAAAATATTTAACTATATATTAGCTTTCGTTTTTGCCCGTTTGCCGCTGCAATTTATTATTAAGCTATAATGCGCATATCGAAAGCCGTTGCCTATCTATCGCCTGTTGCCTAAGCATACAAACACAAAAAATCTTCTTTTTGTTCGTATTTTTCTTCTGTTCGAAATTGAAACGAAATCAAATCTTTCAAACTCATCGGCTAACAAGCAACAAATGCTTCCGTATTCTTCTTCTTTTTTTTAATTCGGTTAATGTGTGTGTGTGTGTGTGTGTGTGTGTTGTTCGCACACTGACAATGCAAAAGACGAATTTATTCGATTGATCGAATCAAATGAAATGACACACATTAAATGTTTTGGCCTCGAATAAGGTTACGTTACACAAATATTGTGGAAAATCTGATATGAATACTCCGTACTCAGTATTCAGTGCTCAGTCAGTAAATGATAAAATAGATTGATACCACATGCGCTTGTAAGAAAACTGGTGGCTGTCGTTATCATTTTAAAAACTGGCGGGCGCAAGGGGAAATTCAACTTAAACTTACATAATCCAAAATTTTCATTTGGATTAATTTAATTAACAGTTTCACTTCCCCCATTATTAATATTATTATTATTTTTCTTTCAATCGAAATTCTGAATGGAAGTGAGAATGAACGAAACAAATTGAAAGCAAACGAAAACGACTGCATATCGCATCTTTATGAGATGATTCAATTGAGAATTTGATAGACAAATGGATTACGTAACAAAAAACGAAACAACAATCCTTAGCCATTTATCGCTTATCACAAGAAAAAAAGAAAGAATATAGGAAGCAAAATAGTGTACACAATAAAATAAATAAATTTTCATTTGCTATTTTGTTTGATAATAATTTCAGCATTTGTGATTTGTGATATAAGATGACCTCAAAACAGATTATATACTTAGATTTTCATAAAACAATTCACAATTTACAATCTCGAAAAAGTTGATAAAACCGTTCGTCTGTGTGCATTTTGAATGGTTTTGATTTAGAATTTAGAATCGAAATTTCCATATTTTTTGGCAAATGTGGTGACCAAATCGAAATTGATGCTTTCTCTTGGTTCTGTAACTAGTAAACAGTTTACAGGGGACACATCAATTTTTCTTTTTTCGTTCAGTGTAATTATTCATTGGTCCAATTAACGCTTTCGATGTTTTTATTCAATATTAGCACATTTACGTCGATGACATGAATAAATAGAATTCATGTTATAATTGTGTATTGTGCATAAATGTATATTGTGCATACCGGTGTAGTGCAATATGCATTTAAAAGAACTAACATGAAAAGAATTGAATTGCAAGCTCGTTTGAATTTGATTATGTAATGATTGCTGTTTTCGAAAAGAATAAACAAAAACTCATCGCTATTTCCTCATTTGTTCAATGTCAGGCCAAATAGCTATCATTTCCCATTTCCACTGATCAATAATTTATTCATTTGATTTCATTAGCTTTTCCCCGATTTATAAGTTGTCATGTGCTGAATGCGATGACCGCCCTCAGTTAAAAATATAATAATACATCTATTTCAAATACAATCGAAAGCGTTAAAATTTGCTTTCATCATTCGGATTAATCATAATGTGGCGTTTGGGGTAAAAAAAACTTGCAATTAGTTCGTCTTCCCTAAACTATGCGATTATTATTATTATAACGTTATCATCATTCCAGGCTAGACAATTTTGAAATCGAAATTATTCGAATCCGGAAAACAAACATAACGAACGACAGGAAGAAAAAAAACCAACAAAATGAATAAATAAATTCGCCGTTAATTGGCTGAACGCCGAACTCCGAACGAAACGAAAGTGAGCACGTGGTTTTCTAATCGAAAAACCTTGCACTTGGCACCGAATTCTCATCATTGATTGACAAATGAAAAATTGCAATTGTTTGTGTGAGTTGTTGTTGAGTGTCTCTGCATTTAGTTCGTTTTCTCTGCCCCTTTCTGTAGAATATGGAATGTGCTCAAATTGCACTACTGAATACAATCCAATTATTTTGAATTATTGATGGCAATCGCCAAACGAACGACGGAGAAAAATGAAATGAACAAAAATACTGTGCCATCAAATGGTCAGTATGCTTGATGTGTTGAACATTTTAAATTTGATTATTCTGTTGCCTTTAAAAAGAAACAATTAATAATTCTTTGACAAGGCTCCGTTGTTGATAGAAAAATTTGTCCCAATGTTTAGTTATGCACATGCATAAACTCATCAAGCAAAACAGAACGAATCGAATGCAAAGACAGAAAGTGTTTCTTTTTTTTCAAGTATTTTTAGAAAACCAATTGGTCGTATTCGAATTGCACTAAATCATTATACAAACGGCTGAATGCGATAGAAAAATAGAAATATCAAACCAAAAAAACATTACGATAGTGAGCATTGAGTGCTTTTGAATGGAGAGTTTGAAATCATTGGGACAATTTATGTGTGCCATTAAATTTGGCATTCGATTCCATATAAAGTAACGTATCGATGAATTTCGCTTCTTCAGAAATAAAGAACGAACATTTTTGATTGAGCTGAACAGCCACTGCCCACAGATATACATGTCAAATTGAAAGTCAAATTAAATTCATAATCATAAAAATGAAAGATTCACCGAAATGTCTAATTACATCAAACCGACACATCGAATGTCCCATTTTCATTTTGCTTGTTTTTTCATTCGAAAAAAAAAAAATAAAAAAATAAATAAATAAATATTGTACTTCATGGCAACAAAGAAAAAGAATCAGAACAGAATAGACGTTGTAAACAAATCGCTGACTGGTGTTCGGTAATACACGATTGCACTGTTAATTGTTGATGTATTTTGCTCATCACACAAACTCAACAATACAACGATACAATTTGCGATTTGCATTCCGTGAACTATACAGTACGGCGAACATAGTGCACCGAAATAGTGTGAATAACACACAAATGCACAAATGATGTTAATATTAGTTTTACTTATCAGTTATCATTGACCATGAATTTTGTGCAATGCAATTTTCAAGGCAAACGTCGTATTGTGCCGTAATAATTGAGTATGCTATCGTGCATACGGTAACAAATGATCATTTCAATTTTCAATTTCAATGAATCGAACAATTTGTAAAATTTTGTTGCTAATTTCAATGCAATGCAATATGAAATAAATCGAAATGAAAGTTGTGATTGATTTGACTGCAATGATGAAAATCATCCATTCCCGAACAGGAAATGAAATCGAAACATTTGTTTCGTTTGGCATCAACAACATCGGATGAGAATTGGAAGCACACGCATTGATGCTGTACAAAGTCAAAAAACAAAAAAAATACAATAATTTGTTTATTCATTCTTACTGTCGTCGGGAGAGAATGGTATAGCTGGAATAATCTAAACAGGCGACAGATTGATGACACATAGATTGATGTATACCGTTGAGGAAGTCGAAAGAAAATAAAAATTTATTCGATTTTACTGTTTGCTGCTGTTCATTCATTACTCATTGCTCATGATATCGTTAACGAATTTTAACGATTGCAAATCAACAAAATGCACTTGAAAATAATTCCCGAATCGCGAATGTATTTGCGATTTGTGAATGCAATTTTGCTACGGGCAAATATGATCGAACACACATTGTATTCATGTAGCAAGTAGCAAGTAGCAAGTAGCAAGTAGCATCTCTATAATTAGGTGCAAGGTTAAAGTCAAATGCATATTTACTCATCTAAACACATTTACTATTACTATTACATATTCCAATAATATTTTTCCTGTTTGCCGATTATCGTCGATTCTTCGCTTTTCGATTTTTGGTTATTTTTGCACTCAATAAATTAACTATTTACTTTTCTGTATGCCGCCATTTGCATAAAAATGTCCAATCGAGACCCCGTTTTTAATTTCTTCTCTGGATTGTTTGTTTGTTTGTTTGTTTTATTGGGAAAAATGAAAACAACTGCAACGGAAAAGATGAATCAAAATGCAAAATATATATTTTAATAATTTTGAATGTTTTGGAAACGAATCTCAAAAAAAAAGCAACACACATATATTCAAATACATCAAAACTAACTGCAAATCAAAGAAGGGAGAAAAAACACACAACAAAAAAAAAATACAAACAACGATAACAAAATAAATTACGACTGCAATCGTGTACGTAATAAGAGAGTGCGCCTGCGCTCATTATTATGTGAATTTGTGAACTTCAATTGAAATTTAACTAATTGCGTCATAGAATAATAATTGCTCGCATTTTTCGATTGACAGATCGCAATTTCCTCTAAATAAACTACCAATTCCAAAACAGCTACGATGATTGTTCTCTTCTTTTGCACAACTAAACTAAAATATCGGTTTGTAGCAAAATGAATTTCATTTCCATTTTTTCGACTTGATCGACCATCGTTGACGAAGCTATTCAACAAATCATCCAAAGGGAAATCAAAGAGAGTACGACAAAAAAACACACATACAAACAATTAATTTTGATATGAAAAATGTTTCGTTTAACATACTGATCTTAATCAGTTTCAATGAATGCGATTAAAATGACAATCACTAGACTTCCTTGATAGTTTGGCTCAAATATTCTTCCCCATTTTTAGTTGAAAGCAACTCGACACATATATAAAAAACAAAACAAAAACAAAATGGTCACTGGAGCAAAACGGAATTATTTGATAACATTGCAGCGGTGCGGTATATTACACCTGTAAAAATATTCTTGTTTCAATATCAGCACAGCTTATGTGATCAATGGATGCTGTTGTTGTTGTTGTTGTTGTCGTTTCATCTATTATATCGGTAAGTTCAGCAATTGCGCAGTTGAAAAATTATCAATGGGAAAATGTGTGGAATGCATTATGATTACCGATACGGTCAAATCTCATATGATTACTATAGTTATCTAGGCGAGGCGGCAATCTTAAATTATTATGAATTGCGAATGCTTTAAATTATTCATTTTCATTTCAATTGTCTTTTCTTTTTCTTTTTTCCTTTTTGCCCTTATATCCATTGATCTTGGGCGTATCTATCATTTGGTTTCTCATTTTGCTTCATTTAATTTTGCATGACCTTGAATATTTGATTAAATGTAAGCAATCTTTGAAATGATATCTGAATGAAAATAATTTCATTTTATTTTTGTTTTTACTGTAAAAAATTTCATTCGGATTTTGGTTCGGAAAGTGGCCGAATCAATTTGTTCGATTTACAACAATAAGTAAAAGTGAATGAAAGCGCAAAGGTCAAATTATTCCATATTCATTGTTTATCCATGGCAATAACATTCATTGTTATGCGTTATGCGTCATCTTTTGCCTCTATTTCGTCATCAGTCGATCATTGTTCATTTTAATCTTCCATTTCTTTTTAGAAATTCGTGTAAGATTTGTTCAGTGGACATTTTTGTTTTAACGCTTAATGCTTTCATGCTGTGCACACCGTGTACCCACAGTCGATATCAATGTGATTTGAATCGAACACTGCGCATGGAAACGAGCACAGATCCACCAATGAAATAATGTTCATTTATGATGAGCCATGAATTAGTTTGATTGGATTCAGTCCCAGATGGCCAGTATTGGATTTTTTTTTCTTCCTCCAAATTATTGCTTTTTCATTGCAAATATGAATTTTTGTTTGGTGTCACACATTTTCCATATTGAATTGGCAACATTCATTACTTACTAATTGCAAATGCTAAAAATCTGCAAAATCCTTTTATTTCACCTTCACTCTCGATATGTTTTAGTTGTTCTATTTTTAAATACAGACTATTTTTATATTCATATATCGATAAATAGTTTTAATTTATATTCTTTGAATGGATCGTGTTCGGGCGCGAAATTTTGGCTTTATTTTTTATTTCAATCAATGAAGATGTGCGCTTCGATAAATAAACTGCGCATTTGCTTGATAAACAAAAAGAAAAGAAACACATTTGAATTTTAAATTAACAGAGGATAATAGACATCACAACATAACTCGATCAATAATAAAAATTTAAGGGAAAGCCATAAATCGAAAAAAAATAATTGGATTCGGATGACCGAAATCGATGATCACCAAAATAATATTGTTTTCGCTGATGTATAAATCCATTCAATTTCACTTAAAAATATCTTTTTTGTGTCACATTTTACGATTCCAATTTAAACGAAAAGAAAAAACAAATTCCAAATAACATGCACAAAAGCTAACAACAACTAAATCTTTGATTTATTTTTATTGTTCTATTTTATCAAATAGTTTGAACGTTATCAATTAACGAAAAATACGGAAATTCACGGTTATTTTTGTGTTGTGTATTCCTCTTATTGAACTTGAAAATCTTCTTCCCGCTACATGCACCGCTGTTGTTTGTAGCTCAACAGCGCACAGTGGTTACAACGAAGCTGCCATCTGTTTTTACTATTTCATCAATACGAACTTACAGCATTTTAGAGAATATAATTATACTGACAATAGTTGTGTAGTAGACGGCAATAGCAACAAACCAAATTGAATGATCGCCGATAGTTTAGCATACAGCTACGACCAAAGTCATATCTACAACCACCCTAGCGGTGAAAATTCAAGAAGAAGAAAAATTCCGCAGCAAAAAGAAAAAGCAACAAATCATCGAAAAAAATGCAAAGCGAAAAAATATATACTTCCAAGTTCGAGGCAGTTTATTGCATTTAAGATCACATTAGAACAGCTTTGTACGCGATTCAAAAACACATTCAGACAACGCTTTTTCTCTCTATCTCTCTCTCTCTCCTTCTCATATTCAGCTATTCCTATATATGTCGAATGCAATTTGAGTGCTTCACTTCGGCAAGTTTTCGATTCTGATTTCGGGTGCATTTGTTGTAAAGCTACACATTGGAAATTGAAAAAGGAGCGAGCAAGCGATAAAAAGAGAAAAAAAAACTCTGAAACTGTTCTGCTCGATTCTGTGTTCTGTGTTTTATTTGCAAGCAGTGTGTGCAATGAAACGTCATTCGATTGGAATAAAAGCGTTCATGTAAGCGTCAATGTATTTAATGCCTGAGCAGTGAATATTTAGAATGTACTTTGGCCAAATTCAAGCTATCATTCGCTCATGAAATATAACACAAACATATTTCTTTTCTTTTTTACTTTTTTTTTGTTTTGAAAGATCTAATGAGAAAAATCAAATAGATTTAATGTTTCATTGCATCTCGTTTAGTGGGCTGTGAATGAGTCACAAAACACACAACGAATGTATAATAATAATCGAGCTGCATAACTACATACAATGTGAAAAGTACACACAATCGCTGCTTCATTGTAGCTTTTGTATGCATCATAATCATTTACATACATAAGACCGGCGACGAAAATACATTTATGTCGATTGGATGAGCGAATTCTTTTCGTGTTTTTTCTCTCCATTTTTTTTTTCTTCAACTCTTGATTGAATACCGAAAGCACACAGCACATAGCGTACAACTATTTACTGAAATTTCGCTTTCTGATAATTGATTCTTTAGTTATTTTTGAACCTGTAATGATCACTCGAAACAGACTGTTCAACGAAATTGTTAATGAACTGCGCCCTGAAAACGGTTCGCTTGCCGTGATGAATCTGTTAAATGCTTTTGTACTATTTGAGTTTTGGAAAATGTTCAAATATTTAAAGTTTTATTCATTTGTTAGTTTTACCTCACACTGTCAAAGCAATCCACCGTCATCATCGTAATCCATTGGATTTCTTTCCACAATAACACACTGTCTAACTGCACAATACATTTGCATGAATTTTGTTTTCTTCCTTTTTGAATAGTTTTTCGATTTTTTTTTTCTTTTCAATTTATCTGAGAACTTTTTTTTTTCAATTCCAGATCTTTTTTTTTTTGTCTTCTAAAAACTAAGAACCAATTAACGTTTAGAGCATTGCTTTAAATTTAATAACAGCGATTGATTCATAAATTGTTTTGTCCTGATCTGTTGGTGTAATAAGTAATTTTGTGAAAAAAAATCGTTTCTTTACTCAATTTAATTCACTGGCTCTTAGGATATCTTATCATCCCTTCTAATTAAATTTTTTTTTTTTTTGTTTGGTTTAATTTTTCAATAATTTATTCTTTTTTAAATTTATTTTTTCTATGTGTTAATGTCACAAAATAAGTACCAAAAACTTCGTGTGCATTAAAAACTTGCATACACAATGTTTGAATGTTTATCCCGACCTAGCTCAATACTGTTCAAATTTTTCCTACTGTATGGCACAACAAATTCGATGTTACCGTAGTCTAGCCAAAAAATATGCATTTCAATGTATTTTACACACAGTTTCTTGAGCTCTGCACATACTGTTTTTCCTATGTGAAAATCGTTTCGATTATTATACAACAGAATATTCACAACGACAAATTCTCCAATGTACCGACGAAAATATGTGAAATTCAGTAGAGACGAAAGTGGTTGATATGAGTTTTCCTCCCCCAAGATCCCCGGTCCTCATAAATCCGCTAGTCATATGTGTATGTGTTTTATATTTATCTCATATTGTTTGATTATATGCAATATTGTCATAGTTTGAGAATATAGCCATACGGAAACACATAGGGTTGCATATTGTATACTATATCCATGAAACCGAATGTTCCTTTCTATATAGTAAATAACCCGTTAAATGAGAACTCAAAAAAAAAAAAAACAGAAATTCTGGAGAAAAAGTGAAAGAGCCAACGAATAAAGGAAAATATTGGTTGAATATAGCCTCGAACGACAGTAAAAAAGAAAAAGAAGAAAAAGAAATTAACGTAGCCATTGATCGTATTGTTCTTAACATACAACATACATATACATTGTGTGACGTTGAAAATGCATGAAATGCATATTTTGATAGAATAAATATTCATTTAATGAAAACAATGAACATTTTCAAAATGCCGCAAAATAAACAATGAATTATTTCCAGAAAGCATGAAATAATGCAATCGAGAAACTATTCAAATTTTTCGGTTCGTTGATACATACTATGTTTTGTTCAGTTTATGATATGGTCGATCAGTGGTGTGGTTTCGATGTGAGAACCCTTTCGAACTGGAAATGGGATAATAGTGTGTACACTGTACATCAATAAATATGTATATGGTTGGTGTTGTTGTTCCCTATATTTATTTTTGCTCCGTATCAATGTACGCATTTAGCGTAAAACCATAACCAACGACAATAACAAAAAAAAAAATGCATGCCATGGTATTGGTTCCGGGTTTGAGAGTACAATATGCAGGTTTTGCAGCACAAAGTACACAGCATTCGAATGCCGAACGCGCGAC
>GL501517.1:8712407-8792682 GCA_000149185.1 Mayetiola destructor
TCTCTCCTCCTCCTCTCTCTCTCTCTCTCTCTCTCTCTCTCTCTCATCGTCAGTTGGTTGTATACAATTGATGCGGTCTTTGCGCATGGATTACATCATTCCATCAAATTTCAAATCAGCCGGTGTGTTTATTGTAAGTATTCATCATTCTAAATAGAATAAAAACCAAAGAATTATTATGGTTTGGTTGGCCGGCTGCGGTCTTAAATTGAGCACTCAAAGCAACTGACTGGCTGACTATGAATGAGCCTATTCTGTGAAATCCATTTTCAAAATGCCTAATTCTTTATGTTGCCCTTTTTGTTCACTGTTCACATTCATCATAATAACGCCATAAATGTTAATCGTTTCGAATTAGACGACGTATGATATAAGTTGCCATGGTTCAAGTCAAAATGGGCGTGTTAGCAACACTTGTTGCTTTTATTGTTTGCCAAAAAAAAAAAACCAAAATAAAAAAAAATAATGATCATGTATCGTCACGATTGCATTTATGGATTTTGACAATGATGATGTGCCAATATTATGAAAATCAGACAGAACAAAATTCGAAAGACACTTCTGGTGCCGGTAGAAAATAGAGTTCGCAAAACAGCAAATAACGAAAAGAGCATGTGTTCATTGTTTAAAAGGTAATCGAACCATTGATCATTGAATATACATTCAAATTTGTCGTCCATCGACCAAAAGAAACCAACCAAATTTTAATTCGAAGTGCGCACTTCAAATACGAATTGGCCTTGAGCGCTTTGTAATTATTTGTAAAATGCGAGGTTCTTTCTTTTCCATACTGTTGTCACCTTTTTGTTTTTTTTGTTCAATTTAAATATATTTCAATTTATTTCTCATGCGCTGGAATTCTACACAATTATAGTTATTGATGCGAAAGTATGCCGGTACTAGGTGGGCGATATCACAATGCGTGCGCACAATTCATTAGCCATGTTACTTTTTTTTATTTTATATTTTATATAACGATTGCTAACTTTTTGTTAATAGTTCATATTCGTTGAACTGGCGAATGTTCTGTTTGTACATGATTCAACGCGGTTGAAATTATTGCCAAAAAAAAAAATAAGATGTGTAATGTGTAAAGTCATGCAATAACCTCATGCCTCATGTGCTTGTGTGTTTTGGACCTTAATTTACACAAAAAAAAATATTGTATTTAACACATTCGATTTTCGTCATTCGTTTTAATCGCACGCTTTAGCTTTGAATGGTGACGAATTATTTAGTTTTATTATTATTATTATCATTGAACCATCCTGCCTCTTTTCTCACTTGACTCGCAACTGAAAAAAAATCGAATCGATTTTGTTCTTTTTCTTCTCGTTTTCAATTTACAAAGGTAATAAATCAGTTGATTTGATATTTAGAACACTAAACATTGAGCATTGAGCGCACCTATGTGAATCAGCATGGTCAGCAATGGGTATAGAAGAGTTCATCGATCTTTTGATCTAACTTGATCACTCCGTCTAATATCAAAATAGGCACACAATGTTCTAATAGAAATATAGATACATATTTTTAAAATGTTGACATGTGTGTGCCGGTATGCGTTCTATGTTCTATTACAATATTCAATGTGTATATATATATATGTACAGATTCAATGTTGTATCATAGCTTGTTCATTGAGCAGTGTTCACGGTCAGTAAGAAAATGCCACTACAACACCATCATCGATATAAAACTAAAGTGAAAACAGAATTCGAATAGAACTAGATTTATATGGCGAATTATTATTAGTTTATTTTTGTAAAGTTGGTGCGGTTGAGAGAATACCATCAAATCCAATACACAAACAATGCACACCTGTTTGGAATGCTGGAATCTAATGAATTTTAACAACAAATACATTCACATGGTTCACGCACACAATCAAAAATATATTTCTATTTTGAAATGTAATGTTGAAATGTGTTTGTTTTTTTTTTCGGGTTGTTGGTCTTTTTATCGTTAGTTTTGGCTATGGGCACTTTAAATGGGAGAAAAAGAAAAAGAAGAAACAATAAAACAATGATTGAAATGATTGGGACTTCTTACTTTATTCGATGTCAATGACTTTTAAGCTCTTTTTTTTTTGTGTCTTATTCTTTTTCGTTTTCGCTTTTTTCCCAAAATGTTTCCCAAATTCAATGGTCGCTTCTAATACCCAAAAATATCAACATCACATTTTGATCATTTCCTTTCATCATAACTTCGGTGTTGCTTTGAATTTTGAATTTAAAAGAGAAACCATTACGAGATACGCAAAAATAATGTGCGCCGGCATAACTGAAAATGTATAGCTGCTCAACGATGATCACATATTACATATATATATATACATATATATATTTTCTTTCAAATGGAATGCCTGAATTTGACTTTCAGCTCATAATCCATTGTATTCATAGTATATTTATATGAAGAGTTCAATGATCAGTGAATATGCGCATCTAAAAAATGAAAAATAAATAGAAATGATTCTATTCCTATCTGCCGGGGCGTTTATTCTTTTTACCACATTCGCTTAGAATTCTTAGCGCGCGCTCATAATTCTAACGATCAATTAGTGATCAGTGAACGATGAGAAGAAAAAACAAGAATGAATTAAAGGAAGAAAAAACGAAACAGCAAATTCACCGATCGAAATTGATGATGCGCAATTGAATTAAGATGGAAGAGGAAGAATTCTTGTTTTTCGTTTATTTGAATATTAGTTTTCCAAGAGGACGAATCCGTTGGCTACTTAGAAATCGCCCAAAACATATACGCACATACATCCATCATTTAGCTGCACAACTATCAATGGTCAACCGAATCCGCCTCATCAATAAATAATTTGCCATAAATTGCGATTTCGTGTCGCAACATTTTCGATTTACCTTATCAATTGGGAATAGGAAACATTAGAATCGAAGAACGGAAAGACGAGAAACAAACCCGATGGCGTTGCTATTACAGAATCAAATCTCTTCGTTTCATATTTTCAATAAAATAAAAACCAATATTTCCTATTGAGTTTATTCATGCAATTATGATTTTTCTTTTAACTGTTTCTTTGCTGTTCTGTTGGTATGCTTATAGCAGTTTTGCGTATCATAAGCATTTATTTGCTCCGACTCAGACGCAAGCACACAAATGCTTCCACATGCACAAATCGAACATATTTCACTTGTGCAGTGAACTGCTCTAATCGGCTAGTTTTGCGCTATCGCATTGTCATGCTACCTTCTACCATCTTTTTTTTCATTAAATAGGCGCAAACGAATGCTGCTTCTATTGATGCATTCAGGCAATTTTTACTCATTTTCAATTTCAATTTTCATTTATTTTCTCTTTTAATGCATTTGCTAAATATTTTTTCTCTTTCTTTTTTTAATTTCATTTTATTCGTTTTGTATTTTTTCTGCTGCTTCTATGCTCATTCGTTCTGAATAAAACATTTTGCAAGATTGTAGCCGCTTCTGAAAACTGGTAATGTTGTTAGATTTTAATTCACATGTTCTTTTTCCTTCGTTTTTACTGTCTTCTTGTGTCATATTTTTTTATTTTTTTTTTGCTGAGCTTTGAATATTTCATTCGTCAGTTCTTTCATCGCTAGCTGACTGTCGTCTAACCAGGAGCAGAAACATACCAACGATTTTGTCTTCAATATCAATTTAATTCTTTCATATCCAGTTTAACATTCACTTCTCTAGGCGCTCCGGCATCCAAAGCCCAAGCACATGTAATCGAGCATCAACGATGGTTGGTTAGCATGCGAATGGAATAGAAATAGAAACAAACACCACATCATTGGCCCAATGTATTAGAAAAAATTTGCAGCAAGTAGAGAACACAATCCAAAAATAGAAATTATTATTTTTCAAGTAATGGCCGCTTTGGTATGCTAGAATTTTTCGGATTCATATATAAATCAAAAATCCAAAATAGGAAGATTTGAAAGACCAAATAAGCAAAACAAACCATTTCGGGTTCATTTGTGTAGACCAACGTTCATTGATGAACAAAGATCAAAAAAAGTATTAGCATTGGATAAGACACGCTATTTCATTTCATTGCACCGTGTGCAGACCGGCAATCAAGTGCGCTGAAATTATTTGTGTGCACAGTATAGAACATAACAACAATTTCAAGTGCAATGCAACACCGATACACAACGCGTCATTCAGTTATTTTTTTTTTTTCCTTCTTTTAATTCTATTTTTTTCTTTTCTCATTTCATGTTCCATTCGCTTTCCATCTCGTTCTTCTTGTTCTTTTCCGTTTTGTGGTTCCATGACCATAGTTCGTTCGTCTTTCATTATTATTTGTACAATTGCAATGGGACAAAAAACAAAGAGGTGTGTATAGAAAAATCAGTAAAACCAAACATCCATGACATTATCCAACCTGCATATGAAATACATGGATTGTATTCCTTTTAAAATTTCGTTTTTATTCATCGTTCATTTTTTCTCCTTTTATCTGTTCATCTAATTAATTTCAAAAAGATTAATGCAAAAATGCGACCGATAGAGTGGACGTTATTCCTTATTCTTTTTTTTTCGTCATATTTTGCTACTCATTTGAGAAAAAATGCACTTATCTACAGGTGAAGGCATTATCACATTAGTGAGCTGTGTTTTTTTTTTTGTTTTCCCTTTCATTTTTTCATCTGCTGTGGAATCGATTCAGTTTATTAGAATTTCGAGAATGATATTCTGTACATTGATCGTCATGGATATCACCCAGTTCTACATGGTTAATAATGATTATTGTGGTCATCATGACAACATTGAGCCTTTTTTCGATCTTCAATGATTCCATTCTAAGCTTTCTATTTATATTTTGTTTTTGATTCTATTTTTTTCCTTGTTCTTCGTTCTTAACTTCAGGTTTTAATTTCGATTTTCTCTCGCATGCCACAAAAGAAGGCATTTAAATGTATTCACATTTGTATATACGATTAATAAAAACGGAAGTATGTATTTTGGATGCATTCTAACAAAACCTGAATACAGATCCAACCATCTACCCAAATGTCAAAGATATGTGAATGAACTCATAAATCAACACATAAATGAGGCGGCATTCAATACAGAAATTCGATTGGAATCGATTTCATTCGAACCAGGAAGAGAGTTTTCTTCGTTTCTATTGCTTGTATCTTTTGTTTTCGAATATGATCATCGTTGACATTGATTCATCCTTAAATAGTTTTGTGATTGTTTTCATAAATTTATAATAATAATAAAATTAAAACAAAGATGAAAAAAACAACGTCGGAATAAAAATTGAACTTACCATCTAAATATGTTCCGTCTTTACTTCAAATAAAAATATAAAAAATAGATCAAAGTCGTTCGAATGGGATGCGGTACACTGTACCACTTTCCGAATTGCGTATAAAAAATCCTTAAATCCACTTTGTGTATCGTTGTCAACAGGTATTTGTGAATATCATTGTCGGTAGATAAGTGTGTTTCTGTTTTTGTGTGATTGTTTATTTATGTTTGTTGTTTTTCGTTCTTCGAATAATATCAATTTTGCATTATTATTTTATTTTTTTTCCTTTCAGTTTCAATCTGTCACATATCTATTTCTGCGTATTTTGATTTGCATTAACGTTTATTTTTTATCTAATTAACATGAATATGTGTGATCACTGTCAGTCGAATTAGTCAATTCGTGAATCATAAGCATATCCATTTGATCACACAGTGCAACACATTAATAATACTATAACAATAATAATAGTAACAATAGTTGTTATCAAGC
Organism: Mayetiola destructor; assembly: GCA_000149185.1. NCBI lineage: Eukaryota > Metazoa > Arthropoda > Insecta > Diptera > Cecidomyiidae > Mayetiola > Mayetiola destructor. Next base: position 8,718,162 of record GL501517.1, read on the forward strand.
AACGTATAAACTCTTTCAATTTCAACTAAATATTGCTAATATTCGATTGCGATGAACAAATTAAGTCGAATTTAATTTCGTTGTCGACTGATCGATTCTTCTTGCGTTGAAGTGTTATTTTTGTTTATTGCTTTCGGTTGTAGTTTTCTTTTCCACATTACATTGAACTTGAGTAAGCCGGTTATCGTTTGTTTATGAACCGTGTCGTTGGCGTTTTGGGCACAGATGAACATTGATTATAAATATCGTTAATTTTTATTCTTTTGATTCATCATTTTCTTCTTTTTTTTTGCTTCTGGTTTTTGCTGAGCCGCTCCCGTATGCAGCACTGTGCTGCTCTATATCTGATTAATCCAATAGGTTTTTATCAGGAATTGTCCTCATATTGTTCCACAAACTGTTCTTGATCACAGATTATTTAAAACACCGATTTCGAATTCTTCATCGGTTATCATATTCTCGAATTGTTCTATTATTGTTTCGCCGTACTAACAATTTTCCGTCACACAAACTGTTAGTTTGTTTGAACGTAAGTAATGAGTATTGAATTCATGCGATGATAAACTCTTTTATTACGTTGTCTGGGGTTTTTTTTTTATTTGCAGCGTTTGCTCTTTAGTTCTTAACACATTCACAACTCTTTGCTATTCTCTTGATGATCGTGTTACTTTCTTTATGTCTTTATTTGGCTGAGCCATAATATAAATGTGAGACGACAAGGGCTGTCTATTATGTAATGTTTTCAATTTGTGACGAGGTCCATAAACCTTTTTCTACTTTAATCATTTGTAATATGAGTATCAAGAAACACTTCACTTGCACTGAAGTATTCAACATGACATTATGATCATTTCAAACAAAACTGAACGAATCGCGATCAATTTTGTTTTTCTTCGAATTTTTAAACATAAATCAAATTATTTAAGGATTCGATGTACATTTGAAGACAGACAAAAATGAAATTAATCGAATAAATGCAACAAATAATTTCGAACACTAAAAATCTAAAAAAAGATAAACTTTAAAAAGAACAAAATCAAATATGATCGGTGATAATGTTCTTTGCTTCTTCTTCAGTTGAGTTTGATTGAGGGAACAAACACACAACAAATCATACGTCTGTTTCTTGTGTTGTCTTTCGGAAAACTGAATTACCATCCGAAGAAACATTAGATTGTTTGGTATATTTGCGATGGTGCTGTGCATTGCCTGTTCTTGGTTGCCGTTTGGTTTAACACATACGTTCGGGTATTCGGTGAGTGGTTTTTTGTTGTTGTTGTTGTTGTTGGTTTATTTTCATTCTTTTTCTTCTTCGTAACTGTTGTGTATATCCGAAGAAGAAATTGAAGCAGAACACAGCACAATGACGGTCAAGGTGTATTCCCCTTCTCTCTACGTATACGTTCTAGTGATCGTACACTCACTTAAACACTTGCTCGCTCGCTCACTCACTCACTTATTCACACATTCAAATCATAAAATTGAACATTGGACGCATACACTTGCACACACACACACACACACACACACAAATATGAGAAATTTTTCTCCATCCGAAAGGCAGAACCCAGGAAATAATGTAATATCAGTTTGAAACGAACATTATAGAGACGAGCTTCATGATGTAGTGCCGAACACTGAACATAAATACCATCATATCATCAATTGTCTCTGTACACTGTACTGTGTACACTGTACACTGTACACAATCATTCAATTGTAATACATTCTACTATTTGTTTCCAGCGTGTTCAGTTCAAGTTCTGAACAATTTCATTTCGGTGTAATCAGTATCACTGCTTTGCTTCTTTTTCCTCGTATTTTCATTCTCATCAAATTTAATTTAGTCGCATATATGTGTATGGGTGGCGTTTTTTTCTTCTTTTCTTCTGCTCGCATGGCGTTGATACCATTTTGGATGTTTCTCGTGAGCAATAACAATGTTTTCTTTTCTGTTTTCTTTCATTTTCAACTGAATGCAATGGATGTGTATAAATTCCCCTTCGTTCCATCAATTCAGTCAATCAGAACGGTTTCGTAGGCGATTATTGCTTTTATCAATTCATTTACTATATGTACAATGTACATATGGCAGGGTCATCGTAAGAAAAACAAAAACAAATTTTGAAATGAAGAATGCTTATGATATGCGTTGCTCTATTACTACCTGTTATGTCTGTGCTGCTCAGTTCTGCTCTTTTTAATTTCATTAAAATTCGAATTTCGAAATAAAAAACTATTAATCAGGGACATTCTAGGAATTGTATGAATGGATGAGGTTGTCGAATGTGCGCGCGCGCCCTCTGATCGTTACAACGATGAAAATATATTGAACAAATACAATTCGGATTTCGTGACATCGAAAAACTGAATAACAGCCGAACGTAGCAAATAAATTGAAAAATTCAGACAAAATTTATGTTTAAGAACAGCACAAAGAAGAACAAGAACTCAATTTCAATTTTGTTTTTTTCTTTCTCTCGCGATGTCCAAACCACAAAATTCTTGTTCACAATTGCGTTTACGTGTAAACTGCACTCACTTCTCATCTTTTCTGTTGCTGTTGTTGTTGTTTATGTTTTAATGCCGTTCTTTGTGGTTCTCTACCTGTTGGCATCAACCTATGTGCAATTGTGTTTGTGACCGTCTTTTTATTCATAAAATATTTCACATTAAAAATTGTAAAGTTCATCACATTACCATAAACAGTACGATCGATTTTACAATACGCACACAATTTAGGATGATCATTTAAATGCAAACAACTTATCAGTAAATCTGTTGATTCAATTATAGATTACGATATTCACAACAAACAAACTATTCAACCAATTGAATAGGTGATATCATCGAAAAGGATCACACAATTCTCTATCAACATTCAAATGGATAATAACGATTAATTTGCGATCATTTTACGATGTGTAAGAATCTCATTTCATTCATCATAAATTCATACAAATAATAAATACTGTTTACACGTATGAATATGCATACGGGACCGAAACAACTATTGCATGAGATTCATTTCTTATTTGCTTCTGATTCGATGATTGGTGATCGATGTTCATTACACGCAACCGATTTCAGCTCATACTACGATCAATTTATCGTTTGCTTTGCCTTTGTTTATCTTTATCAGTGCAGCATGTAGTAGTTGCAGAATTAAATGAAGGGAAGAAAAAATTCTTCGTCTCTTCTCGATTTTATCATCCGTATGGAAATGATTGGTTGTTGCTGTGTTGTTGGTGATTTCTTATTCATCTTTATGATGCCATAGCCATTTGCTGTCGATATATTGATTTACTGCAAAATATTCAATTGATTGAACTTACTGTTGTAATATATATATATATATTTTTTTCCCATGTTTGGTTCGTTATTTTGGTTTTGTTTTTATTTTTCTTCTTCTTCTCTTCTTCCAATTGCCGTACAATTGATTTTCGATTATTGTATAGCATTGAACGGGAAGTTTCTATTGTACACAATACACAAAGTATAAAAATAACGTTTTATATATATTTTTTTTTTAACGGGACTTTTTTCCGAATATTTTACAGTTCCTTATTCCGCACATGTCGGACGTATATTGCCTTTTTCCCGTCTTTAAATTTTTCCATTGAAATTCACTTTATACTTTATATATTACATTGATCACTTGAATACTTGTATACAGGATGCTGAAATTGGATTCCATCACCAATTCGGATGATATCCTGAGTGTTAGGAATTAATTGTGTGAGATTTCATTCTTGTTTTCATTGTGCATTTCTCGATTGCTTCATCTTATCGAAATGTTATTTAATAGCATTGTACGAAAAATGGTTAAATTTGGCTCATCTCCGCTTCTTTTTTTCGTTATGAAATTTCCTCTTCCGAATGCAGTCGTATTTATTTAGATTTTTTCTTTCCTCAATGAAATTCACAATTCGTTTCGTTCATTTGTGATGTCATTTTTATTCGATCAACGAATCAATTGATAAGTATGCATGCTAAATGATAACGAATCCATAGTCCACAGAGTCTAATCATTAATAAAAAAATATAATCAAATCGAATGAAATCAAAGAAAGTATCAGCGTTCAAGCACCTCAAACGAATTCAAAATTCAAAGTCTCAACATTTATTTTCGAGAAAGGTGGTTGGGCACACACACACAAAAAAAGAAAAGAAATCATTTTTATGTATCACGATTACGAAAGTTCTTTATTCTACTTTCATTTCGTTTTTTTCTCTGTTTATTTCCGTTGAACAGAATATTTACAGCGACACTAAATCTACTAATTCGAGAAATGCCAATGAACTTTGAAGCTCGACCGAGAGAGAAATGGTGAGGAAAAAGGAACGATACAAATCAAAACTTTTCTAACGAGAATAAGAATGAAAGAGTCAATGGAATGGTTAAAGTGTACAACAAAAGTTAAGTTATTGGACGTACCATAGAACTATAGCTATGGCCGTTAAATGATTATGAAAGCTTTGAAATTTTGTTTTTGTTTTTTCCTTCTTCTTCTTCTTTTTCGTTTTTTTTCTATGCTCAACAAAATAGTTGGAAAATTTTATGTATTTCATAAAAGAGATGAAATGGTATGGTGTATGAATGATGTGTGCCTTAGACTGTAAGCGGGCCGCTGTCATCGTTGCCGCATCATGCCATCTAATGTTAGTTTGACGATCTTTTTGTGAATCGAGTATTTGTACAATGATTTAATATATGTTAATTTATTTTGGCTATTTCTCATTCTTCAATCTTTTTTCGGATACTCCGATGTTATTATGTTATATAGCGTTATGACTTAAGAAAGCCAACACACAAGTTTGTTGACCTTTCTATCGCCGAAATTTTTACAAATCAGATTTGTTTACATTTTAACGAATCACTAGCTGAATATTTAATTTATTCTGTATTCATCCATTTATACTGAAGAAATAAAAAGATCATTTGAAAGGATATCACTATTAAAAGAAAGCATATCGCATTCGAAGCAAATTGCCTAAAAATTAAGTCTATTTAGATAAAGAATCAAAAAATTGGTTCGTCGTTTATTTAAATCTTTTGTTCGTAGCAAATATGCTTCAATAGTTCGAACATAAAGTGTTAATATATTTCAAAATTGCCACATAAGCAAAATGTTGACATCAAGCAAATTCAAATCAAACGCCATTTCGATCGAGCAAATATGACAAAACTTATATTGCATTAGAACAGCATTAGTTGTGTTTAGATCAGCCGAGGCTTTGAATTCAGTTGATCTGTCTAACAGCTAAGAGCGGTCATTGGCCTATAACATATATTCAACGTTAGATCAGCTCTCTCACTTTATACGAATCAGATATTGAAGAAATTGTTTGCTTCTTATTTTTTTTTCTCCGTTCAAATAGTACCTATAAATGTGTTGGTAGCTGTGCTTTATTTGCCAGTGTATTTTAGAAACTATCTAACATTGACTACCGCATTTAAGCTATTTTTCAATCGTACAAACATAATTTTACACATACCACGGAAATACATATACAAACCGAAAAATCATGATCATGAATATGCCTGTGAACGGTAGAAGTTTTTTCAGTTGGTTTGGCCGCGAACTTGAAATCTTTCATCAGAGTAACATTTACTTATTTTTCGTTCTGTGAACATTTATCTTTGATGCGTCTGTGTATATGTTACGTGGTTTGATGCAGGTTGAATGAAACAAAACATTACAAAAACAATGCCAATACGAAATACTCAATACAAAGTTGAGTGAGCTGCGTTGAATACACACAATTGGGCAAGTGTAAACTGTGAAGAGCTTTGATTTGTTTGTTATTGTTGCTGTGGATTTTCATCATATTCTCTTTTTTTCGATTATTTCTATGCAAAAGATTTTGATTTTTATTTTTCCGCACTTTCCTCCTACAATCAATATTTCTCAAAATCAATGTTTTATATGAATGGTAGATAATAGTAATTTGTTCGTAAATGCGAGCCGCAGGATTTAGATGAGGTAAAAAAAAAAAAAAAAAGATGAAAACGCGCAGCCCATTTAATTACCTTTTTGGTAACAATTTTTTTTTTTCGTTTTTGAGTCACTCAAATCGATGTGATCACCCGCTGGCCATTCTGGGACAACAAACGAGAGGTGGAGAAATCCATCCAATCCGACTAATCTTTATTTATTGCGTAAAGTTGTGCTTAAATAGAAATGGCAACGTTATAAGAACATTTCATTTATGGCACGAAAGAGGCTCAAGAAAATTGTAAAACAGAGAGAGTTGATATGTGAACGAATGAAGAAATTCACTGTGAAATGGAATCGGAGACAGCAGCTCACTTTACGAGAAATTTTTATTCAGTAAATTGTAGGAAAATTCGAACACGATATGATTCTTTGATTTTCTTCTTTTTCTTTCATTTGCCATTTGGAGATGAATGTTTATGTTCAGTTTGAGTTCACTGGCATATGCAATTTCCAATGCAGAAACTAGAATACTTTCAGGCAAACAATTTTAAACAGTTGTGAGTTGTGAGTATTTAATGCTTCAACAATTGCTGAAATCCATATCACATTCACTGCTCAGTTCTTGGCATTAGCTCTCATACAATGCCAAATGCTTCAATGCTCAATGGTTAATTCCACGTTCAATTCGAATACGGTAAGTTGTTTCAAAAGTTCAAATTCGAATTCGCGTTCAGAAAAGAAATGAAATTTAAAAAAAAAAAGAAAGAAAAGAAAGAGAAAAATAATTTATTCTTTCGCTTCGACTCCAACATCAAGACGAAACCAGAGCAAATAAGTTCTTTTTTCGGGTTGAGGTCTTTGAACTGCGCTATTTCGTTTTTATTCAACTGATGAACTCTAAAAATGTGAAACAGAATGGCTGAAGATTGAAAACGAAGGAAATGATCTAACAATGAAATAGCAAAGATTTTAACGTTCATTAATTGTGACAATGATTATTATACTTAAAAAAGAAAAAAAAAAAGGCAGGCGAATATTGAACCCACAAAGAAAAAACGATGATTGATTAACGTTCGCTAACGATATTTCGGAGGCGCCAAAAATTCGTTACTCCATTCGAACCAAATAAATCAGAATGTGTCAAATTGGAAACAAATCGAAATAAATTTCGGCACGGTTTGACATTCGTTCCGTCGCTCAATGTCCATTGTCCAACATCTCAACACAACCGTTAAGTTACACAATTAGACATTTTCAGAGGTTATTTAGAGTGATGCAAACGTGAGCGTATGCAAACCAAACATAGAAGCACTATTCACTCCAAAATTTCAATATCCCGAACCTATGCAAACATGAATAGAAATGGATGTGCGCTTGCAATCAACAATCAAATGCAGTTTATTGTCTGTCTTTGTTTTCATTTATTTTCCGATGTATTTTAAGTAAGGTTATTGCAGGCTATTGAACTACTTACCTAGTATCAAACAATGTAGTTATTCCATACACACACGGACAATAAAATGTTACCGTGTCGGCTGCATAACCACTGATAATAACAATAATAATAATAATAATAATAATAATAATATTAATGATGATCGTTCTATCGAAAGAGACGGAAGAGAACTTGGATTTTTAATCCATTTTTTTCTTTTCTTTTGTCACCTCACTGGGCATAATTTTATTTTGCTTTACAACAATTGGCTTATATTTTCGGACCAAACTCGTCGTTGCTCCCGAAGGGAAGAGTTTAACTATTGAACATTTTCATTTGAAATCGAATGCGTAAAAGCGAGAAGGAAATGTTTGTGCTGATTTGTCTCTCTGTTTTCTGCTTATGTTTCCGTGGTTCGCTTGGATGCACAATTGCACACACTCATGAAGTAGATTGTATATGAATAAATAGAGAGAAATACCGATCAGCTTGACGCTCAGCTAGAAAAAAAAACATATATTGTAGAATGGATTTGCATTTTTCTTGTTGAGCTACCGCAAGAATGAAATGTGAAAGAGACGCGCAAAATGAGTAAATGAAAAAGTAAAAAAAAAAAAAGAAATGAAAAAAAAAGAATAACCCACACTTACGCTCTTCGAATGAAATGCATTCAGAAATTGTAATTGGCCAAAATTGAACCAAAATGTTCGACATCTCTATTCTCACAAATGTTTAATGTCTTCGCGCCCTTATCGACGAAATATTCGAACATTTATCTGAAGCATCTGCAAATTTTATAAGTGCAACTGCCGTGTTGCTGAAAATGTTTATCAATTATTATGTATAATAATACATAATATGACACGATCCATTCCGAAATCAAAGATGTTTGATCATGCATCCTTTGAAAAAAAAAAACTGAAAAATAACCGAGAAAATCCCGTGAGGAAATGTCTTAAAATCTATTCAAATAACAATGACAGCGGGTGGATATGAATAAACAACGGATGAAAAACCCAGTTTCCAGCCATGTTTTGCATAGAAGATAGACAGTAGACATTCGTCAAAAAGAGAACATATGTTGCACGCAAACACATTTGTATTATTCTTTATGTTCTTTATTTCAATGATCGCAACTGCAATCTAAGCATATAAAGAGCTAACGGTTATTCTAAAATAATGTTTTTCTTTTCCCGTTCGATTTCTTAGTTTCAATTCTATACAGGCGCAATGCTACGCAATGAAGAATAAAACAACAAAGCACTGCACACGAAAGCATATTGAATTCGTTTAGCTATCATCTACCATAACGGCAACGACGTTTCAAATTTACATTGCAATAAAATGAATGTTTGCCTTTCGACATAATAGAGATATTAACTTTCATAGAATCGAACGGTTTTGGTATGCTGACAGCTTTTTTTTCTCTCTCTCTCGTGTGTGTATGTGTGTGCGTGCGCGCTTCATATCTTTTGCGTCTTCGCTTCTTTCTCCAGTTGTATTCTATGGACATTTTCCTTGCAAATGGGCACAAAAGAACCACCCACTTCATTTTAATCAAACGTAATGATCACAACGGAACACCGTACACCATTTCCATTGTAAAAATGTTCTAATGCATGTGGTCTATCCCAACACATACAGTTTGCTTCGCATAACACATCAAAAGTAACAAATCGAAAGAATTCATTTAAAAATGAAAAAAAAAAAAATATTTTTCTCTCCATAATATGAATTTTGATATCCGTCGAAGATGAAAAAACATGCGATGTTCAGTGGAAAATGTTTCAATCAAACGATAGGATTTTTTTTTTTGCGCTTCAATGAATATTGAATGATCGAAGAAAAAAAGGTGTCGTAACAATATTTGTGGCTCTTTATTATTATTATTATCAATTGTGAGAAAATACAAACATACCCGATAAAATAAACTTCTTTCGCATAAGTGTCGAATAGACACGGTCTTTTTTCTTGGTTACATGATATTTTATATTGTATTCAATAAAATTCGAGCTATTAGAGGGTGAACCTAACGGTAACGGTAACCAATCTAATTCTTATCTTTCCACTTTTGTTATATATTTTTTTGACGGTGCAAAATCCAATCATAACAATGGAATCACAATTTTTTGATATGAAAAAAAAAAAAAATCTTTTTCAGACGGTTTTTTTTTCGTCTTGAGTTTTGTATCCAAATTATCACATCATAGGCAACAGACACATGTCCATCGAAACAACCGATAATATATTTGAGAGCGCAACGAAATGAATGAATCGATGTCCCGTATATATTGAAGGAGGAAATGCGAAGGAACAGAATATGAGAGAATAGCAACAAAAATAAAAACAAAACCGAAATAGGCACAAATGAACCAAATAATAGCTGTGAAAAATTGAGAACAAAATATTCGTATCCTTTGTTGCGTCAGAAACATTCGGGTTCGTTTTCTATAGACCCTTTTCCCATGTCTGCATTGCAGTCTTTTGCAAAGACAAAAAAAAAATAAAAAAATATTTTTTCCTTTCACTCCTCAGATGAATCGGGCGAAGCGATTTTTTACCTCACTTTCATGAAGTTGTAAAAATGAGAGCGAAACGAAACAGAGAGAGAGAGAGTGAGAGAGTGAGAGAGAGAAAAAAACGGAACCATTTATGAATTGACGAGCTGAGACAAACGAAATGAATTTTTCTTCATCCTTGAATTTGAAATTGAAGCAAAAAATGGTAACATAATAATAATGATTGTGTAGTTAGGTTTATATTTGAGCTTGAACATTGAACATGCATATTGTCATCGAAAATTTTCTTTTCGTGTGTTTTCTTATTTTGCGTCAATTTGTCTTCGATTGCATGCAATTGTACTTTCTTTTTTGCGTGCCAGTTATAAATGTTTATCGCCGTAATCACATTTTGTTACACGGTCATAAACGGCACACAAACCAAACCCACAAAAAATGCACAAAAATACAATAAAATCATTGGTCGAAAGAGGATACATTTGTTATTATTGTTATATTTATCTTCGATTTAATGACGCAATTTCTCTCTCATCGCAATTGCCCAAATTACTGTGAAACTGTGGAAAATGAGACAATTTTTTTTGGAATCGATTGTTAAAGGGTTGAATTCGAGAGGAAGTTAAAAAAATGGTCAACTGAACGATTTTATTATTATTATGTATTGTGTATTGTGCATCAGCAGTAAAACCGACGTCAATCACACTGTGCAGATGAAAAGAAAATTTGTTGATTTTCTAGGAAAAATAAACCTCTTTTCTCAGATTGAAAATAATAAATCGATGCGAAAAAAGGGTTTATTTTATTTTTAACTTGAGTTTAGTATCATGTAGAAGAGGTTTTTCGCCTTTTCCAAAGTCAATTCAATATTTCCCAAAAACAAAGAAGAAAGTAAATAACATTTTGGTTTATGGTGTAGAGGAAAGTCTAACCAAAAAAAGAAAAAAAAAGAAAAAACAATAACTATACTTTCTTCTTCATTTTTAGTGAAACTAAAAAATCAAAAAAATTTCATCGAACTAAGCCAAGACAAGCCCATACTATGTTTCGAAAATATTGCGTGAATTAATTTGATAATGGGCTCTAAAATGAATACTGTAATATAAAATTGGTCTCGCGATTTCATAATTTTACTCGTGAATGAGCTTTTTCATTCTTCTCTTGGTATTATTATTTCACTTCTCATTTTGGTAATTGTGCAATACAAAAACTTCCGAATGAATGACGAAGCCCAATGTCGAGCTTAAACTTTTACATATAAACATAGCATAGTGAGAAATTTGCCGGCTGTATAGTATATCTACTGTAAATTGTAAATGTAACATATTCATTTGCATACCATACACATATAAACATACTAATATTAAATATTCATACAACACCGTAAACCGTCAACCATAAACCGTAAACTTCTTTTTCTTGTATGTGATGGAATTGTCAAATATAAATATAAACGATTCCACAGCGCGCGGCATATTATTAATAAAAGCAGCTGATGAAATGATTCAATCTTTTTATTCCACAAACCAACAAAAAAAAAAAGAAGAAACAAACTGTTCAACTTACTTTGCATGCAATCCGTGACGAACTTGCGCAGGCCGCTTCTTTTTTTTCTTCTTCTTCTTCTCTTGTACTGTAGTGTTAAGTTGTGCATATATAGAGTACATATTTGTTCATCGTATGAATATTGTTCTATCAATGAATGATATAACGGTTGTTTTATGTGCGTTTAACGTGTCACCATTGTTTTATCCATCATGTGTATGAATTGTACAATATTTTTGAAGAGAAAAATAACAACAAATGATTGCGCCATGCCATCGCTAATGATGAGGGTCGTGCCGCAAAATAAAACTGTGTTATATTTTATTTCTTTGCTTTTATCTCTTTCTTTTTTTCCATTGTATCAAATTACATTGCAGATTCGATTCTAATTTGTGAAATGGACGAGTGAAATTAACATGCGGCTGTTAATCATTTAATTAGTTTCAAACTACGAGTTTTTCGAATGTGTTGCCTATTGCAAACTAAACGAAAAATTACCAATGGATCCAAAGTCAAGATGGGTTTGATTGGGAAAATGTTGTCAGTATGTATTTCCATATGTTTGGGTATCGTCTAATTATAATCTCATTTGTGTGCCGAACCAACTGATCAAAAGCAATTTCAATACAACATAGTGAAACATTCAGATTGAATAAAATTCTTTAACCTTTCCGGCATATTATGTGGACATTGAGTAACCGTTATACCCACATTAAACCATTATAGAAAAACTCGTTATTATCGGATCGACGAAAGAAAGAAAGAAAGAACGAATACACGAAAATGTAAATTCGTCCATTTCAAAACCACAATCTGTAGACGAGAAAAACGATTTTTTTTTTGGGCTTGTGCGTCTCAATGATAGTGGCAAAATTGGTCAATTTTAATTTTCTTTTTTTTTTTCAAACTTTATCTACGGATGGATGAAAAATTTCTATGTCACATTTTATCAAATTAATATGAACTATGTTCAATGTTTATCATTTGTTACAGATATTTAATTGATGTTGTTGTTGCTCTTCTTCATTCGATTTGAGTCTGGCTGTATGTAATAAAATAAAATACCCAACCATGGTCAATCTGGAAAAGGTCATTGCTCTGACTTTTACATGAATTTGTGACAAGAATGAATCGTTAAATAGTCAATATCTAATTTCTTTCTTATACAAAATCTCGGAATTGCAAGACGTATACGTCGTACGTCGTTTTCAGTACGTTTGTATTTGTTTTGGTACATAAAAAGGTCGTGATTACCGAAAAATTTGAATACTTTGGCTAAAACGATTCGCAGTTCTATGAACTGAACTGAACTCAAGTGTGGAACGCAACGATGTGTTGTTAAGATTTCATCATTTTATTGAATGTTAATGTTATGGATTACGTGTATTTGACAGACAGCATATGTTAATGTGTGTGTGTGAGTGGGTATACGGTATACGGTATTTGTGAATTTTTTCAATTCTTTTTTTTTTGGTTATTCTTTATTTGGAGAACAATTGATAATTGCTATTCAAATTGAAACGTTTAGTTTCATCATTGTCGTACTTCGATATTCAAAATCCATTACCAAAAATATTATTTCATGTATTTAATCCTGTTTGTTGATCATATAACGAGAATCGATTGCTTTGATCATTTTTACCATTCATTATTGCGCATTGTGCGTTGCGCAATGCAAACGAAAACGTTCGTATGTCATATTTCCTGTAACATCATGAATTTATGGAAAATCCCATCATCCAAAAATTGTTGTATATCCGGGGATCGAATTGAAAGGCACTCATTTGAATGCTGCCGCTCTGGCCCCAGAACATAACAGTTGATCGATCAAATCATTTCATAACAATCCTTTCGAATCAACCCTAACGGTGAATTTCCTTTCATAACGTAATGAACGGATTTATTTCCTCAATCAAATGATCAATTTGTTTTCATTTTTATCATCTTTTGAACTGCATTTTCAAGTGAATGTGATGCGCTGAGAATGAAAATATTCATTCATCGAAGGAGAATACACAAAAAAAAACTATTTTATTTTATTTTTTCACAACAAATTTTGGGTCTGATGCATCAATATCCAACATAATTGTGTGTAGTGTGTGTACGGAAATGACAGTATTTCGTTTTTTCTTTCAACCGTAATCCTCTTATTCAACACATAGCAAAACAAAGGATAATTTCTCTTTTTTTTATTTTGTGCATCTTCGCATCTATACCTGCGGTTCGTGAAAACCTTAAAAAGGGGTTAGAAATAGTTGCTATTCAAACAATATGCCTGCCATGAAATTGCTCGTTAAAGGAGGTAAGGCTTCGAATTAAGCGCTAAATATACCGCCCGCAATAAACACTGTTAAACACGATGCTAACATCTGTTTGCCAATGATTTTACTGTACTATTTTTATTTTGTTCTTTCTGTTACGTTTTCTTTCTCACAGAATCATTAGATGCGTTGTATTTTAACTCTACATTTGTTCCAGTTGGTTATGCCTATTAAAATAGAATCAAGAACCATGGATTTCCGTATCATATTCATGCACATATTCCGATCAAACCGAAGAAAAAAAAATCGAAAAACATGGCATTCGTTGAGAAAGGATATGGATTTTGAGCATCAAAGTGTTCAGTGCTCATTGAATAATTCAGTGCATTGATATTTGTAGCTATTATCGATTGTTCATCCTGTCTACTGTCTAACACCCTTTTACTATTTATTTATTTGTTTGAATTTCGATGACTCGAATATCTACCTGTTGTTAAATGCCGTCACTGCTGTTCTTCGCTGTTCATTGATAAGTGTGAGAACCCATCCAAAATATGAACAACTTTCAAATTATATCATCATCGTTGTGTCTTTTTTCATTTTACTTTTTTCACTTTTTGTCCATTCTTTACGATTCGCTCAGCGCATTGGGAAAAAGTGATTTCATACCCGTCCCGAACAAGGAGAAAAAAAAAAAGATCAACGAAACGACTCGAATGCCACATGTGAGTTCGGAAGACAAAATGATTTTAATTTCCATTACAATTTTCTTTTCTTTTTTTTTTTTGTAAGTTTTATTTTCTTGTACATTTTGTTTGACGTTATTTTTTTCAACAAATAAATATCGTTCAATGGCCGCCATAAATTTAAATAATTAAAAATGCAATATGCGTGGTTACCTAAGTAACTAATAAATGCAACGGGAAAAGAAATCTCAATGGAAAAAAAAATCATTGACAAAATACGCGAAATAATACACCAAAAATCAAATCCAAAATTGCACGTGTAACAACCAGAAGAATAAAAGAAATTCGGATTTAATGCCGAAAAAAAGAGCGAAAAACAGATAATAAATCTGGAATCAGAATCAATTTCATCGCTGGTCTCTCCTTCTCGTTATTGCCGAATTAATTCATTGCATATTGTATTCGGAACAGAACGGATTGTTACGACGAAAATATAAACAAATTTAATCATTTGTGAACGGAATAAATGAATGCTGAATTGTATTCTATATTTTTGAATATCGATTTTATGGGTATATCGTTTCGAATATCTGGAAATAATCATTACCACGTAAACGGTTCAATTGTTGGATATTGGTTGAGTGAACTGTTGAGCGAATTCCATTTTGATGATTAAGTATTGAAATTTAATTCGAATATTGTATTATTATTTTGTGGATTGCATCATAGTTTTGGAAAAAATACACGAAAAAAATGCTTGAGAAATTCACAGATTTGTATAGTTTTGTAACAACCAGGAAGACAATTGTGTGGCTGAGAGCAAAAATAGTCTAACTTTTCTCACCTCCTACTTCCACTTATGGACATTTTTGTAGGCGAGAGCAGGAGGTGAGAAAAGATAGACTCTTTTTGCTCTCAGCCCGACAATTATCATTGACAAATGATTTTGTTATTCATTGAATGAACACTGAACACATCTTCAATTTTTCAGGTCTTCCAGTCCAAGCCGAGTTCAACAACCGATAAGGGCAATAAAACTCGATTCGATTTTATTTTCTAAAATATACTGCACCAAACGAATACGAAAAACCCTGAAAAGGAAAAGGTAAAGAATGGTAGACAGCTGATACGAAATTTAGCCATCCGATTAGGAGTCGTTATCATCATCTCCTTTTTGCTCATAATAATTTAATTCAAAATTTGCGTTGCTCGTTATATCGAACGCATAACTCACGATCGAGCTGTTTGCAAGCTTGTAAACAAATCTTGAGGTAAACGTTTCAATGGGTGACCAATAATATAAATTTTTGTTTGTCTCGCTTTGTTCCATTATGTTTGTGTATTTTCCATCTATTTGTGCTGGTTTGATACGTAAGACTATTTTGAATATGCGATTGTTTTTGACTGTGAGCATGCGAGCATGGTAATGTGTTGGTGGCAGAGTTTAGCGCTCGTTCAAATAATATAAATTCGATAGCTTTGCTTTGCTGTTAAATGATTGTGCTCACCGTTGGTCCGGAGCACGCTTTCTTAAATTTGATTTCGTAAAGAATGTTCAATGTTCACAACAATGAAATGATATAGCAAAATTCTCTTTTTCCCGTTTGACTTACATATTTTCTAGTAGTTCAGTGAACTCGACTGTTTAAGTTTATTCTTTGTGTATAAGGTTAAAAATAAATCAGCGCGCGCGATCGTTGGCAACACGTTTATTCACTCGTGGATGCCATACTGTTACCTTAACGATATCATGCGCGCTATCCAATTCGTTCTTGGATGCTCAACAGATTTTGTGTTTGGTTTTTTTTTTGTTTTTTTTTATTTTTCTTTTGGCTATTTTCTATTATTTATTATTATTTTATTTATAATTTTGAGGCCGAGAGTGAGAAAAAAAATAATCAAATTTGGTGTGTTGAAAATGAATTCGAAATGAGTTCAATATTCAACACCATAGAAAAAAAAACAAAAATGAAGAAAATTCAATATGAAGCAAGAATTAACACAAAAATACTATTTACAAATGGACATTAGCAGGTCCAATAACAAACATCATTTTGTTTGTTGAATTTTGGGAGGTTTTTGACTCATAGATCGTTGTGTAATTCCATTTCGGTTTTGCATGGAAAATGGATTTCCAACAGACACCAAATACCTCATTTTGCTTCATTGATTCCCGTTCAAGTGTCTTGCGTTAATGTGTAAGACATGAAATGTTAGCCAACGTTCCCTATTGGACGCAGAATTTGTTCAAAATGCCTAAAAAGGAAGCTGAATAAAATGAAGTAAGAGCACAGCGCGCTCAGCTAACGGTAAATGTTCATTGAATGTATTGTGTTGATATTGTTGGTGTCGTAAGTTAGTTGTTGTTGCTGCTGCCTAAAGAAAAAAATTTAGAATGCTCCACGGCTTGGCCGAGCCGTATTTAATGTTCAATACACTTTCGAATGAAAGATGACTGAGATTCATGTGCACAAAAAATGGAATGCGAAAGAATTGAACGATTCTTAAATTGGGCAACCGCAAGCTAAATGAAAGAAAAAAAAAAAAAAGAGAATAAATATGCAAAGAAAAGAATGAACGAACAAAAGAATAAAAATCACTTTAAATGATTAAATAGTTTGTATAATATGTAATGATTATGTACCAGTACAATGTGCATACGGTATGTTGGCATGAGCATATCCAATTATTTAAGTATTCAATATTTACCACTTTTTTTTTCTGCGTCTCTGTCTGTCTCCCACTCGAAAACGTTCATCATCCGAGAGCCGAAAGCAATCGAAGTCATATTTTGTTTGCTCGTTTTTTTTTGTTTTTTTTTTTTTTAAATCAAAATTAACGAAGAGAATAAACGAATGGTTGCGAGTTAAAAGTTTCGCGTTGCGAGCTACGATGATGCAAGATGTGTTTATATGAATTGAAAAGAAAGAAAGAAATAAACAGTTGCGTTATGCGTTCAAATGTTTCATTTGATTCAAGAACATTTTCAACATTTAATATAACAGTAGTATGTAAGGTGGCCAGTGGTCACATTGTACAGAGCATTTAACATATAACATTAAAATACATTGAATTGTCTGCTACATGCTATAGTTTTTGGAATCTTGGGGTTGCCAATTGTGACCAAACGTTGCGCAAAATTCTTTTGATTTCAGAAATACGTTGTATTGTATATATTTAAAAATCCAATCATCCGATCATCCAATCCATACATTATCCGTATGACGTACGAAGAAGTAAAGACTGAATAAAATGAGCCTACGCGTGCATGGCGAAAAACCAAAGTTCTTTTCAGTTCTCCATTTCTTTTGGCATCATATGAACAAAGTTGCAAATCCATAAATAAACACCGTGCCGATCAATTTCAACAAAACGCGCTCACACACACACACACACACACAGGCCATTTCAATTGTAGCATAACATTTACAATTCACAATTGACTCGTGAATCGAATGTTTGCACAAGAAATGAAAAAGATTTATAGATAAAAAGAGGGAAATGAAGAAGAGAAGGAAAAAGAATAGGAAGAAAGACGGCCGAACATCCAACACATTGTATTGTATACGCACCAATCGCATCAATTGTATTGATTCTTTCTTATTTTCATGAGGCAAAGAGTAATTCAATTGGAAAAGAGTAATGAAAATTCCGAAAGCAGTGCCGAAAGAAGAAGTTAGAAATGTTTAGACTTTTCTTTAACCATTATATTTTAGTATTTTTTCATTTGTTACAATTTCTTCTTGCTTTCATTCAATATGGATACTATGGATTTTTATTTTTAACCGATTCTTCTGCGTCTTGATTTGTTCAACCATTGAGAGATAGCGAGAGAGAGAGAGAGAAAGAGACAGAAAGAGAAAAATGCTTTCTTTCTTTCATCTTGCGAGCGAACAACAGCTAATAAATTTTCAAAATGCTCAACCTCATCTCCGGTTATTGACTTATTGAACGTTTGACGCGCCAACGTGAGCAATGAACATAAGCGCTTAGTTACTTTCGTCTATTCTATTATCATTGAGCCATTCATTTTGAAATTAAATCAATTCATTCAGTGTCGCACAGTCACTCTATCGTGAGATTATTATTATTCTTTTTCTTAATTTATTCTATTCTTTCAGTTTGCATGATAATAACTTTGCATTTTATCATTCTCAACGTATTTCACGTTCAAAGCTTAGAGCTTTTATTTTGGGTATTTGAATTTGATCGATGTCTTAATGAATTTCAACAGCAAACGATCAAAAATCGTTTTGTTTTTTTCGTACGTGTTCAATGGAAAATATGATTTTGGTCTTTCTGTTATTCATTTATTTTATTTTCTTTAAATTTATTCAATTTGGGGTGACTAGATGAAATTTAGGTGATTTTTATACATACATGTGTATTATCTATTGAGACTGGGTTGCGAGGGAGCGAAACCAAAAACCAAAACTTTGTACAATATAAAAATATAGGTCAATGACGATCACAATTATAGTGAAATAAAATGCACAAGAGAAACGAACAGAAAGTGTGTAAAAATTGGACAACAATAGAAGAATTGCAATTTGCTAAATTATATGAAACAATGTACGTATTTTAATATTGAAATGATTTGGCAATAATTGGCCATTGGCAGTTTTATCTTCACATAAAATTCGCATTCTTTGTCAAAATTGATGGAAGAAAATGTTATCCGATGCAAAAATAACCAGGACTGCCGCATACTGCTGCAAAAATTGATTATTATCAATGCATGCATGTTGTGGTCACTCTGTCCAATCGTCATTATTGGAATATTTTTTTTTCAAGCGAAGCGATTCGATTATTATTATATAAAAAGAAATTATAAAAAATGAATGGTTTGATCGGTCAAATAAGTATACAATTTTTATCGTTGAACATTGATGATGCATGCATACAACTTTTTATCAATTTTTTCACAACTGGAATACATAGAAAAACCATCATCATCAGCTATCGTCAAATGTGTCAATGCGCACATTGCACAAAGAACGAATGAACACGGAATTATGATTGTGTTGGCCTAGGAGGGCATACCGTATAACATATAAAAATATACGTTAAACCGCAACAATAGCCCAACAAATTCATAATGTTGGAAGTGCACAAGAAAGAACCGTTATTTGCACTCGGAGAACACAAATCCATTTTTTACTTCTTCCTCTTCTTCTTCTTCTTCTTCTTCTTCTTCTTTCTCCTCTTCTACTTTTTATTTTTCACTTTAATCTAACTGGAAAACATACAAAAAAATAGTGTGCCATAGACGAAAATTGAGTCAGAATAATAATGCATTTAGATTTAAAATGACATTTGCAGAAGTTTTGATTTTCAGGCATCTAATGTGCCTTTCCCCTTGCCATGCTTTATAGTTTATAACAGAATATTCAATTAGGGCGTGTGAATATACGCATTCTTTGAACCATTTTCTGCGTTGATGTTCGTTCGACTGTTTCATCCACTAAAACCAGTGCCTTTTGTGACTTAAATGTTCAAGAATGTACATTCAGTTAAAGGAAAATCCGAAAAAAGAAAATGAAATTTTTTTTCCGATGGTCCTTTAATTCGGTGTTTTTTTTTCCTTTCGTACAAAAAAAACATTGGTAATCATTTTCGTTTTTCGAATGAATTCATATTCAAATGATCAGTGATCGTTATATGATGATCGTTGATATTCGACCGACAAATTGAGTGGATGGCAATGACCGCGCCATTTAATACATCTTCTCTTTTCGTTTTGGTACCGTTAAGGTGAATATTCTAGAAAGTGGTATGGCGCTCATGATGATACAATGTTTCTTATGGTATCAAAAGACCAAACACAACAACTCACACCACACAACACAATACAAAAACATAAGAACGAATAACATTCAAGTTCTTTTTACCAATTCCATAATCGTGTACAAACATATTGTATTGTATATGCGAAAGATTGAAGTAAAAGCACCATAATTGCTCGATCAATTGCCATTCTCCATTCATTTTGGTGGAAACACAAAATTATAAAAAATTAAAAAACATAAAACCAAAATCAAATTTATATTGATATCGCAAATTGTTGTCCATTTAGCGAATGTTCAGAGGAAAAAAAAACACAATTTTCATCCAAAAGTAACTTGTCGATAAGAATTTATTCGTTCCGAATAAAATGAAGTTCTAAAATATGAAGCAGGAAGCAAAAAAAAAAAAGAATTTGTGCAACAATGCACACATGCACACGATCGAGACGATAAAAAGCATAAACTAAGAGTCCGTTATCATTGAAAACAACAGCCAAAAGCACCGTATAAAAATTCGTACTGCACGTACACATGATCGCGAAGCACACATATAGAATGGAGGCAGAAAGCAGATCGAGAAGAGAGAGAGAGCGAGAGAGAAAGAGAGAGAAAGAGAGAGAAAAACAACAAGAAAATATCCAACCACCAGCGATCGTGTGTATTTATCGACTATAAAATAGGGTGGTGCTGAGAGTCCAGAATCCCGAATATCGTTTTCTGTAGCCGATATCAGCTCAGATGATGCAAATTTGATGAAAGCATAATATTTTAGTAGTTGAATCGTTCCAATAAATAGAATCGCTACGAACGCTTACATCGGCAATATTGGACAATATTGATTACTTTGAGAGCCACCTTATTATTCATCAGCACACAATGAACACGAAACGAATAGCGGTAAAGTTGCGGTACTTTTCGTTTTCATTGCAACTTTAAACGTTTAGCCTATATTCAATGTGGTGTCGTTGACTTTGATTGAAGTCGTTCAAAGTTATAATTTTCATTCTGTTTCCTCGTATTTTCGTTCAACAATGAAATAAAAGCAAGAAAGCAAGATCATGAGCAAATTTTAAAAGAAGTGGAAGGCATTTGTTTAGTATTTCGCTCTCTTTTTCGCTCATACCATTCATTATACATATGTATTGTACGATCTTATTCATTATTTTTTTTATTTTATTTATTTTTTTTTTTTTTTTTCTATTAAAGTTCTGTGTGTCTCTCTGTTTCTCCAGCTTGTTCTCGAGATTGAAATGATTGAATCGAAATAAAACAGTATTTGCTACCTATACGGTATTATTTTGGCAAAGCAAATCCAAAGTGAACAGTTTCACGTGAAAAATAAAAAATAAAAGAAAATAAAACAAAAGAAAAGAAAAGAAAATGAACACAGACATTTTTTGAAAACTGTAAAATGGCATACGAACCAGAACAGAATACTGAATACTGAACACGGCGGCATAAATGCTCTTTCATTCCAATTTAGAATTTTGTTCAACATTCAACATAAGACAGAGACACATTGATATTGTTCTCTTACTCAAATGAACTTTTATTGTGTCGGAGTAATGAACTTGATACTTGGATCTTGTTTGGTGTTTTTGTTTTAGTTTTTGTTTCGATGTTCGATAGCTGTTACTGTCAGATCTGTTGAATACATTCACAGGCCAAACCAGCACAAAGCACAAGATGAGGAATGTGAAATATGTACACATGATTTTCAGCATACATTTATAAAGTAGAAAAGGAAAAAAAAAAAAAGAAAAAATAAACATTGTGGATTACATTGCGGCGGATTGCATAAATGTTTGCTCATAATAATATTTCGGTGGGCCCATTGTTTTTCATCCAATCTCGCGCATCTACAAGCTTATTGTGAATTCAGGTTTTCGTACCTTTTTGATTTAAGTGCTGTGTTGGATTCATCTGATCTATATATTTGAATTAAATCTCATTGTTTTATGTTAAATGTCATGAGATTGTTAGGACACTGCAATAACATGAACATCGAACATTGAATATGCTACTTAAAATGTGACAGTTTGGACGTGCATTGAATAGTTTCTTTTTCAAATGCATTCACACACACACAGGCACAAGCAGAAAACTTTTCATGCGTTCGTTTAATGAATAATTTTTTTTCTCTGTTGGTCTATATTCATTTGCTTTGGCTGCAGAAAAAAGTCGCAAGCAGTGCGAATTTTTGTGGCTTACGAGACGATGAATTCAAAGAAATGCAAGAAAAGAAAAATTTTTCCGCTTTCCATTATTCATGTTTATTTCTTTTAAAAAACGAGGAAAATGAGAATGACGGATCTCTCAGAGAGAAAAAAGTACTCTTTAGCCACTGTCGCAATGTCCCTATCAGTTCCAAAAATCTTGAAAAGCATTTTTTATTACTTTTGCTGCCTTTTTGTTATTATTTTAATGAAAGATCACCGATCAAATTTAATTTTGTCTTATGATATCATTTCATTATTAAATATAGGTATCAAAATGAAAGGTAAATGTAGAAAATAAAAAAAAGAAGAATAAAATAAGATTGAATAATTTTGGACGCAGACAAACGAATCGAATGAATATTAAGAACCATTCTCTTTACGCATATAGAAAATATTCAGCAAAAGTTGTATTCGATAGCAATATAAAGGAGAATCACATTTGAGTCATGGCCTGCTACTATCGTGCACACTCTCTTTTTCACACAAATACACACATTCGTACACACACACACATGCATTGTATGCCTTCTCCTTTTGCTTTTCAATGAATGAATGAATGAATGAATGATTTAGAATTTAATTTAGTTTTGCAATTCCACTGTCCATTGTCCAGTGTTCACATTAAATTGCAGAGAATTTCGTAATGGAAAGGTTCCTTCGAATTTTTCAGATTAAACATTACGTTATTAGCTATTATTAGTTGCATTCTGTAAATATTGAAGATAACCCGAAAACAATATAAAATAAAATAAAAGAAATAAATTTTATTGAAAAGTTGTTTTCTCATGCCTTATGCAGCACACCGCTGTTGAATGATTTTGCTTTTTCCGCTCTCTCTCTCTCTCTCTTTCACTCTTTCTCTCTCACACACTCTCTCGTCTCCATATATGATGAATAGATTCTTTCGCTGTCTTTTTACCCATCCACTATTTTGCTTTGTAGTGCATTCAAGTTCGTTCAACTTGGGGCCTGATAATGAGGCCAGTGCAATTTTAATTTCTATCGTGTATTGTTAACACTTGATTGCACTTGAATCGCATTATCTTCTGATTATGAAAAAAAAAGTAAAGACAATGTTTGCAATTATAGAATCAAATCAGAAAAAAAAACGAAAAACAAAAATTTTAAAAAGAACGATGAAATGGATGTTGGATTTCAATGAGTTGCATGGCTACCTCGATACTAAAATGAATTCCTATTGCTATGCCCGATAAAAGAATCGGATGGAAGTTAGTCGTAACACTAGTTAACGGCAACCAAATTCAGGAAGGAAATGAAAAAAAAATTTTTTTTAATATAAATTAAAAACCGTTTTATTGTCCAAAGCATCGATGAACTGGACATTCTTTACATTGGGAACTGTTCTTTGACATCAGATGACCAGATTCTTGTTTTTCTTTCTTTTTCGTTCGTTCGTTCTTCATTTTTTTTGCTGTTTTCTACAATGTGTGCCAACGACCGATCGAAACTGAACGCAAAGCAAAATCTGCGAAAACAACCAAAACCATGAACTCTTTACCATTCCATCTTCTTCTCTCACTCCTTCTCCCTCTCTCTCTCTCTTTCTCTCTCTCTTCGCCTCTTCTATACACACTTGCTCTCACTGAGACCGTTTCGATATTCATATTTATCATGCATTTTTGATGTGATCCAGGCTGAATTATTATCAGAAATTAATCGTCGTGCCCTATACGGTTCAAATGCAGAATAGGCGCAATTTAACGATTCTATTTCCTTTGATTCCGTTTGCATTTATTTGTACAGGTTAACAAAAATGAATACAACATTGCAACGTCGAAATTCGCTTGACCACCAAATTGCTATCATCATTATCAGCGAACAATGTTTCAGCACTGCTCACACCAGACAAATTAATGTTGTACATGAGCGCTTTTTAGTGCGATTGTAAATGGAAAATATCTTTCTTTTTCGCACCTTAAACATATTGTGCATATTTTGGTTCAGAAGGAAGTGAGAACAAGCAGCAAATGGTCAGCACATCTCACATCTCATGAATATATGCCTGTACATTGTAGATCATTGTTTTTGATTTTTTATCTGAATGATTGAATATTAAATGATGGTATTTAAAGCATTTGAACATGTATCGGCGATTGTTATTTGGATTAGATGTGTGAAGGTGCGTCGTTATGCGCTGTGCGTTGTGCGTCGACCATAGCAACGGAAAGAAACTGATCAGTATTAATATTTAAAACGAAATATGATGTCGAAAAGAAGTGTGTTTTTTCTTTCTTTCTTTTTCTTTCAATCTGCTTTCAATATCAGATATAATAATACAAAATACAAACGAGGCTGTTGCCTTCAGATCGCGCACAAAGTTCAATAGCCTCTTTATTTTGTAAATTTTTGCTACTGGTATCTTTTGTATTTCATTTGTGTTTTTCCGCATTGATTACACTTCTCTTTAGCCTGATTTTTCCTTGGCAATTGAATTTAAAATTTGCATTCATTTGCGAAATTCATAATAAAAATTGGTAGATTTGGGATGCAATGGAACTTGGAGCAAGCGTATTAGATATCAGCAATGGCCATTGCTAATAATTGAATGACTTTGAACAATTATCTTTTCGATTTTAACCGAAAAAACAAGCAAAATCCTCATCATATTTCAGATAATAATCAATTGCAACAACAAATTTACCGGTTCAAATTCGCTCTTTAGCAGAATCTGATCAACTCAGAAATAACGAGCCAGTAATCGATTTGGTTGCAATGTTCCGAAACGATTTGAACAAATCATAGATTTTCCTTTACTATTTGTGTTAACACTTAGAACATCGGACCTAGGGCTCCAAGTAAATGGGCATCAATGGGCATGAAATATCTAACCGATACTTTCAAAGATAGAATCAAAAGCATCAAAAACAACAAAAATAACAAGAGCAAAACCACATCATCGAATGAAATAATACGAAGAATGATAAAAAGAAGAAACAATATCCCTTGTGAAAAATGTTTGCCCACTGAAACAAAACAAACAAACCATTATTAACTGGGCGTCCGTGTTTTTTGGCCGCTCACATTATATTCAAGTCAAATTTTCCCAAAATCAAATTCAATTTCAGCCAATCGAATATTTTCAGTCATATTTTTTCAATTTGATTTTATTTTATAAGAAAAAAAAATCGAATGACTTGTCAGCCGACTTTTTTTCACAAGGGAAAAAGAAAGAAAAAGTGTGCCAATAAACTTATATGACCGAGTAAACTGAGAAGTTGAACGAATGATGAATGGCTAATGGATGATTATTTTAATTTAAGAATTTAATTTAATTCTCGGTGCGTTTTTTGTATAATTTTTCGGATTTTTATGCCTTTTGAACAGATCTACCGCATTCAATGTTTGAAAAATATGCCTGGATTTCCTTTTGTTTGGTGTGAGTTGAACACATGTAATCATGTTGTATAGGCTTTGTGGCAAGATCGTTTGCATTTTGGATCCATGTAAGATGTTCATTGTGTCTCAAGAAAATGTCATTGGTTTTTTTTTTTCGATGGCAATTGATCATTTCATAGGTTTTATTTGTTTGGATTTTCAAGAATGTTCGGTCCATTTGTTTTGAAATGAATAATATTGTGAAGACTCAAATTCGGAACGTGAGTCATCGGATGAAAAATGAAAAAGAAACAAATAAATTTGTATCGTAAACAAAACCGAGATCAAAGAACCTCAAATGTAATTCGAAGAATGAATACAACAGAGTTCATCTCGTTTATGAAACGCTTCAAAAAAAGAAAAAGAAAAAAAAAAAGCACGATACGACTGTAGCAACTAGCAACAACATTATATGAATGTATATTGTGTATGTATGAAGAACTCAGCATAACGGTAACTCAACTAAGGCATAAGCGAATGAAGAGAGAATGGCGGCTACATTGCAAAGGCAAATGAACTTTATTTGTGGAACGAAAGTTATGTAACAGCATTAAACTTATACCGGAAATTTGGTTGATTCCGAGGCTTTTCGCTTACTTAACACAAGGACAAGTATTATGAGAAGGATGCTGATTTTTCGAACGGACTTGATGAATGAATGGATGTATGCATTTTCTAATCAATTTTTGTCTTCATTTATAATAATAATATACATTTATAGATTTTTTGTACGTTCTACACTAGAATATCTGATACGTTCTGTTTTGGTAAATTTTTCTTTCTCTTTTGTTTTATTTTGAAGGTATTCATTTTTATTAAAGGCCGAAATCATTTACAGCCTAAAAACAACACAGTCACAAACACTCACACTTGTTTTGCTATAGGCTAGCACGACATACAATGATGGTGCCCGAATATTAAAATCCATTGATTTCCTGTATTAATGCCTAAATCGCATTCCCATTCTTTATGCTTTATAAATGATTATTTTTTTTTTTATTTTTTTTTTTTCATTGTACATCCAAATGCATTTTGAATTGCAATTCTTCGTCCAACTTTCGTATTTCGTTTTATTTTGCGGGCGAAATTACGTTAACGCAAAATGAGTTTTTAACAAGCAAAAGCAAAGATCATGTGCTCAGTTTGTTCCATTTATTCTAAATCGTATTGGCAGACTTTTTGCGTACCTAATTTCATTGGTTCAATATCATCCTGTAATTAGCCGCAAGATCAAGCCGAGCTTGATTTGTTAGGCTTTGACCCGCATTTACACATTGAATGAGACAAATGCAGCCTAACGAATATCAATTGTTATTGTATAATACTTTGAATCCCTAAGAAATTTTTTCAAGTTGCGAATACTCATCTCAAATAAAAACCAAATGTCATCAAATTCAACGGTTGGCTCAATGCTCTCAGTGTTCGTTTTTATAATTGATCATAATATCATTTTCATTCTCTCGTTTTCATTGCTTTTTTTTATTTTCTCATTCTTTGTCTGTCTGTGTGTGTGTGTGTGTGTGTCTGTTCCTCTATTCCCCATCGTCGAAATTCATTTAATGGGTGTTATTTCTCTGAGCATCCCATATATGCAGCTCGTTAGCGTGTAACTTACCTTTACAATGCAATATTGCATCTACCAACTGACAAACTCTTCACTTACGAATGAATGTTTAAAGAAGAAAAGCCTACAATGATTTGTCGTATCATTTTCATTCTATTTTCTTTCATATCTGTTCTTCGCATTTGATTTTTGTTCATTTCGAACGGTTCGTTCATTCGGTCGGCCGTTCTTTAACCGTTTTCTATTTTTTTGTATGTTTCTTCTTTTCGTAATAATATAAACAGTCTACCGTTATTCTGGATTGTAAACCGAATTAGATCTTACGTGAATGAACGCTGTCAAATGAAAATTGTCTCATGAGAATAGAATATTCAGTTAGACTCTGTGCTTCATGGAAAAAATTGTATGGTGTAGCAAAGATTAAATTGCATGCACAATGTAAAAGTACAGACACACACACACACACACACACATCTGATGGTAACTGGTTGTGGGCAACATTCAATATATGCTGATCACGGTTCACTGTTAAACATGAGATCTTCATGTGCCTATGATAATCACCATTTTTCTTTTGCTTGATTGTTTTTTCTTTTTTTTTTTGCTCTTCAGATTGGCGTACCAAACATTGTTGAAAAAGGTAAACACCAAAACGATGCGAATATTTGCGAGCTCTATTGCCTGCATATTGCAATTTAGTGAACAACGGATGATGTGCGGTGATAGCGATTCTAGGTCAAAAGTTTACACAGTTAACAGTCGCTGCATGTATCTAATGGACATCTTTAATGCTCTGTGCTGCTTTTCCTCTCTCTCTTTCTCTCGCTCTCCTATTCTTCCGATTACTTTGGATAGAATAAAGAGTCGAGAATATTGCGCAAACACAATGTGACAGCAGAAAAATTCATGAATCCATTCAGTTTTATTTTTATTTTGAAGCTTCCCAAATTAGCATGAATGCAACAATAAATTCCATATGTCCAATTGGTATTTAAAAAAAAAAAAAAGATCTATCATTCGAGCCTGAGAACCACACAAGTTAATTTGATTGCGGCAAAAAGTCCGAAAATAATGTTCCAATGTGTGACGTCAGCATTTTTCGATTCTAGTATATTTCAAATGGTTTCATTTCGAAAAAAAAGAAAGCAAAATAGTAAATATATTAATATTATGAGGAAAATTGTGTGGCATCGATATTCAATAGACCATTTCGCGTAAGCATCGCAATCGGAAGAATGCATGCTTGTTTTGATGATATGGAACCATTGATAAAATCTAAAAGCACAAATTTTCAGGTATATCCACAAACTCCAATTAATGCAAAATAGAATAATGATAATGGATGCATAAGATTCCATCCCGTATTACCAAAAACCGTTTATTGCCTACTATAAACCGAAAGGCAGTTATGTGAAACAAATAATTTGCAATTTGTAATTTGCAATATGCATGAAATAGTGAAGAGAGAGAGAGACCGCGCCTTCTAGAAAAAGTCTAGTTCAAGTTCGTTTATTGACGCCAAAAAATGAGCGATTGGTTATAAATCAACGAAATTGCATGGAAACAATTGATTATTGATTTATATATACATCAACAGTGTTGTTGGTACTGTTGAATCATTATTATTGTATGATAGCCTTGTTTTACGGTCAACCCACATCAGCTGGTAGTCGAATTAGCGTAATTATTATAGCGAAAATGTTTGAGTCACGATGAATCCAAATCACTTTTCAATATTTACCGTTAGTGCGTCATCATATGTTCTTTCCAATGAATCACACAATATATACCGTGGATAGAATTAATGAATGCGAAAGAAGAATTGACTGTACAATCTGGTGCATATTCAGTTTTCCCTTCCACTTTATGTTTATCATGTTTAACATTTCACATGATCGTTTTCCACAATACTCAACCGTCAAAATATTTTTGATGAAATCAGAGAATTTAACAAAATCAAAACAATATTACAAGATCAACAACATAACCCGAACGTGCCCTATTGCGTATGGTCATCGAAGTTAAAATGGTGAGTGAACGGGTTCACAAAACCGTTATATTAAACGTTGTTTATCATGAATTGACGTCGTTTTTGAACGGCATTTTTTTTTATTTTTTTTTTTAATATAAGAACAAAAAAGAATACAAAACAAAAAATTTTGTTTCATAAGCATCAACAAATGCTCCAGCGAAGCATTAGACATAACTATTTAATGGTTAAAATGAAATAAGAAATGCCTTTCTCTTTGCAAAATTCATTGTCTGTTATTTGTGGGCTCAGCCGTTGTTTGGATTAGTTGGATTGCTATGGCAAAGATTCTAAAGTGCCACTTCAAATGGAAACTTTTTTATTTTATTATTTCGATCGATAGATCTATCTTTTATGTCTGTGAGATGTGAGATGTGAGATGTGAGATTCATTTTCATGTCTATTATTATTATTTTCGTATTATTTTCGGTTTGTTCTCATTCTTGCGTTCAATGACTTCTTGGCTTAGTATAGGAATCCAAGCGCTGCGCATAGTAAGAAAGAAAAAAAAATTCTCGCATACAATGACCAAATACTGAATAGAAGAATCTAGAAACGTTTGGCATTATAAATCAAAAGTAAATTTCAAACAGACAAACCAGTCGAAATAGAAGCAACGCGAAATGAAAATTAATTGTGACAAAAAGCCAAAGAACTTTTGCATCGAGTACGAAACATTTCACTTAATTGAAGTCCATTGAACGTGGTCAATGGCCAGTCGTCACCCATTTCACGGGGCTGATGGAAAAAGAAAATTAAAAACGAAAAAAAAAACGAATGAAACGAAAAATTCAACTGATTTGGTAAACAGTTAGCAATCGAGATTCGTATTCTCTTTTTTTTTCGGGTATATTACTATCATTTCTGTAGATGCGTGGCACGGGACACAAGGAATTGGGAAAAACATCAATCGTATCAATTCGATCATTTCGCCGTTCATTGAACTTGTTGTGCAATGGTACTTACTTGTTTCAAGCGTTACTCCAAATCAAAGCCGGCCACAAGAGTAATGAAAGACGAAAAGAAAAAGAAAATTTTTGCTTACAAAGCACGAAATACAAAGCAAACATATTACAAGAACCAAAGAGAACAAAAAAACAAAAAACGGTGTAATGTAAACGGTAATTGAAATGGAATAATTCATGTATTGCATCGAAATATGTGTTATGTACGACGTGTACAGAAAACGATCAACTGAACTTTTAACAAACGCTTGTCTTTACGCTATTCCGCACAGCGAACCTCAAATTAATATTGAAGTGATAACAGTTGTTCGATTTTCTTGTCGATTTTTCCTCATCTTTTCCGCCTTTTTGCTTCCCTAAAACGTTTAATTTGAATCTCTTTTCAATGCATAACTTGTTATTTTCATATCATTTACTGAATGCTAACTTTAGTGCGATGCTAGATGATCAGCCGTTTAAAATCTGTTTCCAGTATAAGATTTATTGAAAAATCCAGGATCACAATCCAAATCACGAAAATAACCTAAAAGTAAGAATATCATTTTCACCCGAATGATTCGTGATTAAATGTTGATTCTTGCCTGATTCTTGAACATTCGATTCTCTTTCGATTTTCGTTTATTCAAGCATTTTGAATGTATGAGCTTTCAATTTTTCGGCAGTTGATGCGCAGATGTGTTGGTGCGTCTTAAAACCATTACGTATTCGGTTTTTTCGGCAACTGTATAAATGTGTGAAATGTGAATAACCTCTTTTGATTTTGATTTTGATTATTTTTGGGCGCCCATTTTGTGTTCGCTTTTCGGTGCACAGAAGAACAACACACAAATGAAATAGATCAATTATACTCTGTGGTTTTTTTCCATTTGTATCACCGTTCAATGAACAGCGTTCATAGACCGAATCGATTCTGCTAATGTCGTCGTTATTTTTCTTTTTGGGTATATCATTTCTTTGGATGAATAAAACAATAAAAAATTTTCATTCATTTAAGCAATATTGTTGTTGGTTATGTCTTTAATTTTTCGACTATGCTCAATGAATGGTTATATAAATTCCATCATCACGTTATTTGAGCAAACATACTGAGAGTTCATGTTTATTAATTTTTTCGTTTTGGCACTTTCAATAATAAATGAAGAATGATGTGCAATGAATAAATTAGGCATCATTTTTTTTGCCTGCTCAGCGTTGTGCCATTGCCGGCACAAAAGATTTTAAGATTTTTCATTCTTTCAATGAAGAGAGACAATTCTCTGTGCCAATGAGACTCACTCAACTGACTATGAAACCGAAAATCGCATTTAAATTTTCAATCCGATTCTCATTTCGTCTCATGCCGCCAGTTAGGTCTTCGCAATATTCAAGATGATGATCGATTGAGTATGCGTCGTGAACCACAATGAATTTTAGTCAAATCTGCAAATTCGTTGACATCGTTAAAAGATAAAAGTAATCAGAATCATTATTCGTTTTTTTTTTGTTTTTTGCTTCACCTTGTTTTGTTTTATCTTTAAATTCAGAAGGAATTCAACAAATGTAATTGATGAGTCAAATGAAAAGTGAATACAAGAACTGCTTATTGCTTACTTTTCATCAGGCATAATAAAATCCTGGAAGTTCCTCATAGAATTCCACAGGATTTCAAAGAAATTTGGTACTAATTGAGACGCAGCAAACGTTATTAATACAGCTTTTCAAAATATTTCGTCCATTTATTCGAGGAAACACCGAACTTATGAAATAAATCCTGGTATTTTATTCTCTCTCATTCGTTTCTTTTTTCTTGCATTAGGACTCCTCCGCGTTTTCTTTTCTTCTTCGTTTTAGGAGTCCTCCGTCTTTTTCTTAACGATATAATGATGAAGAGAAAAAAGTGATTTTCTTTTCGTGCAATAAATGCCTCATCCATCGGCTAAAATGGCGAAAAAATCGGCTGAAAAACAAAGTGAAACGCCGTAATGCGGTGCATATAAACTCAATAATAAGTTCAGTGTGAAAATGCGGCTGAAATGAAATTATTGCAAAAGAAAGAGTTTATGCGAGAAAATGGAGCGAATGAAATATTAAAACAAAATGAAAATCTTTCGTAAGCCAACCGAACACTCTTTCCGTTGAGTTGAATGCTATTCATTGATTGTATGTGAATGACCTGAAGTAGCTTATATTTTCTTCAACATTTTACATATACGAATAACATTCTCATAACATTTTATGCAGATTCTTAAGCAACCGTTTAATTCCTGTGTAGCGCACAATGCAACGTGCGCCTTACATATCAATGTGATATTTTGACTTAAACGTAGGAAAATATGATATGTTTTGGCCAAAGGACTTTGTTTTTGTTTTTTGTTTTTTTTTTTGCAGACTTTTAGACTGATCCAAATCAATTGACAGCAATCACTTTTGCTTCCAGATTACCAATTGATATCAAGTTGAAATTGCGAATTGTAAACCGCAAACTGCAAATGATAAAAAAAAATGTAATTGATAGAAAATGATACGCATTACACATTCATTCTCATTGTTTTCACCGATGCATAAATGAAACTTACCATTTCTTGGATTTTCTTCAGTTCGTTGTATTCAATTGCGTTCATTTGATGTTAATGAAATGAGCATGCTATTTTTACACTTGTGCTATAGAAAATAGCAATGCACGATTACAGTTGCATTTGTATTCGTGCTGTTGCGCATTCATATTTACAATATTTAATTTTTCAGTTAATTTCTCTATCGAATGAAATCTATGTTACTAGCTCACCTGACACACCGTTCGCTTCTAATCGTTTTAGTTTTATGGAGAGAAACTCATCAAGTGCCTATGCAATTTCGATACACAATTCATGATCAAAGAATGATGTTTACATTGTGTGTGTGTAATGTGTACATTGTACATTGTACACTGTCTGCCGTCTACACATTGTGAATAGACGCAAAATTCAAGTAAATTTAATCTTTTGCATTTAGATTTTATTGCGTTGAATGTACGTTTTTCTTCCGCAGTATAAATTGCCTGTCAACATCTTTTATTCTTTTTTTTCCAATATCCTAACAAGGAATCAATAGAAAATGAAATGATTCAAAGATATACATGTTACATATATTATATATGCATATGTGTGCGTGTGTGTGTTTGTGTGTATGCATGCGAGGTGACAATGAAAATGCAGGCCCAGAATGGATTCTTTTGGTTAGAACAGTAAAGGAATAATACGATATTATTTATCCATTTATTCGGTTCCAAATCAACATAATCATTGTCCGATTCTCATTGTACAAATATATTGACTGGATCGTTTTCATTGACTTCATTCGTTTGCTTTATGCGTGCGGCATGGTTTCGGTTGATTAATTAATTATTCCGTAATTGTATTTACATTGATGAGGCTATGCAACAATTTTGGTTTTCGGTGCATTGTGCTATAAATTCACTGCCGAATCGAAATTGAAAACAGATATTGCTGCACTGACTAGTATGCTACTATGAGGAAAAGCAAAAAAAAAAAAAAAGTGGAGAAAATCGAACTCGATATTGAAACATCAAGAGAAAAAAAAATATGGAAAAATTCAGAGCGAAAAATTACAACGAACAATGAAAGTTTTGAAGTCAATGTTCCGAACGCTCAAGACTACTAACGTGCAGTCACACACTTATATGCAAATTTGATGTTCACAATAAACGGTTGTCTCTTAATCCTGATAAAAAAAATTCGGCATAAATTGGTTTTTATAAAGAATACGAAATTTGTTTTGTTGGCAAAGGATATTCCAGATATTATTGTAAAATTTGGTGACTGAAGCCAGAAGATTGTCGTTCGATTGTAAAATTTTCATTTTTAATGACTATGAAACAAAAAAATATTCTATAAATTCCTGATTTTAATTCAACTATATCGTTGCTAGAGCCTACAGCCTCAACATACTGCATGAATGGATTTTATTTGATGATTTCCGTTAGAATTCAATATTTCAAAGCTTCACTGGTTGTGCTATTTATTTAAAGATGGCGCTGAGTATTTAAAATCATTTTGAAACTTCACTCCATTCAAACAAACCTTTCCTCAGTAAAGCCTATTATCAATTGATATGTATACAAGGTCGAACTTTTTGTCGAATTAAAAGTTATAGAATTCGAAAACTTAAAGTACTTCCATTGATTTTAATGAATTTCATTCTGTCTTATTTGAAAAGATAAATAATAACTTATTATTGCTTGATGTATCATATCAAGCTATAGAATTGTGAAATGTTTGTTTGTTTGTTACGGACCTAACTGACCATGGCAGCTAAAGCTCTGAAACTTTGACACAATATTGATTTTGCCCACACATCGGGACATATTTTTATCTTAGGGCTACCACTCCGACAAGCCATAATGAAAAGTAAGACACAAACAAATAAGCAAACATTTCACGTTTCGATAGGTTGATATGACACATCAAGCACAATGACTCGTAGTCCCGTAAATGAATTGTATAAGTCTATATTGAAAGATAATTGCATTACTACCAAGTTCCTTGGCAGTGTATTTAATATGTATATATTTCGTTTATGTGGACTAGCATTTGCAAACTAAATCTAACTTCTAAAAAAAACCAATTCTTAATGAAATTTATTCAGTGAATCAGAATGCCGAAGCAAATGCGCGGGTTTAAAAATTAAAACTCACTTTTCCGCACTCCTTTTTTGGATAAACAAAAATAAAAGTAAAACTCTATTTATCATAACTTAAAGCTTTATCGAAGTTTTAGATGCCGGTGCTTTTGATAAAATAATTCCAATGCTTGATATTCTGGCTCATAAATGTCAGGAATTTCTTGTCCAAGTGATTCTTTGAAAATCATTTTAACGGAAACATTTTGATAGAGCTTTTCTTCATAAGCAATTAATTGCCTAATAAAGCCAGTATTTGGTCGAATTTGAGGTCTAAAAAGAAACAATAAAAATAATAATCTGCATTTGAATTCAAACGGCAAAAGAATACACACACACACTCAAATACCTTACGGATCTGACTAGTTCGAATGCATCTTTGAGTGTCATTTTCATATGTTTCATAAGATACGCCAAACATAATGTTGCCGAACGACTAACACCGGCCACACAATGAACCATCGTTTTACCATTTGTTTGCCGTATATGTTCGATAAGATCGGCTACCTCATCAAAATATACACTTATATTAATATCACTTTTGTCCAATACTGGTATTTGTAAATAAAGCGGTTTTGTGTTATCAATCAATGATAATGGCGTATCTGGTAATTCTGGGGCAGCATTTATCACACATGTTATTCGAAGTTTTTCAAAAAATATCGGAATGGCGACGCCAGCACCACACAAATATAATGATGGAAGAATTTCAGATATTCCGGCAAATCGAACTTTTGGCGGTTCGCTGTAAAACAACGGATATAAAAAAAGAATTGCATTAAACATATTATACAAATAATAATAATAATAATTCAAGTTCATTGAAACACTGAAATGGAAAAATTTTGAATAATTTACTTTTAACAAAAAAAAAAATAAAAACACGATGGATAATGGATATCCGAAAATAGCATTCATTCATTTGCATGAACGGCAAATATTCACATATCTCGTGAATCAAGCCATTGAGAAAAATGCGTCACACATGGATAACGCATTCCATATTCGGAATTCGGGCATTGAACGATTTACGGTGGCAATGCGAAATTCTATCATCGGATCCAAGTCGACATTCGGGCATAGTATTTAATCAATGTGTATTTTTATCCATTTATCGTGGATCCAATGCTGCTGATTCATTTACGCAACATTTGTTTAAAAATCGTCATTAATAAATATACAAATTAATGCCGTCATCAAACTAACAGAGTTATTTGTATTCAATGTTTTTATTCGACTTCATAATAAATACATCACCCATTTGTGATACCGTATCATAGTTCAAAAATATAAAAAAATATATTTGATATTTTCATTTAAATCAATCGGTTTTTCTTTTTCGTGTCCGATGTAAGGTGTACGACATACCAAACAACAGCAACAAATTGTTCATAATGTATGCGGCGACTGAACTCGACCATTTTCATAAACAAAAAATGTAGAAAGAAAAGGGAAAAAACAATTTCGTTTTTTTGAATAAGCATCCCATTTATTTATTCATTTGGCGCATTCCAAATCGCCCACTAATTTGACACTGAGGAATTTCATTTTCATACATCGGACATTATGATCGTTCACAAAACGATCATGCATCTATATATCAAATAAAAAAAGAGACACGAAAGCTTATATGCAAAGTGTAAGAAATGTGGAAAATATTTGCGCGCACCGAACACCGAACACCGAATACGAAATAAATAATGACAACACCGTTAACAATAATAATATTCATACATTTAAGATATTATGGGTGACATTCGTTGAAATAGTCAAAAGCAGAAAGCGAAAAGTATACGGCAAACGGCAAAAGCTATTTATTAAAACCGAAAAGAATGAAATGCGATTCGTTGATTCATCGGTGTATGTATTTTGTTTCAGTCGCGTTTCGTATACTCTATGTGTATGCGAAAAATGTGTTTGTCGCCGTTTTTCACTTTTCCTTTTGTTGATACATTTGCGAAAGATGTTATGCTAATTTTAGGTTAATCATTTCCGATGGAATGTTCTTTCTAAAAGCATTCGATACTTTTATAATAATTTGAAATTGATAAATTGAATCAATTTTCAAGTGAATTTTCCATAAAGTTGCACTGATGAAAGATAACGTCAATTGGCTACAATAATAATAATAAGCAACAATCATCCAAACACATTTCGCAAATTTCGAAATTTAAACGTAAACATATGTATACTAAGGGATTCTTTGGGCTACGATAGTTATGAGTCATTCAACATTTTAGTTCTGTTTTTCCATTGCCGAATTCCATCAGCATGGAAATCTCTAAATGAATCATTCAATTGAAAACAGAAAGGAAATTTAAAGAGAAAAACAAAATACACATGTGAATTCTTTCGTCTCAATTGATTGTTTTTTGATTCAGGAGGTGGAGTATGAATTAAAACTGACCCAAATATTTGACGCTAGTGAATTTCGAATACAGTTTCATCTCGCAAATGGATCTTACAATGGTTCATGATTAATTTGTATTTTTTTTTTATTTGTTGAATAGTTTGAATAAAGATTGAATTAGGGCAAATTGGTCAATATTTGCGGCTGATAAGGGCCATCCAAGTCAAATCAAATGAATTTTACACTGAAATCGTTTCACAATAATGAGGCCTATATGCATTATGCATGCTATATTGCTATATGTTCCGTAACAAACATATGTGGTCTAGAGAGTCTACACTTGCAAATCACTTCATACCGTATCATTCATACTACAACGTACATTCATACATATATGAATGTATTTTTATTTTCAAATCAATTTCATATTTTGTTTTCCATTTTATTTAGTTTTGATGTTGAACATGTGTGCATGTCAAAGTTCTTATGACTTGTGATTGCTTCATTAGAGTTTATGATGCGATAAATTTCAAAACTGACCGATTAATATTACAACATTTCCGAACATGGGAAACAAAATGGAATTGAATGTTTTTTTTATTGAATCGGATGTGTTTCGCACATTTTGCATCGACCATTGATATTGACGAAACGGTTTAAACATTTCATTTTATGCCAAGAATTTGTTTTGTTTGTTTTGATTGGCGAACATTTCTTTTTTCCGGAACAGAAATGAAAGATAACCATGAAATTGAACAATGGACAATGAAATGATGCATATATAATAATGTTATCGATTCATCACCAAATTTGCGTGGAATACCACAAACAATCGCATGTTAAACATTTAAAAATGTCATAACAAGCGAACAATAATCGCATACATATTTTTGATGGTAGTGAAACATTTGCTGTGCTGTATGCAACATTTCATTCAAATGTTACCGATTGGGTTATTTATCTCGTGTGTACGGCCGTCAATTGTGTGTAAACTGTTTTTGAAAATATACGAGACTAGACGTAAGGAATTTTCAATGAAATGATATGTAATCGATATCATCCATTCCAATAGGGATTTTACTTGTAAATTTTAGCATATTCCTATGAAATTGAGTGACTTTTTAGACATTTTGACTTGAAATAGTGAAAAGATGAGTTATGAACAATTTTCACGATTTGGACACGTGTAAACATTGTATTGACACGTATCGAAGCAATTGATCGTTGACATATTATGAAAATGTCCTTGGTTTTTGTTCAATGATGTCAAAAATGGAATGCGATATTTTTTTCTACGCTCAAAATTAGTTCACATTCCGATAGGAATCGAATCAACATGTGTTTTTTTTTCTCTCTCGACCGTATGATCGTATGCTTAGACAGACTTTTGACTCTTGGCTCTTTATTCTCGCATATATAAAAATATTGGTCTCGATTTGACATTTTGAAATTTTTTAAAAATATTATTCGAATGTTATATCAAAATAACCAATTAAATGATAATAAAACCAGAAAAATGACATAATACGTCAAATTTGGCTTTAACTAAATAAGGATTTGAGTTGTTTTCTTTGTAAGCAAAATTAAAAAAAAACAAACATTTTCATAAAAAATAAAATGTTGCAAATATCATACATTATGAATTTAGTGATCAGTTGACAGAAATGTGCGCGAATAAAATGAGTAACCGAAAATTCTTGTCATTTATTTAGGATGCGTTTCCTTTAAATCTTCTTTCTCTTTGTTGTTCATTTCATTTCATATAATCGTCCGCCAGCGTAATTAAACAAAGTCATGTTGTCAACTCAATTAAGATTTATTGTTAAACACGTTAAATGATTGAGATCAAAGTGATCAATGTGCTCACAAATCACAAGTGTACCGTATTTACAAATTGAATAAAACCGAAAGTAAGAATAAATATTTTACAGATGATTGGCCGTGTTTCATTTCTCCATAGAAAAAGTAGTAAATTATTTACCATTCCGATTTGTTGGTGACATTATGAGCCTTCAGCAAATCTTGAATATCATTTAATTTCTGATGATTTGAGGCAGTTACTGCATTTTTATCACCACATTCATCATCACAGATGACAGTTTCCGTTTGATTCGTTTGGAACACTTTCATTGTATTTTCGTTTTTTTCTATTCTCTTCGTCCTCAATACTTTTTTCCACAAGGAGAATAATATTTTATTTTTGATTATATTTGATTGCACGAATGTTGTAACACTTATGC
Source organism: Mayetiola destructor (assembly GCA_000149185.1). Taxonomy (NCBI): domain Eukaryota; kingdom Metazoa; phylum Arthropoda; class Insecta; order Diptera; family Cecidomyiidae; genus Mayetiola; species Mayetiola destructor. The sequence goes on from GL501517.1 coordinate 8,757,752, forward strand.
TCCTTGTATTCAAGCAATGCGTTTGTCTCGACCCTTCGATAAAGAATTTAATTAATTAAAAATAAATGATTGATCTAGTTCATTGAATTGTATGACGCTTCGGTGCCACTCGGTTTTTTTTTTAAACCATTTAAACGTAAATTATAGAGGAAAAAATTCGTTTATATGTTGACAAAAATGCCCGATGATAATATGACCGATTGGCTCAGCATATTTGTCCGTACTGTTTGAAAACAAATCGAACAACGAATGGTAAACAAGCTACTTTGCAATACAAACACCGACAACATATCTCAAAAAAAAAAAAAAAAAAAATTGTGAATGTATAAGCAATACAGTGTTAAATTCAATTGTTTCCGATGTTGAGTGTATTTTGGTTCTGTGTATTATCCTTTTTTGTTTTATCGAAATTGATTCGCCACGAATAACATATACACGTTTACTTGGATCACTTGATTCGAATAGACTAACGGCTAGTTCATCATCCAAGTCGAATACGCTACACATAGTTGGGCTGCGACAACGATTCGCGCAATTCGTACGCAAGGAATATCTTAATGATGTCCATAGCTCAGCGTGAGCTCATGAATAAAGTAAGTTAATACACATTATGATATAAGACATACGACACACAACAGACGGAATGTTTTGTAGACACTTAAATATTCAACATCTTCCATGTCAACACATTATTTACATATTTATGGCCAAACATATTGGGAACGTGCGTGAATGATTTTATTTATATACGTGGTTCACTAAACATTGAGAAACGACCAGCGACCAGCGAATGGACATTGCACAATATATATTGAAATGAAACCATAAAGATTATCGTCTGCAGTTATCATTATCAACCATTATCATAGTCATAATCCATTCAACGTTCAATGATATCGCATGTTGTACTATGATTAAATTTCATTTAAGAAACATAAAAAAAAAATTAACAACACATGAATTTTTGATTATACACTGTACCTGTAAAATCCTTTGATTCGGAATGAGATCTGATGACAAATATGAAAATAATAAATTCTTTTTAGGTATTTATTTATTTCGAAATTTCATTCAATTGCATTCGAGATTGTGATATCAGGACTGGGATTTTATTTCCATTGACCTCAAAGCGAGGAAAAAATACGCAGTTTTTCCCGAATTAATGGAATTAAAATATGTGTACCAATTATTAATTTGCTAACAGTGACATGAGATGATACATTATATTATTGTTGTTGGAATCAAAAATGGGAACGATTACACAAAAATTTCACGGAATTTCCGATTGATAAATAAACTATATATTTTTTATTTCGGCCTTAATGTCAGAATTTTATGACACGTCTAAGATTGATGAGAAATAGATCAAAGCAAAAACATTCAATGTGATATACAAGATGCTCCCATTTTATTTGACATAATACAAATATGCATATATGTACATTTTTGCAGGTGAAATAAATAGCAGGAAATTTCCACTTCGATCCGGAAAAGTCTAGTTGAAAAAAGGAGCTTGTTTTCAACAAATACAAACGTTAATTTCTTTTTTTATTTCATTTGGGATTCCATTGTCAGGCGAAAACATTGTCTGAAATGTAAATGGGATTCAAAATTGCGAAGCAAGAGATATTCAGTTGCATGACGGAAAAGAATTCATTGTGATTACAAAGAAAAATCACAAAAATATTCGGACAGCGATTGCTGTAATTTATTAACTAAATTTTATGAGCTTATTCTGAAAGGTTGACAACCGATCATTCTCAGTAATTAAATTTACACCGGTGTCAAATTTTTCTGTTTAATTTGAAATGTGAAATGGAATTGAGCAATTTTGTTCTGTGTAAAGTAAAATCATCAACCATAAAGGTTGATTTATATTGCAGTAAATGTTCAAATAAATATGCATCACAGGTTTCAGCATCTCACTGCCGACACTGCTGAATGCATTTCAGTATTATTTTTTATTTTCTGTTTATTTTTGGCAATATTTTTGCGCGCATTTTGAAAGTATCACAAGTTTTTATTGGCATTCCTTTTAGAAATGTCTTTTTTTTTTCATTTGTTGAAATAAATGTATTTGACCGAACAACGGCACATTTTTTGAATTATTTCCTTAGAGCAAAAAATATACACAGCCTATCAACAATTCGATTCAGTTCGATTGTTTCAATTAAGGAACAGAACGTGCTCACCGCTCAGAACTTGAACAAAATACAAAATAAGTACAGACCTTGCGAATCAATTATTTATTATTCATTGTTATATGAAAACGATTGCCGAAAAATAAAAATGCTCATACCAAATACCAAATTTGTGGCTTCCATTTCATCCAATAACAAACAAATGATCACAAAAACATGTGTTGCCGCAACAAAACAACATTTTCAAGGATCTTTCACATAAATCTTTTTTCGACGGCGCCAATCATATCAGAGCACATGTATAGCTATATTTTTGAGTTCTAATTTTAAAATTTAATTTTGAATCCAATGATTCTTATCGTTATTCAGTGTTTGCTATTCTATTATTCATTTGTTTACCGTCAAAAGCGGTGTTGTATTCAATTTTGCTAATTAATAATGATAATTTAAGAAAATTTTCAGACACAAAGCTCAAAAATAAAAGTAAATCAATCATCAGTGGGCTATTCAAAAATGGCAAGGTTATTCCCTTTCATATGGCCATTAAATAGTTTAAATGATTTCGTTTTTTTTTTGTTAAAAAAAAATTCGAATATCGTTTTTTTTTTTTTGCGGATTTGAGTTTTAAGTTAACATACATTGTAGATAATAAATGTATCAAATCAGTTTGCATAAAAAAACACATTCTCTAGAAATCAGAAGAAAAAACGCCTCGTCACTTGACAAAAAGAAATCGCTTTGAGATTTACAAAACACAACGTCTCAAAACAACGCCAGCAAAAAATGCAGGCCAAAATAAAAAAATAAATCGAAATTTTAACTAGGTGCGAAATATATACAAGGTGGACACGTTCGTTCTGCTATCTTTTCATTTCTATGTTATGTCTAATTTTTCCATTTGTTTTGATCACAGAATTTATTTGCAGCCGAAATAATCACGACGTAAGTCCAACGCATTTATTTTTCTTTTCTGAAAAAAGAATGAAATAAACGTGAATCCTTGAACTCGGTCTACATTCTACATCACCAATAAAAATAATAATCCATGCAGAAACATTTGATTTTCAGTATCAAATAGGCGCATTCATTTATTCAGAGTTGTTTATTACTTTAGTTCGACTTTTTTTTGTTTGTGAGTCACAAATTGTGACACCATAAAATATTTCAATAAAAAAGATATGCAAAAATAAATTCCATATGGATATTTCAAAAATATCAAAATTTAACGAATAATATTTATCTAAAAATGTAAATTGGCTTAGGATCGAATCTGATGTTGATTGCGAATATACCAATCCACTGTAATTTTGATGGCTTCATCGAATGGAGTAAATTGAAAATCGGGCCGAAGTGTTCGTAATTTTTTATTCGATGCAGTTTTTTTGAATTGACCATCAGCTTTAGTTGTATCGAATTCGATGATACCTTTGAAATCGAATGCCTTAGCTATGGCTCTGGCTACATATTCAATTGATACTTCGTCTGTCTCATCAACTGAAATAACAGAATTAAACATTTTTATTCATTATTATCGGAAAGAAAAATGTTAGGGTGAAAAAAATAATGCAATAAAAAACTAGAATGAAATGTGTCACCTGACAAAATAATGGGCGAAACATCATTATATTCTCGAACGGTCCACACTGTTAATTTAGCCAGATCATGAGAATAAATAAACTGACGCAGCGGTTTACCGGTACCGTAAATAGTAAAAATACGTTCCTCTTGCCGAATTGAAGTATTGCTATCATTTATTAAATTATGCAAACGATGAATCATTCCAGGTATTACATGGCTGGCTGTCGGATGAAAATTATCATTTGGACCGTATATGTTGCATGGAACAATTGATGTGTAAATTCGTTTGTATTGCTCATGATAGGCTCGATTTGTTATGTCAATTAAACGTTTTGCATAGCTATAACCGAAATTTGAATCATGTGGCGGACCATTATGAATCTATAAATTGAAAATTTTCAAATTTTATTTAAAAAAAAAAATAAATAAATAAAAATGTAAACAAAAAATACCGTAAACGATAGAATGTTTCAATTTACCATTGTTTCATCTATTGGATATGAAGTTTTATCGGGAAATATACAAGTGGATAAGCATGAAACAACTTTATTTACGTTTGTTTCGTGGCACACCAAAAGTACATTATCATTGATTAGCATATTTTTTCTCTAGAAAAGTAAAAAATTCAATCAAAACTTAATTCGAAAAGATTTAACGTTTGTATTGTATAATCGTTAATTACCAAAAAATCCAAATTATTGTTCATATTATAGAAAAGTCCTCCGACCATTGCCGCTAAATGAATTACTTTTGTCGGTTTGTATTTTTCGAATAGATTTCTCGTTGATGCTAAGTCACTGCAAACAAAAATTCATGGAAATTAGTGAAATGAACAGTCACAGTATGGCAAGATAACCAGGCAAAACATACGTCAAATCAGCCTCTTTAGAACCGACAAAAAACCATTCTTCGTCATCTCGTTTTATATCCGGAAGCTGAACAACTTCTTTAATAGCATTTCCCACAAGTCCAGTGCCACCGGTTACCAATATTCTGGACGGCATCATTTCGAAATCTACAATGGAATGTTTACTGTATTTAACATAAAACAATGAATGTTTTACTGCTCGTGAAAAAGTTCAATGGCGTTATCTTTACAATAACGACACGTCAATAAGAAAATTTGCTGCATAAACAACATATTTCAGTTTTGATATTCAGCACCAAATACAACTCCATACTATTTGCTTAGTTTGATTCGGTTGACAGCCACATTTTCCTTATGAACATTCCTAAAATAATTAAAAATTGAAATTGCGTAAACTCACTCTATTTGATATCTGGAAATATACAAATGTTCCCTTAAAATATCTTCAAATTAAACTTTCATTTGATGATCGGCTACATAAATGCTGATAATGTTTTGACATTTCTGGTTTCTAAATGTATTCCGAAACGCAGGGTTGTCTTAAAATACTAAGCGAAATGTTTCACATGGAAAAAAAGTTCATAATTATCAAAAGAGAATGCAGAGACATCTCCCGGACTATAGTGATACTAATATTTGCTTGAATAAGCTTCTCATATGGAAGAACCTCTTTTCCGTCTCCATGAATTGTATTTTTTTTTCGGAAATTATGTGGTGCTGGTCAGTTGGAATTACTTCTAGTAATTATTAAAAGAGAATGGATATTTCCCTTCGAAAATGGGAATGTCATTCAAAAGACCATCATTTCATAATTATTTTGAAAAAAGTCGAACATTTTTAACCGTTGTGCGAAACAATAATGATTGATTGCCGTGCAATTGGTTGAAGCCCCATATAAATTATTTTCTTGGCAAAAGGAACATGTTTATCAACATTATACCATGCATAGGCATCTGAACTCTGAACAAATTGTATTTTCACTTCGAATGTACTCAAATAGCAAGCCAATGGATCTTATTATGTGAACGATATGATAAATCGGCTTTGGGTCATGTTTTCCGTTATCTTTGTATTCCATTCCTAAGAGTTCCGTCTGTTTTCAAAGCATGTTAAATGATTTTCATTCGTCCATTTTTCGACATATGAAAACAAAATGAACTCCATTTTATCTTGGCACCGCATTTGGAATTTGGATGCTTGATGTGGGTAATTTCACATATTTTGGACTTCTCATCTTCATCTAAAATGGAATCAGTTGCGGCAAGAAAAATACTAAAAGCCACAAAAATATACCGACGAAACGATACGAACAACGAACAACGAACAATGAAGAAGGCAAAAGAAAAATAAATAAATAAATAAACATGCATATCGGAAAAATGACGGTAAGTTTATTTTTATTGTTATCGGATGCGGAAAAAGTATATGTTTTTCGTATTTTGTTAAGATTTTCCATAGGTCATAAAATCTTAAGAGCGCTCATAAAAATAATGTGATATTCATTCAGATACCATTTTGGTGATGCATATGTAAATGGTGATCGACCATATCAAACAAAACGGGTTCAAGCTTCTTACCACATTGTGGGGAAATTCAGCAGGAAACAATTTGAATATATTTGGAAATGAACCAACATTTTTTTCTACTCGTGATTCTGCTTCCATTTGTTTCGTCTTGCATTGATGTGACTAAATATGGGCAATGAGCAATGGACATCGTGAAGTGGAAGGAAAATCGATGCTTGGCCAAAGAACAAGTATTGAATATTTCCATTGAAATTATGTACAATCAATGAACTGAATAAAACAATATTCAAACAAATCTGTACGATGTATTCGAAGCAGCGATTCAACAATCAACACTTTTGCTCAAAAAAAAACAAAAAAAAAAAAAAATAAGTCGTACATCGTCCTTTGTTCATCGACCGTCGTACAAATCAAAAAGATTCATAATTCAAGCACTTATTTCACGCTCAGCATAACTTTATTCAAATATCTGATGCAATGCATTTACAATCTTGTTTCTACTCCATTTCATTTAACATTGTTCATTACAAATGTTTCATTGTTGAAACCAAAACGCTGAAAGGTGGCTAAATTCAATTTCTTGCACCCATTAATCTTGTCAAATTGTGTTTGCATATCTCATTTCCTTCAACTTAAAACAATGTTTCAAAATCAAATCCACATCCGAAAATAAAAAAAAAGTTTTCGAAGAAGAAGCTGAATAAAAAGGACAGCCCAAGAAAGAAACTTTCGTTTTTACGTAAAGAGAGCCAACACTTTGGTTATTGTGCCGAAAAGAAACCAAAAATTAAACATAATTGCGGTTGGTGCTCGGAGCGAATGAGCTAAATGAACGAAAATGAACGTTGTGGGAATTTTTAAAAAGAGGGTGAATTATATTATTCGAGCAAAGTGAAGTCGTCGCTTTAAAATAATGACACGCTTTGTTATTTGAATATATAGTAACTTTTTGTTGAAGTCTTGAGCATTTGAGCGGCGGATGAATCTCACCTAATAAGTTGTATCATTTAAAGTAGCAGGAACTTGAGAATAAATGAGTTCAAGTAGCACAACCAAAAACCATTTGAAATCAACAAATCTCTATAAACGATGAACGATTACATTCAATTTATCCGACGTGCAATTGAAAGTACCACCAGCCAGTAAATATTCACGGTTTCATGTTTTAAGCGACGGCATTACAGTTTATCAACAAAGGAATGTGTCACAGAAGCAGTTTGCAGACGTAAATTTTATGTGCTGAATGAGAATAGGAAAAATTACAAATAATATACTATAGAAAATCTTTTGAACAAACAAGAAATGCTGAATGTTGAATGAACGATGAAATTCACTGAAAACCATTTATCTAATTAAGCAAAAGATAAAGATGCTTTTTCGTTCTTTGCTCATTTATTTTCCAATTGTTTTGGAACGCACTTCAAATCGCTCTTCAAATAGTTTTTTTTTTTGTGTGTGATAAATGCCGAACTTTTAATGAACAAAAACAAAATGATTTTCATTTGAACGATGTTCATTTGTCACTGCTCACTGCTTACATTTTAAAATGGGGAAAATAAGCAAAAACTGAAAACAGAGCCGACTAATAAGATTCTTAACAAAAGATTATTATTATTATGATCGTGTTTGTGATTGTGGTTGCTGCTATTCTGGACAATGTGCATTTTGTATCCAGTTTCCAGTATCCACCGATGTGTTTAAGGCATTAATATTATGAATGGGCATGTGGGTTGAATACGGCCTCGTTTCCATACACACACGGTAAATCGCCTTATAAATTATTTTATTAAAAAAGATTACAACGTGATCGTTTTTGTTGGCAAAGCCGAAAGAATGACACAAAACAAACAAAGTCTTATTGGATTTTATCAAGTGTTGCATTGCGGAGCACGAAAATCGGAATCATGGTCGCGGAAAATTAAATAGTGGATTATTATCGGATTTTTGTGTACCACAGGAGCAATATTATTTTTGGTCATTTGTCCTTCTAAAAAAAAGTGACAAATTTCCTCTTCAAAAGCCTCTAAAACATGGTTTTTGTTGCAATTCTTTAAAATTGAAATTTTTTAGAAAAAATGTTTTTTGAATTCAATGCATCTATGGGCCAAAAATCTTCCTAAATTGAGAGTATTTTCCGGCAAGAAAGTTTGCAGTTTCGGGGTCACAAAAAAAAAATAAAAATAATAATCGAAAAAAAATATTCTCTCTAAGGGTTCTCTGTCCTCTCCCTTATTGTTTTCAGCAATGTGTGAGTCTTTCATTTTCGCTATTATTTTCGCTCTGTTTTTCGGCTTTTTTCCCACCAAAGTCAACACTCATAAACAGATTATAAATAATAATCATAATTCTTTTTTCTCAACTTAAAGTCTTTTTTCCCCTTCCCAAAAAAAAAGAAAAAAGAAACACTGACTATGTTATACAATTCGCTTCATGAACGCTGAACACTTAATTAAAGTGCCAAATTATTGCAAAAAGTTTATGTGAATAGTGAATGGTCCGTTCAATCGAATAGCGGAATGAAAAGGCAATGATTTATTTGATTCAAGTGCAAAATATATTATTTTGGATTCTTCCGTCTACATATAGCCAGTGTGAATCAATCGAGGAAATCGAATTGAGTCCGATATGTGACAATTTCGATAACATTAATCTGAAATTGTGTTAAACAAATACCGTTAACACTCGATGATGAAATCGTTTTGGTAAATAAATATTACATTGAAAAAAAAAATGCTCATGGGAGTTGAGAGCAAAAAAGAGCTCATCACAGCCAAAGTGTGTGCATGGAATCATCTGTATTTATATTATATTTCATGTTCTATATGTTCGACATGCCTCACTTGACATTTTCTTTTTCCATCGTATACATTTTTTTTTTTGCTTCCTTCTCTTCTTCAGTTCCTTTTGATAATTCCCTATTTCATAGAATTGTGTGAACACTGAACACCCAGAAGGTCACATAATCAAATTTAATATCCATCTATCGATGATATGAAAAACTGACATTCATAAATTCACATTAGCAATGTTAAAATCTTTTCTTTTTTTTTGCACTTTGAGACAAAACAAATGATGTACGAATCGAAACTTGTTTTTTTCTCTCTATTATTACGGAGCCAGTGCGGAATTGATATAAGAAACCAAATAAAAGGGCGAACTATTTCACTTAGTGACTAGATTTTTATCAATATAGGCGACAAAATTGATGCCATTTTTTCCTTCCGATGATAGCATATTTATGGCGATAATTTCATTTCGATCGTCGAATTGCTACTGATTCACTTCACAGCTACTTCATAATAATGTTATATAACGAATCGGTAAATCATTCGAAAAATATTCAATTTTCGGCCAATTTTTGATCGAAATATCCTTGAAGAGGTCAATACATAATTGAACTGCACATAAACTTTAGTATTTTGAATTCAAATACGGCTATCCATCGATAAATGTCCAATTTGAAAAAAAGAAAAAAAATTGCAATCGCCTCAGAAATTTACGATGTTTATTCAAGAAAATGATAACAATACAGCGATACACTGATATATATACATATTCAAATAAAATTGACCGAATAAAGTTATTTCGATAATGTTTTGTCATTATTATTATTAGGCATCGGAAATGAATTCAATTGAATTGGTTGGTGTAATAAATACACATAAATAGATGACAATGCGATGCACGTGCCAATTGCATAGGCCGCACTGGATCACACCGACCCACACCAAATGATAAAACACTAAATGAACCATAATAATATGTGAAATAAATTGAGCAAAGACTAATGGTTGACACGTGGCAGCCAAACAATCATCGGATCAAATTCATAAATTATACCGGCAACCGATACAATCACAGCCAAAAATCTTATGGTATTCTTATCTACCATTCAATGACAAAGTGTTGACATTTCAATTGGATTAAACACTTGAATTATTCAATAGAATTAAATACAGCGTTCGGGTTCAAAGTGAATGAAGTGTAAAACGTTTGCAATTTGTGAACAACAAATTTAATAATAAATTTTGTTTATTTTATTTTTTATTTTCTTTTGCTCGTTGTTATTATTTATTAGATAGAATAATATATTTGGCGTTTGAAATTGGTCGGCGCATCTTAATCATATTTGTGATGATTGAGAGACAAAAAAAAAACTGTTGGCTCCACAAAAAGTTTACACTGCGATAAAAATATTGATTTTATAGTTATCCTTTCAATTCACTCACAGCTTGTGCGGTGTACACGGTATACGGTGTATGGTGTAGCTACATTGAAATCGACGTCTCGAATCATGATTAATGTTCATTCAATTGACCTATGTGTGTTTTTCATTTGCCGAAACATCGTTTGGTATGGCAACATTTCAGCTGGGTATTTGTGCCAAGATTGAGTGAACCAGTGAAAAACAGTGACATCAAATTAAAAATAGAAAAAGAAATTTATCGGATTTGTGATTAGTTTTTGCTCCCCAGATGATTTCGTTTTTCTGCTATTTTCTTGCATCAATGACTTCAGGCGACAGGTGATCGAATAAATTACATTTTGTTGATGGGAATCGGTTTATGGCAGCTTTCCATAGTGTTCATTTCAATGGTATGAATTTCAGATGTTTCATATGCCTAATACACAAATGGAATATGGAATTAAATCGATGAAATCTTATTTGTTGGTGTCTAATGTCAATCTCATTTATCGCTGGAGCATATCGTTTATAAAATTTTATGCACAACATGTATCCTATGTATATACACAAGGTGCACATTCAGAACAGGGAGCGAAGATGAAATGATTGATAAAAAAAAGAAGAAAATTCTTGTCAATAATAATTCCATTTCGTTTGATTAGTTGAACGCATCATTCAACCTTCGGGTCAATTCGTCGTTTGAATTTGAACACACACACACACATACACCTCATCTAAATTCAGCCATATTTTGTCGTAACTTTCTTTTTACACATAAAACATGTGGATAAATTAAATGAAAATCATATTTTATGTGAGAGTAAATATTGCATTTTTTCAAAAAGAAGATTGCCAATTGCTATTATTTCGATCCGGTTTAAAGTTGTCCCAAATCGACTTTTATGAAATTGAAAACGGAATTGAAATCGGTATGTTGTTCACAATCATAAAATTTATTATTTCCAGCAATCAGCTTTTCGGATTAAAATTTATGTGTTTTATGTGTTACACAAACGCCTCTCAAAATATTTGGTTCTTATCTGTTTTCTCACAGTTGAATAAGCTCATTGAATGATGAAAATCACTCGTTCGTTTGTTTGTTTGCTGATGTTTTTTTTCTTCTCGTAGATACTGCTCTCCTTGCTCTTCCGATGCTTGTTCTCAATTTTCATACAATTGTATTATTGATAAAGATGAGAATATGAAATTGTACAATTTGAATTTGTTCAATTCATTTTGGTATTTGAGCGAAGAAATTGTTTCAAAATTAAATGAAAATCGACTATCGACGAATAAATTATTCGACAAACAGAAAACACTTTCACATCAGATATATTAGGGCTCGCCGCTAACAGCTCCATAGCCTTAATGACCATTTTTCTGTAATTTTGTTCGTGAAATAAATTCAAAATTGTTTTGTTTTGTATATGACAAGATTTTAATTCTATTAGTGATGATACATAGAATAGATAATAGTTTTCCACAAAATACGATCTGCAAATAAAAAACATTTAACAAAATTTGTACTTAATCAATTTTGTAATTATCTCACAATAATTCAAATGCTCACTTTTGGATTCGTTGAAAAAGGGACAATGAAAACGATAAAATATATATATATATATATATATAACATTTGACCCCTTTTTTGTTCTCAAATGGTTTATTTGTTTTGCGTTCGGTTGTTGATATCGTTTTTCATTGGGGTTTTAACTGTTATGATGTCGGTCGCCAGTCGCAAAGATGACATAGAAAAAAAAAGAAATACTACTCCGATCCGATGCAGACCGTGTTCGAAACAATTACAAAGCCAAACGACAAAAATAGAAGTTCGAAAAGCGGCTTATGTCTTTCCTGATATCAATATACATATAAGCATATAAAAGAGAGGGTACGATGAGTACACCTAATACGATTTCCCATAAATAATTTCAGGTTTATTTTTTAGTGTTCGGTGTTGATGGCAACGTTTGTACTCGGTCTTTCGGCACTCGGCAGTCATCAGTAGGCACCCAGAATGTATTAATATTATATCATGTGACGTGTGCCGTCCGATGCTGTTTTCAGTTTTTGGCCAAAATGATATTCATCGTTGATATATTTACGCACAGAAAAATTTATTTATAAACGAGAAATGAAATGCTGCCCGATTTAATCTCGGATTTAGTCGATAACAATGTGATTAATAGCAACAAACCACGAATAACGAATAATAAATTTATTAGGCTTAGTGCAAAGCATACAAAATATAAACAATGTGTGATGTCACCAAAACAATGCAAGCATATCAGCACTTTACCATTTTTCAATTTGAAATTTATTTATCAGTGTTGCGTTGAATTGTGTTGGTTTATAATTTTCAGAAGGGACAACGGCATGTGACGCCAGCACAAATCAAATGCGACGACTTTCGAAATGAATGTTGGCTTTGAAATGAATGAATAAAACTGAAAAATGGTTCAACATGTAAAAATATCAAAAACCGCCACATTTACCAAACATGGTTTTGACTCCTATTTCGGGTCGAAAATACGGAACAAAAAATTTCAAGCTTCATCCCCTCATCCGATCTGAAACAGGAAAAATCGTATGCAGATAAAAACTTGATTCATTGGCTAATTATTTGAAAAGCACATGGAAATTTTATTCAAACTTCGGCAAACGTATGTCATTGTTTTTGCAATGATCACTTCAAATTATGCAGACATTTCGTCGACAATGTTGAATAATGAACCAAACATTTAAAGCTAATGAATTAAGGCTTAAGTTGCATCAAAATTAAAGTACTCTTTTTTCCCCCTTTCCCTTCGTTGTGCATTATTTAATATTTCTTTTTGAAACAAAAAAAAAACAAAAAAAAAACAACTGAAAATGCTCAGTCAGTGTTTATGAATCTCATAAACAAATTGAAATCAAAATTAATTCCATTGGATTAAATAGAATGTTTATTTGCCTAGTATGACATCTTTCACGTTTCACACTCAAATATGCTCAAATATAAATATTTACCAAATGCCAATATACATCCAACACTCAGTCAGCATTTAAGTATGTTCAATGTTGATGGCCAACATTTTGTTTAAACATTTAGAGTTAAGCATGTCAGCAGTCAACAGTCAGCAGCCAGCAATGAAAATCATAGCAAAGTTATTCTCAAAATTGTAAATTAGTTTGGAGTTTATGGGAATTATTTGTAAATTAACTAAAACAAATTTCGTTTTATGATTTAAATTTTTGTGGGTGGAATAACTTTTTCACTTGGTTGATGTTTTTGATGAAATATTTTCGTTCATAGGCTTTGAATCCATTCTCTCGATATCTTTTCCTAACATTTAAAATATCATAATCATATTCGAAAAAGGACTGCCGGTTTGGGCTGTTTAGGAAGATAAAATAATTACAATTACCATATTTTCGGTGAATTTTTGAAACATTAATGGGTTAATATGAAATAATAAATAAATACAATTCAACCGCAATCCCATTGAATTTCATTTGATTTAATCTACCAACATTGTATAGCCGAATAAGAGACATTTTTTGCCATCTACCTGGAAACGAAAGTATCGAAATTAAAAAATAATGATAATTTCAAAAGGTAATTCGATTTTTAATAAATTCACTCGAATTACGATCCCATTTAAAAATATGTTTCCACATATTATTATTACCGGTATTCTCATTAACTCTTTGGTAATGTGGGATCGGAGCATATTTTAAATCAATATTGAATTTTTGGTTGATAAATATTTTTGAGAATTTGTTTTAATAATTTATAATTTATTGAAAATTGAAAGCAATTGAAATGATGACAGAAATTGCATTAATCTCTTTCGGACATTTTGGCAAAAAGAAAAAAAAAATAGAAAAAAGAAGAATTTGAACGAACTCGATGGATGGGCTGACCGTTGTCCGATATGAGCAAAAAGGAAATAATTATAATAATAGTCGAAAAAACTATGAATAAATGTTGACGCGAGTAAAATATTTCCGAATTTGATTTATGTACTGTGATAAATAGTAATGGTTGGTCGTAGGTCCAACACTGTTATCATTGATTTCAGTCATTCTCATTCAACTAACTCAAAATATGTGGAAAATAATAACAATCTACTAATCATGGTTTCACCATCTTTCAGCATAAGATAAATGAAAGAAAAACTGAAAACACAATAAGTATATCCGTATGCAACAGAAGCTGAAGCAGTTGCTTTCAAAAAAAACATTTGGTATTCATCGTTGTTTGAACCTGTAAATATGGTATACGCCTTCTGTTTTTCACATTTGGAAAAAGCTCCTCCTCCATCGTCACTATGCTCAATGCTCAATTGCAAAACTGTTCAAGCATTTTCGTATATATTTTCGACAGTTCGCAGTTTGCATTGTGACATATCGCGCGTTGCTTCGCGCACACACAAACACACATACACATACACAAAGACAAGAAACATTCATTTCAACCCTCTTTTGCACACAAAAATGTTAAATATGTTGCCCATGTATAATTTGGTTGGCGGATTGTTGTTACGTATCACACGATTATTTGACTCAATGTACGAGCCGTAAAAACCGTATAGCATAGCGTAAAGAGTGTATATTCCATGGTGAATTGGTTTGGCCTGCTACCGTTTTACATCATGAATGTCAATTTTGTCGTTTTGTGTTTTCCTTATCATCAGCAATACACTCATATTCTCCGTTCTAAATATACAATATGTGATGCTTTTGAACAAATACTGAAACGATAAATATATTATATTTCTATTTGTAAGGTGTACAGTGTACAGCTGTATTGTACATGCCATCAAACAATTTCATCATCACATGAGAATACATATTCCGTTAATAACAATAACAACAAATATATGTAGTTCGAATGACGGCTCAGACACAGAGAGAAAATCACCGAACAAAAATAGAACGTCTAAAAAGTCTTCGATAATAGGAAAAATGGTTGAAAAAAGTACGAAAGCTGGCACATGTGCTACGAAACGAAGAGAAAATATTTCAACGCTGTTTATTTGATGGAGAATATATGCTATTAACTGAATGGCATACAATGTGTGTGCAACGTATCACAACAGTATGTTTTTTTTTTTTTTTTTTTGTAAAGAAAAACGAATTTTTAATTTGTTGCTATTGTTGTTGCTATTTTTGTCGTTGTCGTTCTTTTTGTTCATTTCCAGGGCCGATTTGTGTCTGCATCTTCCGGTATTCTGGTGATAATGAATCCATCCCATTGCCGATTCGGCTCGAATTGAACGTTCAATTTTTCCATGGCTGGATTCCTAGTCCAAAGTGTCTTTTGTGATTATTATTTTCATTATTGCTATAGTATTCGTTTACGATTCATTTAAATGCGTTGCCATTAAGCACTTTTGTGATTTCTGATTGCCATTTTGGAAAAGATTTTTTAATAAAACAAACGGCTATGACTTGACACCCTCAACGAAAATCTCTCCCATCGGACCAATTTCTAATTAAAATTAACGATTTTGGTTCATCGTTGAAGCAAAATTTCATTTTCTTAGCAAAGAACATTTCAAAAAAAAAAATCATTTCGTTGATTTTCACATTCAAACTTCAACCGATAAAAGTGACATTTGAAGGCATTCACAATCACTGAAATGTGCCAAAGTTTTCGATTGTAATTTTGTCGCTCTCCGTTTGATCACTCGAACAGTGTTCTCCCTTCAACATTCATTATTCACTTCACTTTTTTTTTTTGAATTGAACCCAATAATGAAGTCATAATAATTTTATTGGGCTCATCAATGGTTCAAAAAACCAAAAATTTATTAAGTTTCATAACTTTAATGCTTCTCGCTCTTCTTTCTTTCGATCAATATGATTTTTATTTTTATGTATACATTTTGATTAATATAATTGTGGGTATGGTATAGTAGCTACTATGATGTGGTGCCGCCCAGCAATTTGAATTTTCAATGCGAATTAAGTTGAACTTAAACAAGTTGAAATCTTTTTGTTTCATTATCCGGTATACGGATAATAAATCCATTAAATATTTTCATAATTTCCTCCCCATTGCACTGAATAAACCGCCATTAAAGATGGCCATTTAAATGTTTAAAAATGAAATGAAGATTTGCGATCGGCTCGCCTGGATGGTTTGTAAACATGTCATAAGTTATTTTTATGACTTCCAATGGAATAGAATAACGGAAAAGAAACATTCGAAATTTCCGGAAAGAGAAATATTGGATTCGCATTTGAAATTTTGATTAAAAGAGGAATTCAACTCACAAGCCGAATCGATCCGTTCAAGATTTTCACTTTCTTTTGGAATTTCCAATTTTAACAACAATCAAAGAGTCAAAATGGTTGATATGGTGCTCTTGACTTTGTGCTTTGTCTCACATACATATTGCATTTTGCAAGAAAAAAAAAAAATCTCAAAAAAGAAGAAAAATAAAAATAAAGCCATTGAGAATATAAAACAAATGTCAACGAATCTAATTTGAATAACGTAATCTGTAAACGCTTATGTGTCTGACTTGATGGCATAATATCAAAACAGACTGGCGGTTCACGATCGTTAAGGATATCATAATAACAACAATAATAATAGAAAATCGACTGAGAATGGGAAACCAACCGATGGAGAAAAGTCGACGAAAAAACAATTGTATCGATAAAAATAAAGCAATCATACAATTTTCATGGTGAATAGATGTATCAAACGGCCAGCGAATTTCACATTGTGTGGAAAATGTGTAGTAAAAGAGAAAAAAATGTCAGCTTCTTTTTCTGCTGATATTCAAATGTAGCATGCGGCTTTCCGAATCGAGCAATAAGGTCATAAATATTTCTCATTTCGTTCCACTCCATATTTTTTTCTACTAATTTTTGAATACAATATCGCTTGATATCGTTTGAAGAGTGGTGGCTCGGGTGTCAAAAATGAAGCAAAATGAAAAAGTGGAAAAGAAATTTCAAACAAAACTATGAAAATGACTTGGTTTCGGGTATAAAAATT
Organism: Mayetiola destructor; assembly: GCA_000149185.1. Classification (NCBI taxonomy): domain Eukaryota; kingdom Metazoa; phylum Arthropoda; class Insecta; order Diptera; family Cecidomyiidae; genus Mayetiola; species Mayetiola destructor. The sequence continues at coordinate 8,775,048 of GL501517.1, forward strand.
ACAACAGAGTGAAAATTATACACAAAAGTGACACATTGGACGTTAAATTGGATGTTTGGTGCAAATATCAAACATAATATTCGATAACGATAAAAGCAGAAATGAAAGAACTTAGATGTGAATTTTTATTGATGTATGCATATTTTGATTAGAGATTAATCTTGACAATATATAAGTAAATGTGTACATTAATTAAAGATGCCTTAAAGCAAAATGAACATAAATTGAAACCGTATTCGAACGGTTCCAAATACATTCGAACAGCACCACAGCTAGCATAAAATTTGAGTCTCTTCTTTCAACAAATCTACGAAAAAAAGCGATGCTTTTAGTAGTCTTAAGACACATGTAAATATAACAACGCCCTTGCGGTGCGAAAAATAACGATTTTCAATGAATATTTTCAACTGTTCATTTTGTGATTTTTCGGCTGTATCATTGTTTAACCATGGGCTCCTATTTTACTATTCTCATGATCTTAAGTTTTTCCATCATCGTTTCAAATTCATCCATATTTTGGCGCATACAAAGTATGTACACGTGGTTCGCAAATCTCTCATTTGCATAATCAAATGGTTTTGAATTGGTAAATATATTAGGAGTGAAATGATGTATGTACGAATTTATTTAGACAATTTCACAGTTTCATTTTTTTCTCTTGACTCCTTTTTTTCATATATTTTTTTTTATCGTATTTTCTTTTCGCTTCACGAAATAGCTTTGAATATTCTCTGTTCGGTTGCTTTGGCGTTACCAAAAAAAAAAAAATTTATACCCAAATTATGTATATTTTTTGCTGTTAGTATTTTATTTGAGTGTCTGGTGTGTGACAAACAATCGTGTACATATAATATTTTATATATCGTTATCGAGAATTTCGCGTTGTTTTATTGCACTTTAACGTCAATTTAGTAACCAGTAAACGGAGATAAATTCTCTCATTTCCTATTCCTAGATTGTACGGTGCTGGGGCTTGCCTCCGTTCTATCAGCATAACAGTGATAACTGTGTGTTGTTTTAGTTGCTACTAATTCAATTTATTCTGCATACATCTTTGCACAATCTTTGGCGTAACAAATCTTTAATTCATGCCGCATTCATAACATAAACAATTGAAATGACACCGAAACTAATTGACATTCAATAGGGAATCTGATTTTTTGTTTTTTTTTTTTGTGTTGCACGTGAATGCGACGAATTGCGATGCGATCCAACTCGAACGCAATGATAAATTAAACTAAATTATTATTTTGTTCGCTTCTAAATCGTTTACGATTAAAGAGTTGTAGCATTGCGTACACACATCCAAACACACGGCTTACATCGTCACAAGAGATATTCTATTGAATTTTTTTTTAAATTAAATTTTCAAACTGACGTGATAGACATTAGACATTAGACATTTCAAAATTGAACACGTCACTTTTATCAGAAGGAGGACTTTTTCGCCATTGAAATTGTAATTGTCAACGATATACGTTATCTATGAACGGTGATTAGTTTATAGATATGCCAATGGCATGAAAAAGCATTCGATTCAAAATAATTGCTGGCTGCTGCCTGAAATTATTATTCGAGCACGTTTTCGCGGCTGAACGTTCATTGTTCATTCAGCATCAAAATATTTATCCATTTTTCATTTCTAATTTAACGTTTTTCGTGACACAAGGAACAAAAAAAAAAGAAAAAAGAAAGGATTTGTGAACTGTTGCCAATGAAATTGTATGCAATGCATTTAACAAACAACGTAATTAATTTCAATCACGAATTTACGTGCGCGAGATAAAAGCCAAAAATTCGCGGCAATAAGAAAAAACGCCATTTTCAGGATTTATTTCAAAAGATAAATTAATGTTGGGACAAAAAAATGTTTCATTTGATAATTCGAAATTCGAGCAAAATGCGGAATTTAATCCATTAAACATCAAAACCATATCAATTGCGATGGTGTGTGTGTGTGTGTATGTATGTATGTGTGGTGCATCTAAAAATATGCAATTGTTAAATAAAAAAAAATATCAGTTTTCTTCACAATATCGACTGGTCGGGAACCCGTTTTATTGGTTCTCCATACAATGATTTGAAAAATAAAACTTTATTTTTCCAAAAATCAATTTTCGATGATTATCTGATCATCGCATCAAAAGGAATGTTTGTTATGGTGATATTCTGGAATGAAGAGAAAATTTACCAATTTGAATGTGGGTTGCAATCAGTTGTCCGGTTTATTTGTTCGGTTGTCGATTTTTGGTGTGGATTTTTCTTTATAAAATTGAATTATTCATTTCATAAATCACGAATTTATTTATAGCTTTCGATTGTTTAAGCATTGGTGAATTCATCATCATTTATTCCCTTCGCAATTTTCGTTGTTGTTCATTTCTTGCATGAATATGCTATTCAAAGATCACAGTTCAGCTCATTTTTCCCTTCGCTTTATCAATTTCGACAGTTCATATTTTAGCTGAAAAGTCCCTTATTCGGATTGTTTGGATCGAAAAATATAGATTTTGTCGAAATGTTGATTTCTCCACCGTCGTCGATATATCAAAATTAAATGATTCGAGATTTGAGATTTGAAATGTTGGCACAATTGTTCGGCTCTCCAATGTGAAATCGGATTAGAATCGCTGAACGGCATATCGACAGAATAAAATGTGCCGCAATTTATTCATTTTCAATATGTATGTTGTTCGGATATGGTGGAGCTGGACTTCATACTTCCTTTTTTTTTTGTTCATTTATTTATTGTCGTTGTTGCTGGGGCGTTACATTTGTGGTTGTTGCATAAAGTATATTTGTCCATACCATCCAATGAGTAGAAAAGTTTGTTCGTCACTCTGCACTGTATGCACAGTGCACATACAGCACAAACCAACAAACAAAAATGAAAATGAAAATGAAAATGAAAATGTGAATTTTGTGATGAAGTATGACCACTTAGTCAGATTACTCTGTTCTCTCATATCGTAAGTAATAAGTAAACAGCAACCGGCAACCATCAGGCGAAACGAATAATAAAATGAACATTTTTACTCACTTTTTTTTTGGACGGAATGGTTGGACGTTTGCTCAAATCGAAATTTTCATTTCTGGAAATTGAATTGAATTGTAATATATGCCGTCATAAGATAATATATGGCTGATGATGAATCGGCGCCCTGACCTGTCACATATGCCATCTGAATTGTAGACGCATTTGTTTACGAAACGTCGCACACACAATATGCATATTCACATTAATATTTTAATGCTTTTGCCATGCGAATAGAAACAACTTTATAAATGCATCATCCATATTGCGACCATTCAGGCCATTCGATATGAATTGGTGAGCCAAGTTTGGCTTGAATTTTAAATTTCAAAATCCCAGTGCCAGTTTGACTGGAACTGTTCCAGTTTGGTTTATTCAAGCCAACACTTATCACTTTTGTCGCACAAACTTTGTTTTTGTTTGTTTTTTTGTTTGTCAATCGCATAATTTTACATATGTAAAAATGCTGCAAAAAATCGCCATCTAAGTATCTGTTGTATTTATGAGCTGTGATATTGCCTGCTCACTGCACATGCAATGAAGAATGAAATCTTGTTTTTTTTTTTGTGATTTTGCCAAATCCGATTGTAGCAGATATCTGATTCTAAAACATATAGAATAGTTTTAAGCAAAAGAAATCCAAAAAGGCTCACCCAAACGATATGTTTGTTTTACAGATGATATGATAAAAAGGGAGTTAGTTACAAACGATTGAAATAAAAATGTAGCAGCAACAGATTCTCTATGCCATTGAATGGATTCGATTGAAAACATTTGCATATGGTATGGTGACAAAGTTTCATATTTTTCTTGTCGTTTGATTGTGGGAATCATTTGACTCTTTCCCTGAAAATAACAACACTCATACAAATACGTCGAAAAATGTTCCAATCAGAATGATGTCATTTGTTCACGAATATTTCAATTCATTTTGGCTATTAACAAAGAAGAAAAATGTCAGCCAAAACATGCCTTACAGTATTAATTGAAATGTTGACATTAAATTTGGATCCAATTGAAGAAAACAAGTATAAAATTTTGACCAATATGTTATTTTAAGATGAGAATTCTTGACCAACGCACACTATCACCGTTACACCCGTATACAAAATGTGTTCACGTGCATTTCCATGGCAAATAAATCAAAGAAAATTGTGTATCTGAAACTTGGCAGCGTAGCCATCAATTTGTTTTTGGTCATGTCAAAGCAGGCAATTTCAATGACTTCATAGTGAGAAAAATTGATCGTCTCAACCATTTTATTCGACCGTGTGCACTTTTTAGTTCCGCTTTAGAATAGAGAGTTCAATTTTAATTATGATGCGCATACATCTGATTTACAGTGCGATTGTGTCTAAATGTTTTTCGTGTGTCTTTCAATGTCGAACTTATGCAATTACAGAAAATGATGGAAAATTATAAAAGGAGAGCAGCAGCAGCAGCAGCGAAAAAAAACTCGAACAATGTTAAAAAGAAGAAATCTATGTGCAAATTGAATAGATTAGCGTGAATCGCTGATTATGTTGTCGAATTTGATTCTCATCGGATTGGACTACATTTTTCCACTGTAAAATGGAACATTATTCCCACAATCAGATCGAAATGTAAAATGTGAATATGTACGATGGCAACAAAATGTGAATGAAAAAGAATCTGATTCCCATGTTAATCATGTTAATCGGGTCAAAACCGTTACAAATTTCCAACATTTTATGTACTGCAGTTCCAATTGTGATTTGGTTGGCACATCGTTAGCGTACGTTTGATACTCGTTCCACTTCAGACCGCAACAAATTTACTGTCAGTTAGGGCGAATCGAGCGTGTTCTGTGTGTGTATCTGGTTGGTAGTTATCGCTTTTTCATCTCTCTGAGCAAGCTCTCTTTCTCCTTTCTACTTTTATTGCTATAATGAGATAACTTTTTCTTCATCAATACGCAAAATACTAAAGAAAATAAATATAAAGAAAAAATAAAAATAAAAATAAATAAATTATTTCATAGATGTGCATTACGCATACTGCATATACAGATATATATTTAAATGCACAGACCAAACCATCTACGAAGAGAAAAAAAGAGAGTGTCACGAGTCAAATATTTTACGCCATAAGTATATAATCATTGAACATTGAACAGTGAAGTATTGCTTTCAGTTATCATTCAAACGAGCCATAACGAATTCCCTCATATTCAACGTTCACTAGCTTTTATTCCATTGACGTATGCCAAAAGTCATTCATATTTATTGTTTCGATTCAGTACAAATGTTTTTTTTTTTGTTTTTTTTTGCTCTTCACGGTCGAAACGAATCGCACAAATTATAATAACAAATCTTGATTGAGATGTTAAGTTTTTGCCATTATATGTATGTATATGTTTTCCATCGTGAAAAATGATTACCGAAACAGGCGAGCATCAGTTCGGTTGTAGCGAATCATCCATTTCATATTTAAATTGAATTGATATGAAAGTCAAAAGAGCCACAATGGCAAATAGCTGCAAAGAATGGAAAAACAAAAATGAATTAATTGGATATTATTAATATGTAAATTGAATCCTTTGTCATAATGCTACTACAATCACTGTATACTGATTTTGATAACGTTATTTGATACAACATTGTTTCATTCAAATGAAACAGCTTAAACCAATTTTCTTACATGCTTCAAGTGTGCCAACAATGACACATAATAATTTTGTATTTTGCAGCTCAGTTCATCATCCGAAACATAATGTGAATGGAGGAATAAAATAAATTTTTTTCGCAGAATGAAGCCAATCCCATTGGCTGTACAATGTACGAATACACATGCTCAATGCATATGTTTTATCATAGTAAGCAGTAAGCAGCCAGCAGCCGAACCAATGTTCACGACAATTTTCTTTGGCCAAATGATGAATGTTCAGAATTTTCTTGAAAATGTTAATTTTTATTGCAAAACTTGCTGTCGCTTGACGCTTAAACATAACAAAATTCCATACACATACACGTTCCGAGTTTCGAGTCTCTTCAAATATTCTTTGTCAACCGATTTGCTGGAGGTGGCGCACAAGTGTACAGTGTACAATGTAAATTTTGTACATTTTGTGGCACATTAGCGAACGTGTCGAAAAATTGTATACAATTTATTTTGTGAGTTTGAGTTTGCTGATTCAACATTTCCAGTATGCAATCATTATATCATACAAAAAAACACATTGCCACAATTGCAGAAACAAAATTCAAATTTAAATTGAAAATTTAACAATGAACAAGTGAAATACGGTGCGCTTGGTAAATGTTCTAAATAATAATCATTTTCAATGTTAACAAATAACACATAAGACTGGACCATTGATCATGATGGTGTCGGTTAGTTTGGATGTCAGAAGAGAGTTGAGAGTTGCATTTGAACATCTTGAATCTTTTATTTTTTTGGATTTTTTTTCTCTCGGTTGTTTATGGTTTTTCTTCTTGTGATTTTTGTTTTTTTTTTTCATTTTTGGTTTTGTCTCTCTTTTTTGAATTTGAATGCAAAATTTATGCAATTTTATTCCGGATGCCAGAGGTTTTTCCGTTCCATTCATTTGTTCAAAGGCAATGGAACACAAGTTTCTGAACAATTTTCAACGCAACAAAAGTTTTCACTAAAGAAAACAATTATTATTCATATTTTAAATGGATGGAAACGAATAGAATGGAGAATATGCGACGGACGATGGGCCAGCATTTGAAATGTGAAATTTATTGAAAACCACGTTACACACAAAAACGGGGCTAAAACAATTCGGAAAACATCGGAATTCTATACAATGAATATATATGATTTAACATTGGTCACATCATAAAATTTTTGGTGCATAACCAAACAGATCGTACTTTTTACACGAATAATTACCGCATTTGTTATTCGTTGGTGACACATTGTGTGCCGTTGCGATCTTAATGTGTTTTTTGGATTTTAGTTTTTCTTTTGTTGTGCCATTGTTGTATTCATTTTCCGGCTAAATGCATTTTAATTTTGTCACGAATCACAAGCGAAGAGCTTAAAAAGCTTAAAGCTATGCAATTAGATTTGTTCGCGGTGAACGATTCGGTTCAGTTCAAATCGCAAAATGAATTGTTTGCATTTACATTTCAAATTATGGTTTTGTGATGTGATGTGATGCGATGCATTCAGTTGATTTGTATTGCGTTCATTATTTCAAAAGTTGAAATTGGTAGCCAGCGACGGCCATCAAATATTTCGTGCATATCTTTTTAAATTTATTTGTCATTTTCAGGAATCCATGATGACCTCATTGCCAAATTCATTGTAATCTCTTTATGCAACAAATCGATTGCATAGATCATTCCACGAATTTGACAATATGATTTTGCATATTTCGAAGAGGAAGCCGAACATAAATTCATTCATTTCGGCAAATTAGAGCCACCATAAATTTTAATTTATTCACCGGAGAGACAAGCAGCCAAATAGAAAGAGAAACATGGAGATGATCCAAACAAAATAACAAAAATGATTCCAATGTTTGACTGAATTTGCAAATTCGCTAATTTTCAACTGCGGATGGCCAACTCACACAGCTACAGCTAAAGACAACAGTGAACAATTATTTATATATTAAGGAGAAAAAGGATTTTCATTGCCAATAACATATTCGTTTTGTTTAGAGCTTTAAAATCCGAATCTATAGACCAAATATCTACTACTATTCTTTGGCTATTTAAACACCATTTTCATAAATCGATTCAAATGTTAAATATGTTAAAAACGTTTTGTTTATGGAAAAAATGAAGACAAACATCAGCTATTGTCAACATTAACATCAATTCAATGACAACGACAGCAAAAACATGGAAAAGAAAAATGACAACAAAATTCGCAAAATCACTTTAGCAAATTGCTCAGTTAATCTGTTAAACGATTGGTCCCCAAATCTGATGTATGTTGTCATTCATGCAGAGAATTCGCACATCGTATTTTTGCGTTAAAACGCAAATCGCAAAGAAAATCACTGCAAATACCGAAATAATAAGCACGATAAATCCAGTGAAAGAAAAATGTTTCGGCATTATGAACAAGTACAAGTAGCAAAATGAAAGTGAAAACAAAAACAAGGCAGAAGAGAAAGCAAAAAACAAAACCACGTATTACGTATGTGATATGCATCTGTTCTGATCATCATAAATATGCGTAAAGTGGCTGTATCAAGTTTAACAACAAACTCAATGTCGTTAACAGATTTAAACTGAATCACTTCAACTCCCACAAATATTTGTTTTGTAGTCGATGTTTTTTTCTGGTTTTCTCTTTCTCTTTCTCTATTCTCAATTCTATCCCCAAACCGATAAATAAACTTTGCTGAACCATTGAAATCCCCCTTTTCTTGCGGTTGCTTTGAGCAAAATTGTGTGCAATCGAAATTGGTGGTTGGCAGTAGAATGTAAGTAATCTTTGTGTTATAGGCTAAATGGCCGAATAAAAAGTTGCACGTAAATCAGTTACGGAATACGGCATATATAATAATAATAATTTGAGAAAGGGTTTTTATCGGGCTATTTATATTGTAAATTTATTTCATTGTTTTTCATTATTTTTTCATTTTCATATCAATTCGGAACAGAATTGTACAGAAATGGTCCTCGTTTGATGGGGGGGGGGGGGGAGCCATTCAATTTCATAAACTTACACATGTAGATGGACAATACAATCAAATAGATACATTGGAACACACAACTGAACTGTATGGTGGCCAATAAATAAACAAACATTATTTCAAATGAAACGATAATAATGATTATTATTTGTGAGCGCATAAATTGCACAGTTTACCCTTGTTATTTGAGCGGGCATTGTTCCATTTGAAATCTGTAAAATATACCTACCATTGTACATTGTACATTGAATGCTCTGTTGCATGTTGTATCATATCAAAATCATCTATATTCATTTTATTATGTGATATGATGGGAATATTTTTCGGTTTTTCATTTCAAAGCAACAATGTAATGGATTTAACATTAGAACTGAATTACCATGAAACGCTCACACACAAATGAGTAGGAGGATGGATGTTTTTATACGTGGAGCGTTTAAATTGGCTCTATGTCTCAGTCCTTCGACGATAAATGGTTTTTATTGAGATGCCTTAAACCGTAAACCAATGTTAATCGTTGTATGTTTAGTGCTTAGGCAAGTGAATATAAGCCATGCCAATGATAATAAAGTTTTACCGGATTCAATTTTCTATAGTACATTGAAATTTTTTGGGGGAGGATTGGGGACTTGCTTTGTTTATTTGTTTGACGTGTTTAACATTTGATGATCAGCAAACACTTGACGTGTGAATAACATCAAATAAACAAATAAATTGTGTCATCACAATCCAAAGAATGAAGTGCTAACATTAATATTAACACATTAATTTGACACCAATTAGCATTGATTTGTTGACGAATGCAAAACGGAGAACACCTTTAGTCAATACAAAAAAAAAAAAAAAAAAAAAAACGAATAATGATGAATTCTTTTAGAAATGAAAACATTTTCCTTTTCTAATTATTTCAAATAAATTTCACTTTATTTTTTTCTTTTAACATTTTGTCATTTGTTTACATCTTATCGATAGGTACTATTATTTTCATTTTCTTTGCATACACAATAGCAATTTAAGCAAAGAGCACTGAATATTTTTATTCTTAATTAAATTAAATTAAATTGAAGAATTTGTTCAACTAATTTAAAAGAAAAGTCAAATAATTGTTGTGCATTGAATTATGATCGGAGATCATTTATTTCAAAGTGTTATTTATATATATATTTTGTAAATAATTTAATTTCTTTTTTCTTCGTAAGCTTTAAGCCTTCAAATCCATCTCGCAAGATCGATTATCATTGCTTACACAAAAAAAAAACTCTGTTTCCGATAATCGAAATAAAGAGAAAATTTACAATGAATTTCAATGGTTCAAATAAATTTTTTCATTTGTTTTGTGAACACTGAACACCCATGAAAGTCATTTATTTACAATATAATTTAATATTTTTTTTGTTCTTTTTTTGTTGTTGTTGAAGATGAGTAGACTCGCTCGATTCTTGCAATCAAAAATTGTACATTGATGTGGCATTCATTCGATTTGCAAAAAAATATCGAACTCAATCTACATTTACTTTAAGATTATTATGATTAAAATAATTAATATGATCAACCGTATTTATTTAGTGGCTCCAAGAACATATCACAACATTGGAACAACCGACTAGAAATATTATAAATTATAAATGAAAAATGGGGAAATGGGAAAAGGAACTGTTTAATTTTATATATTAAATGTTCCACGAAAATTGAGATTTTGTAAAAATTTTGGTTTTCATTTCAATAAATAATAGCATTAAATAACAAATGAAAAAATTTAAAGCATCATAATAATAATGAAAAAAAATCTTTAAATTATCGGAATTCAGCTAAAATGAAGTATTTTTTGGTTTTTTTTTTTGTTTTTCATTTCATATTTGGGTAATGTTCCGATTCGACCACATTGATCATTTTTGCCGACGCGATGCATGAACACTATCGGTTTCGTCACTTTCTTTATCCTGATGAGCGGTCATGTGTCGTGTCAAATGATGCCGTTCACGAAAACTTTCATTACAAACCGGACATTTAAGTTTGTCTTCACGTTTTCTACGACTAAAATCGCCAGCATATTCACTTTTATGATGTGATCGCATATGATAAACTAAATCACTGGTCATGCGAAAGCTAATATTACATTTGGCGCATACATTTTGTGCTGTTAATGAAAATGATGTGGCAATTGTTGGTGGAATTAATGTTGTAAGAAGAGCGGCTGCAGCGGCTGGATTTCGTACAATACCGCTAATTGTTGGTTGTGTTCCAAATGGATGCGAACTACCATTGTTTGGAAATGGAAATGTTCCGGATAGATAATTGCTTGGATTCGATAGTTCACCATTTTGGGATGCATGCTGAACTGGCCGATAGGCAAATTGTTGTCTTAACTTTTCAGTTTGGGCCAATTGTTGCATTTGACTTATTGTTGTATGAAATGGGCTTCCGTTCATTAATTGATAATCGTTTCGAAATTGTTGATAGAGTGGATTTTGTGGTGGGCTTGATGATATTGGTGGACTTGTCGATGGGCAACTCAATTGTTCTGGACTAATTGATGGTATTGGGGAGTCTTGTTGACGAGCGTGTGGTACTTTGGTAAAAGCACTTTTTGGTGTATCATGTAAACGTCCCATTGATAAATCTTGTGACATAAATGCAAGTTCATGCGACAAAAGACGGCCATTCTTGATTAGATTATTATTGTTGTTGTTGTTGTTGTTATGCATTTGAAAGAAATTCGATGAACAATTTTTCAATGGGATTCCATTCATCATATCATTTCGTTTGTCGCAGAATTTCCTTAAACTTTCATCACTTTTAACATTTATCTGTGGTGGATATGTAACAATTGCATCGCTATTAAGACGTGGCTGTTTGTCGGGCTGTTGATGTTGTCGTTTGTTTTTTAACTTTTCGTCGGGCAACATCAAAAATGCCACATCAAATGAACGTTTAACACTCGGTGGCTTTGTTTGGCTAACGGAATCAGTTTTATTTTGTAGATCACAAGCAATTCGGGGTGACAACATTTTCAAATCATCTCTTTCTTGTTGAGCTATATCCATGGTCATTTTTTCTTTTTTCTTTGCTCGCGTATAGTCTTTAATACTTTTTTGTAAATTGCGTTTTATTTGTGCGATTATTTTGATTAATGGATTGTCTATCAAACTTATTTCTTAGTTAGCGATTTGATCAACTCTTCTCACTCTCTCTCTCTCTTTCTCTCTCACTTTCGAATTCCATTCACTTGACACTGAATTAAATACACGTGCTTCAATCACACTTCAACAACTACGTTTAAAATTGTTTTCTTTTTCTCTTGTTCCAATAATGCGTCCGACTACCCCGAGCTACATTCATCAACTGAATCACTCAATGAAACTGACAACGTATTTATGTTGAATGTTAGGCCAAATGAACGACTCACTGTTTCATTTCATCTTCTACTGAATATGAATATATTTTATGTACATATGTGCAGATCCATCCTTAACAGAAATTCATGCTCAATTCCAAAAAATTGTAGTTAAGCGATACAAGAGGCTAATAAAAGCGATATCGAACACATTTTCAACTGTGTGCAACCCGTCTGCTTATATATTATTCCAACATATTTTTCAACACAATCACAAATTTGGCATAACAAATACTGGCAACAATAGCGCGAACAGGGAACAGTTAATATTGAATAGCCCATAAACGAATTCATATGGTTCAAAAAGTGCACAAATACATGCACACACTCACACACATACACACACAACACACAAACAACTAGCAAGCTATCAAGCATCAAATCCTAAAAGAGGGTAATGGTTTAATCAAGCACCCTATTTTACGAAAAATAAAACCATACGGCAAAATTGTTCGAATACATTTCGGAGGGTGGAGCCATTTATTTTATTTAGCGACTAGTGACTATGTGCGCGCACACAATGAATACACATTTTGTGGGTATTTGTGCATGTGAAATTGTGTGATACCAATAGAAAGATGAGATTTTGTATTTTATTTGCTTTACAACGTACAATATACGTTCAGAGTTTGGCCACAGACCGTAAAAAATTACGGAAAAAGAAAAATAAAGTAACAAAACTCCAAATTTATAATAGCAAAACGAAGTTCCATCGCACATCCAACTCATCGGTTCGATGCGGTGCGGTGTGGTGCGGTGTGAAACATTTCTAGTTGGAAAAATGTGAAAGGCGGGAAAAACGTCTGCTTCATTTGGCTGCATACAGAAAAACATGTTGTTCATGTTGAATTTACAATATAATCGAGAAAACAGTTTCTTCTTACAGTTTTCATTTGCGAAAAATGTGGTTACATTCGAACCGAACCGATGCCAGTCAACTTATTATAAATAAATAATAATAAATAGATGATAATTATTGTCTGAATTATTATGAAGTGTAATTTATTTTTATGAAACCGATCACTAAATCGAATTCCAGATCACTTAATCGCATTTTAGATTACTAAATCGCATCAAAAATTGAAAATGTAAAATGTGTAAAATTCGAAAGGGAATTTAGATTTTACATTTGCGTCTCAATTTACAAATGCATTTTTTAGTAAATTAAATGTGTGATTACTTTAATGTTGTTGTTCGTGCCGTTTCTTCTGTTAATTTTTTAAATTATCAAATCGTTGTCTTTGAAGGTACGTAACAAAACGATTAAAATTATAAAATGAATAAAGAATGAAGCTAATGATAACGAAATAAAGTAAATTTTCTTTCTTTTTTCAATTTTGGATGATTTTGATCTGTTGTTATTATTCGTTTTGACGTTTCCATTTGCTTATATTCGTTTTATAAATTTAATCGTTTTGTTGCGTACCGTTATCGTTCTCTTTGATTATTTTAGATTTAAAGTAAAAAATAAAAACAGAAGAAAAGAAACGAACAACAACAACAAAATCACCAGACAATTGAGACGCAAATGTAAAATCGTAATTCACTTTCGTAATTCGCACATTTTTTTTTGTGTGCTTGTGTTTAACGCACATCTCCACCAAATCTCATTTAAATCAGATATTGTTCATCGATAACATATTATTTTATACCAAATATTTATTTATTTATTTATGCATTCAATTTATTTGTTAATAATATGTATTAACAATAAAATCAATGATTCAATTATTATTATTATTGGCTCCAAAGCAAAACATTGTGTTTCAGCTATTGTCTAATCAATTGATCAAATCCGATTGAAATCACATTCGTCGAGTTGCAACATAATAATTATAATTGAAACTAATAGCCGATTAGCTGTAATGCAATCGATTTCCATGTCCATTGATTATGTATATTGTTTTATTATTAATGGTTCTTTGTTTCCATGGCAAGTGCCTAAAATACGCTCTAAGCATTTGTTTGAATGTTATTCGAATCGATTCGTAAGCGACTACAGCTTACTTTAAATGTAAAAGTTTGTCGTTGCCGAGAGTTGAAGAAAATTCTCAAGAAACTATCTGACAACCACAAGAAAATAATGGTCAACACAAAGCATGTGCAAATTCAACCAATTAGTTTCAATTGAATAAATAAATCAAAATATCTCAAAAAGAAAATCATTAACTATCAATAGATTTGACAGGATGTTTCGCATGTTAAACTTCATTAACACGATTAAATCGTTAAGTGTCTTCACGAAAGAGGTTCGTTAGTATATCAAACGCGTCGAAATAAGTTTGAAATTTTTGTTTGCATAAGCTCATTTTGTCGGAATGAATCTCATTGTTGTCCTAAATAAATCACATCTCTCGACAATGTTTCACTGTGTCGTGTCACGAATTCTAATCGGATATTATTATCGAGTAACATTTTTCGCCTCAAAGCAATCGGAGTTTTAGTCCGCACATAATGTTTTACGGCCTATATATACTGTGTGGATGGTGGTTGGATGGTTCCACAAGTGAAATGTAAACACAGTGCCACCGATTAATCTCAGTTTTTTTTTTCAAAATCGAAAAACTCATTCGCCTCATCCACAAATTAAAACCAAATATGTGCGATGTGTGTAGTGTGCACTAGTACATATGCCACTCTTTTTTGGTTCTTACCAAATTTTTTTTTTCTCTCTCTCTCTCTTTTGATTGTGTATTCAAACAATGTTTCAAAATCAAATCCAGCAAATGCCAAACTGAAAGTGTGTTCAATGTTTATGTATCTTTTGGTCCAATTGGAATGTTGCAAAGTACGAATTATGTACAGTAAAAACATTTGTTGATGCCAATCCGAAATCCAACTACTTGTTCCGTTTTTATATTCGAACCACAATGTGCGTTGAGCATGTGAATAAAGTCATTTGTGGAATTTCATTACCATACACATTATACAGTATACAGTATACAGTGTTCCGAGTTCCAGTTTGAATTACGAATGATCTCTTTTTTACGGTGTATTAGGGTTTGAATTATTTTTTTCCAGCTCAATCAGCAAAACATTAAATTGGATTTTGGTTTAAGGATCACAAGAGTATTTAGTCCTTCACCAAACCAACACATGCATTCTGATTGAAATAACAATTGAATGGTTTCGGTGAATCAAATAAAGAAATACACCGGAGACATGGGATTGCCTGAAAGAGTGAAGTGAAAGCAAAAGTAAAATAAACAGAGCAGGAACGAATAACCACAACAACAACAACAAAAAAACACGCACCAGAATCAAATGCAAAACACTCGTACACACACACACACACACACACACACACATACGTTAGTAAACATCTAAAATTCTCTAAAAATCCAGTGCCATATGTTATGAAAAACCACATGCTATGCGCTACACTCTTTATTTCGTATTAGATTCATATTTGGCAAGGACATACTATGCAATTCATTGCCATATTTTGAATGTCGAGTGAAGTAAAAAAGGAATACAGTTAATTTAAATGTTGAATTTCAGTATTGGATCACCTCGAATGCATGAAGGAAGCAATCACGAAAAAGGGAACGAAGTACAATTAAGCAGACGGTTTCTTTTTTTCTTTTTTCTTTTTTTTTTCTTTGAAATTTATTTGCTTTTGCTCTTGAGATGAATTTGGTTATTTTCATATTCATTATACGAATGAGCCGTACACAAGTAAATGTCGTGCGGTTAAAAAGTTCAAAGTAAAATAGCAAATTGTTCATGGTTCGAAATTAAATACAAAAGAAATTCATACTCAAACAGGTGTCGGTATAATTTGAATCATTTAGGTTTTTTGAACTAAAGGGGAATGTCACAATTGACTGACACAATAAACCATTTATGATGACAGAGGGAAAATGATCAACAAGAACAACAAAAGACGAAAAAAAAAAGTAATAGAAAAAAAAAAATGTTGAAATCATGTTCAAAGTCAAAACACACATCGAACACATAGACGGTGCACGCCTGGACGAGCATCCTGAAATATGGAATATTTTCATCAATTTTTTTTTCTATTCATAAATTCAATAAGAATAATGAACATTGTGAGCACTTATGAATTCAGTCGATTATTGAGACGAGATCTGAGCTATGCATTCGGTTCAGCATTATTAAATTGTATCAAAATCAGCCTGTAAACTATTTGAATGGCATATTCACGCATATTGCTCATTGCGTTTACAATGTTCGTATTGTAATTGTTCCCTCTTTTTGAATGCGTATATTTATAATACATTGAGTATTGAGTAGAGGTACATTTCAAAATGTAGTTGAATATCTGGTTTTGAATTACCGCATCGGGACCACTAGTCCATATGCTTTCGAACAATCTGTATAATTTATTCCATAAAATTAGCAATACGTGCAATTCCAATATCGAAGGTGTCGTGAAACATTCATTAGATTCAAGTTATTCTTATTATTGACAGGCTACCATCGATCCATCGATCGACTGGACTCTGATTTTGATTTTTTTTTGTTCGGATGAAAGGATTTTTGTTTGAATTTTTTCAATTTACATACATTTTTATTTTCTGATAATGTTCCGTTTCCTTTTTTGTACAACGCACGAACAAATAAAGTAGTTGTCATGCTTCAAAGTCCATTGGCCTTCATTCATGAATTTTTTTTCTTTTGATTTTCGTCTTTTTTGGTGAGTGTATGCATATATTCAAGAGTTGATGCTGGTGCTGCTTTATACCCCAAAGCATTTTCTTTGCTCATTGTTTTTAATAAAGAGATATTGTCAAACCATCTGTGATGATTTTGCTATTGAACTATTGCAACTAGTGGTACTACATTTCCCCTATCCCTTCATCATAATAATCATCATCAACATCATTGCATTTCGTAGCACTCATTTTTGTATCCCTCTCTCACATTCTCTCATTTTCACTCTCACTTTAGACAAAACAAGAAAAAAAAATTTTTAAATGGATGATTATTGTATTGCTAGTTCACTGCATGCACCAATCTATTTGCTATTTAAATGAAATATTTTTATTTTTCGAAACCGTTCGAACATTGAGCGCATTACATTCGTGGTTTGTGTTAATGAGATCTTGTTTTTCTAATATTACTCTCACTTTGTCCCTCTTGTGTTTAGTGTGTTGTGTGTGTGTGTGTGTGTATAGTGTATAGTTTAGTGGGTCCATATTGTTTGTCTTTTCATTCGGCATATTCGTTCTATAGAAATCTTTTGACATGCACATATTGTTGATCGAATACCATTTAAAATGAGCAGGTCTTTCCACTTCATCGAAACCAGCAAATATAGTAAATATCCTGCCAAGTGCTGTAAATTGTTAATGATAGAAATGAAATGGAAGTGAATCACCGATTTGATGTCCCATTGCTCGATTGAGATTTTATGATTGCCAAATTTCGTATGGTATTCGTATTGAAATATAATATTTTCAGTGTTGAACGAGTCAATTCGACGCTAGAATCGCATATGGTCGGTTAATGCGTTTTCTTTTCATGTTGTCATATTCACCAGTTTTGTTTCGGTTAAAACGTTTTACGATACATCTACTTTTTTTGTGTCTCTCTCTCTCTC
>GL501517.1:8793254-8812315 GCA_000149185.1 Mayetiola destructor
CTTTTTACGTTTGTTCTCTCTCTCTCTCTCTCTCTCTCTCTCTCTCTCTCTCTCTCTCTCTTCTCGCCTATTCTCTTCTCAAGTCACTTTTCGTAGCATATGTACGCTTATGTAATGAATAGCAGTAATCCCTGACGGACCCCGTTCAATCTAAATTTTGTGCAAATATTAAATGCGGCATCAACATATGGTTTCAAAACCGAATGAATCAAATCCTTCAATTGGATATGCGGCCATAATAATGTTCAATCATCATTGGATTCGAATGCATTCTCGGTTTCATTATTACAAGTGATATTGTTGAATAACTGTAATGAGCTAGTTTTGTGCAGGTTCTTGCAATGCACAAACCTTAGATGATGATCATTATTGTAAGAATTCTAATTCGTCCGTATGGACGATACAAGGGTAGTGTTGTGCGACAGTTGTCGGATATGCACACAAACAATAGCCGGATATTTAGGTTTTCTTCTTCTTTTTTTTTTCTTTTTGGTTATTGCAAATCATTCAATGTTCAATCATTATTATTATAATCGATGTTCGATACGATTAGTGGAATAAATAAATTCATTCAAATCATGTATGATGCAATGGATGGGACCATCCAGTGAGACATTTCAATTTTGACAAGGCTCATTATTCATATGAACATTTATTTATCATTGAATATTGTTCAATTTATTTTATCAAAGGCTCCTCCAGTGATGTCCTATTTTACATATTTCCCATCAAATTGTGAAAATTCTTAACAAAAATCATTCTATTCTTTGATCTTCGTTTTATTTCCGATATATCAGAAACTTGAAAGTGTGTACCGGAAAGGTCGATTCTTCGCAAATCGAAGGAAATCAGAGTGCATTTTCGATTTTTGCGTTCCCTTTTCGAGATCTTTCGGTTGAATCAATATTTTCTTTTAAAAATTATCATACATAATGAACTGAAGTGAATTGGCAATCGAGTCTATCTTCGAAATTCGTTATATTCATTGGTTGGCTGACGAACATCACAATTTTCATCGATAAACAAAACTGAATTTGAATTTCTTATTCGAAAGAGAAAATTGCCGACATTCAATTTAAGTGCGAAAAACATAAAATATTTGAACATTTTTTTTCTTAAGTGTTCGTCAAAAAATCAGATGATTGTGCATAATATACAATTTCTCTTTCTTTTTCTTTTTTTCAGCATGTCAAAAAAGACTAATTATTGAGCTCTTCGATCATCAAAAATCGAACAGCTCACCAATTTACGGATGAATTGGAAGAATAAAAATGCAAATCATAAATTATTATTATTATTTCGATTTATAATTGAATTTATTCAAGTTCGATTCATTTCTTTCGGGAATTCATATATTCAAAACAATCGAAATAGCAAATTCCTATTTTTCCTTCATCATTTCGATCAGAGTACTTTACATAATTTGATTTAATATCGTTGATTCAAGCGCATTACTTTGCTCTATTGGAAATGTTTTTTGGCATTTTCATTTGTTCACTGTTTGAATGATAAAAATGTCCACACCAAACACATTAAAATAACCATTAAAATATGCATTGTTATCGGCAAAGTATTTGGCATCAGCATTATTGCTTTCACCCCGACGAAAATACGTTTTGTGCTGAATACGAGTGAATACTATGGGATAATGCGAATATATATTCACAAGTGTGAATTCACAAATTAACAACTCAAAACTAATCTGATTTGGAGAATAATATTTAATGTTGTTGCACATATTTTCGCGTTACAATTTACAATGCCAATGGTTATTCAGATTTATTTTCTTCGGCAGCAGTTAACATCGACAGTCTGGTTTGGATATTTCGTCTTCGTTTTGGATTGTTTTCTTTTTAGTGTTTGAGTTGTTGTTGTTGTTGCGTCTTCTCTTCTCTCAACTGCGTTGTGCATTCGTTACAAAAAAATAAAAATAAAAAAATATATTCTCTCTGTGCACGGTGATAAATAGAAAATGTGACAGTTGAACAATCATATTCGCTTTAGCACTCATTGACATTATATTTGGTTGAATGTTGTTACTCATTGGCGCTTTTCCGTCCTCTGATCCCATTTTATATTTGGTTAAAATGTGTTTATGCGTGCAACTTAAACCATCTGATGATGACAATGATGATTATGGACATTGAACCGTAAACAAGGGTTATGATTTAATTTTCTTGCGACCTTCATTCGTACAGAAATTTTATTTATATGCTCATGTAAGTGATATTTAAAGGTTTTTCATACGGTTTTTTTGGGGTCTGCTTATGCATGCAAGTCGGGTTATGGGCATTGGGTTTGAGTGAATAAATATGTATTGTGAACTGTGCAGTTTGCAAGCGTGCATATTTGTAAAACACATTGTTTCGCGCTTATTGTCGCCTCCGATTTCAATTTGATTTACATTTTACACACTACCACATACCGTTGTATAAACAATGTATACAATACACATAACACACAGTGTTCGGTGATGCATAAAAAATTAAATTATATTTTACATTGGTTGTGATTCATATTTTTGAATCT
Source organism: Mayetiola destructor (assembly GCA_000149185.1). NCBI lineage: Eukaryota > Metazoa > Arthropoda > Insecta > Diptera > Cecidomyiidae > Mayetiola > Mayetiola destructor. Next base: position 8,795,784 of record GL501517.1, read on the forward strand.
GATGCACATTTGAAATGTTTGGAGACAAACATGAACATTGAACATTGAACATTTAATTAATAATTGATTTATCACAGTCTAAAGCAAAATGAAACAAATGAGATGAACGAATAAAATCAATTGTCCCATCCAAACAAATCAATCGCCAACATCTAATACATTTTAATGAATCACGTGGATTTGAGATTATCCGCTCAATGCAACTGATAAAATTAACTGAGATTTTTTTCGCACATCATTTCACCACATCCGAATCCATTTCAAACAAAATGCAATTCAATTATGGTGTTTATACCCTTCTTTGGTCTTTATTGATGCGGAAGATGATGAGATCACCCCATCTGAGCAAAAGCATTTGGCGATTTTTCAACAGAATAAACGCAAACAAGTTGCATTCATAATGATTTAGCCAGAGCTATAGGCTAGAGCAGTTCGAACTGTCACTCACAATATCACAATAGTTTAACAACAAACAAATATGTTTGTGTATTATGTATTCTGGATATTCTGGATATTTTGTTGTTTTTATGGTAATGTGCGTTGTCTTTATCAATTAGTTTTATAAAATGTTTCATTTCGAAACACTTATCGCCCGACCAAATACTCTATAATCCGTTAATCTTATAATGAATATTCATTGAGTTGTTTTTGCAGAAATTTTGGGCAATTGAAATTTTGCTCACATTTCTATAACCGATATGGTATCGTGCACTTGTTCGATTGAAACAGATTCAAAGACGAAAAAACATATCGAATTGAAATTATTCGCTTGAATTGAGTTGATAAATAAAAATAATCGATGCAATCACATCCATCAGAAGGCGAGAAGAAAAGATAGAAAACTGACAAGCGTGGCAAGTTGGTGACATGCGACAATCTTTCAGTTTTCAATTCCATTAAATTTCAGATGGTTATTTGTTAAACCCAAAAACGATGTTAAATATTGAATCTCATTCTTATCATTCAACATTTATGGTTAATGCTGACTTGGAGAAGAACAATTTTAAGATCGGAAATATAATGCTATGCTACACGCTATAGCTACTTCAATAATTTGCATATCAAAACGATTTGTTTAATTTATAAATCAAAATTCAAATATGTTCACGAAACGAGCGGCGTCGATTCAAATCGCCTGAAAATAAAATGTAAACTTTTGTGTATGTTTTCCCAAACACTTTGCACATTTCATCTGAAAATATTGCGCAAACAGTTACAAATCTGTGTGTACCTATGATGCTATCTGGTGGTTGATGGTTTCATTTTTCAGTATAAGCTATTTGATTCGTATCATTTTTGGTGTGCATGCGGCTGCCAACCTATTTTTTCTTTTAGTATTTATTATTTTATTGTTTCCGTTTATTTTCTCCTTTTGTTGTGTTTTTTTTTGTTTTGTTTAAATTTTCATTCATTTACAATTATGACTGTTACTGATTAGAGGCTACAATGCACACGGCCCAACGTTTGCTTGAATGTTAAATGTCTCGTAAGTCCGATTTTGTATCTGCTTAGAACAATGTGCTTTACGTTGATTTAATGTGGATTTCAATGCGAGGTTATCTGTTTCTTTGCTTTTTTCCTGGATTGCATCTGTTCACTGTGCACATAATCATTCAGCTGTAATGGCACTGATAAAAAATTGGAAAAGACGAAATTCAAATTTCAATTTGTACAGTTGAATTTCTCTCTCCATATTTTTCTTTCTTCAGATTTTTCTTTTTCCATATTTTTTGAAAAGTGAACAGCGAACAGGTGATAATTTACAAATTCGTTCAATTAATTTGGCTTTTTTTTTTTGGAAAAATATTTATGCTCATTTTTTTTCATACTCGGAACGACGTACCGGGTAGAGATTTCTAACGGGTTCGAAAATGGAAATATTTCCGAGCGAAAAATATTTTTGGTTTCCCGATCCCGACCCGAACCCGACAAAATTTAAAAGAAAAGAGCCCCACCGGACCCGCATTGGAAAAGAATTACAATGAAATAATAGAATTTCACTAGATTTCATTTCTGATATTTTTCACCCGTTCTCGACCCGAAACAGACTGTATCGGGCTCCCGAGTTTTCCCGTACATAAAGAATCCCGTTGGAAACCTCTAGCACCGGCGATACTTTCCCTGTATAGTGCATCAGAGACACTTACTTCGAAAATTCTTTTCCTAATCGGCAAAGAGATGAGGGGGGGGGGGGAGAGAGGGAGGAACAACATTTGTGATGCACGAAAACTTATAGGAACGTCGACCGAAATACTGAAATATATTTGAATCTCAAATCTATGAAAATCTTTCAAAATATCGCTTTTTACTCTTTGATAAATTGGTCACTAGAAAATGGAAAACAAATAACACCTTGAAGTGATCATTCGACGGATAACACAAAAAGAATTTTATTGGTCTTTCTTCTTTTTTTCAATAGGACGAGAAATTAGCATACTGAAACAAAAACAAAAACAATTTATAAGTAAGAATAACAATTCTCTTACAACAATACATTTGAATTCGATTTGAAATCGCTGCGAAAAACATTTTCGGAAAATTAAATTGATATCAGTATGCTAAATCTGGTGTTTTACATACGGATTAAAATTTATTCAAAATATACTAAAATAGCCTCATCACGTATTCATAGAAAATTGGTTGTGGATTTGTTCAAGGATGATGCAAACTGTAAACAATACTCAACCATTTGCCATTTGCCATTTGCCATTCACAATGTGCTATGAAACATCCAAACATGCTTTACATTGTACAATTCATAATAAAGCTCATAAATATACAATATTAAACACACCTTCACCTTGGGCTAAAATACTGTGTTTTTTTTTTTGTTGAACAGTCAAAGCAGCCGCAACAACAGTAAACACGAACGACAAAACAAGACCCAAAAAGGAGTGAGAAAAAATCATATTAACTCACTGAAAGTTAAAACTCAATCATCAATAACAGCATCCGGTGTTGGATTCTGATCCCGTTTGGTGGGGGTTACAGAGGGATCGATACACATTTATATATATATACGTGAGACATTGTTACAGAAGCAAAATAAAACGATAGCTGAAAGAAACCTAATTACAAATCAACAGCAGTATCGTCTGATTGCTGGTGAAATTTCAATTTATTTTATTCACTTTTTGTCAGCATTATTTATTCAACAAACAAAACATTTAATTCCATTTTTATGTAAATTAATTTCGAGGTTATTCAATATTTGTATGCATTTATGTTATGGCATTTTTTTTTTGGGAGGAGGTGGGCACATTGTGCAAATGATATCGTGTCACTTGAAAAGAGCAAAACGCTTTTCAAATCCCAGTTGAAGTTCTTTTGTTCGATGTCGATTGCATAGTCCTCTCTTGAGCTTCAGTGAACTCTTTTCATTGACCGAATTATATTTAAATATGAGCTTTTGCCGAATTGAGAACTTTTCCGGCGTTGTCCTCCATCCATTGAGCATTTTGAAAAGGCTTTTTTAGTTCGAATATTGGATATTTTGAAATGGTTTGAGTCTGAGATCGTAGGTCTATTTACTATTGGTATAACCATGTTTATTTGGAAAGGGACAAGCGCTTTATATGCTGCCTATGCTGGTTCGTGTCTTAGATAAAATGATGTCAACGTGAGTTGATTGTTAAAAATTCTTAAATAGAACTTTTTGTGAAAGCTCATGGTCAAAAAACTTAAAAAATGCTTTTAAAGTGGAGTGATTAGTTATTTACGAGAGATCAATTAGAATTTACAGTCCATTTAAAATGGTTCAGCTATTTTCGTAATTTGAAGTTAGCAATAGTATTCGATATGTGTACAGTAGTTCAAACATTTAATCTTTCCGTTTTGTCATTCAATTCGCTTTTGTTGGTTTTTCTTCTTTTTCGCCATTTTCGCTACAGTTTAAAACGAATAATAATGTTCGTGTGATGGTTCATTTCTGTACATTGTTCAATGTTTGTGTTCGATCCAAAAACAAACACAGACACGGTCGTCGTAGCAGGCCTATTAATCGTTCTTCTTTTCTGTTTTTTTTTTTGTTTCATTATAAATTAATTATATCAACGATAGTTATGTCCACAAAATACATTTGTGTTAGCCGTGTTATTCATTTGAATTTGTATTTGTATTTGTATTTTCTCATTCTCTCATCAATTTTCGTCTGGCCGTTCGTAGCACCGTATTATATGAATTTTTTCATTTTTTTTTTAAACTGCAATCGTCTTGTATTCATATTCATATTCGATTCTTGCGATTATTCGAACAATAATGTTATGTATGTATTTTTACCTTATTTGTGATCGGTAAGTCGTTAAAAGAATCTGTGATGAATGCTGTTGGCTCTTCAAATGTATATACAATTCTTAATTTTTCAGTCAGTTGCGATAATATAGTCACACAGAGACGAGAGACAACGATCCCACCAAATACAATTCAATCGAAAATTGGTTCTCATTCAAAATTGAATCATGCATATTATATGTATATGCCTGATGCCTGATGTCCGGTTTTCATGCAATCGCAAAAATTTCGATTATTCGTTTTCAAAAGCTAATAAAATGAATTTTATGACTTTATTATTGGAATCGATCCATCTCTGATGTTATGGATGCATTTTTGTCTCGGCAAAACAAAAACCAAAACACCGACAAAACAAATGCTGAAAAAGAAGGCAACCACGACAACGAATAATAATAAAAAAGCGAGCGTTCGAAAACGAAGAGCAACAACAACAACAACAACAACAACAAAATACAGAGAATAAAAAGAAGAAGAAAAAAAAAATAACGAACGACAACAACGTTTTAATTTTTGCCAGACCTCACAGAAGTGCACCTATCAGGTGCTGTTATGAATATACACACGTCTCTATATCGATTGCTGATGAAGTTGAAAATGAATAACAAAGTCAAAGGATGCAACGGTGAAGAGAATTTAATAAAGAAAGAAATCAGAAAAAGAAAATGAAGACAAAGCAGCAAAAGAAATTTGCAACAGAAAGAATACGGTGTGATGCCTTGGTGTCGCAAAATAACTTTTTTAACTTCTTCATTTTGACTTTTTGCGTTTTTTTTTCTCTCTCTACCCATTTTTAACTTATGGATAATAAAAATGTCATGAACAAACGAATCGCTATGTTATGCCAAAGACATAAACGCAGATTACTTATTTATTCGAACTTCGAACATACCAGCCGAACAGCCAAACAGCCAACTCTCATCCAATTGATGGAACATTTGAAAATGTCGGCTCTCGGTCCAACAGCAAATGTCTCATCTATTTAAGAAATGTTCTATACTAACGCGAAAAGAAAATTCACATAAAATGGAAAATGAACTGAATCAACCAGAACGGTATGAAAAACTGCACACGATAAGCCGCTTGGCAAATGTGAAAGAGAAAAAATACTAATATTGTGATTGCAATTGTAATTGTGAATGTGTGGTGTGTGTTTGTTTAACATTTTTGCTTTTGTTCTTCAATTGCCTGTGCACTGTGAATGTTGAAACTTTGTCGGAAGAGAGAAACTTTGTCGGAAGATGTGATAATCGATTGCTTATGTTCGACGTTCGATATTTAGCCGAGTATCTGGTATCTGGTTCATCAGCATTAACACAAAAGGACTGTATACATATAGTGGATGAATAGCGGACCAAATTCAAACGACAACATCACATCAAGCATCTGCATGACGATTCAAGATAAAAATGTATTAGTTTTGGAACAATTTAGATTTTGCTTGACGCTTTTTAAGTGTGTCTATGTTGCTGTTTTCTCAGTAATAGCTTCGAATTTCGATATGGACACTCGGGCACATACATGCACGAAAATAGCCAATGCCATTGTTATAGAATTTACCTAATTTACAACTGAAATTTTTTTTAATTAAAGCGATTAACAGATGATTTTGATGTGACACGTTTATTGTATTTATTGGATATAAAACTAAAATAAATCACTTAACGGTAACATGAAAGGGAGGCAATTTCAATATGAATGAAAAAAAAAAAGAAAAAAAAATATTTTCACTTGTCCCCCTCATTTGATGCATAGGGTTCACTTTATCATTCTTTTTTCCGTCATTTTTGGTGCAATCGCATTCCAATGGAATGCCTCCATACCAGGAGGAAAAAATGAGAAGACTATTTGACTACACGCCAGTTGCCAATCGCCATTCGCCATTCGCCATTCGCATTAATAAAATCGACAATGAAGACAAGAACGGTCAGCATGACACACTTCAAAATGATGCTCATGAATCGGCATTAAGTGAATTTCGGTGCTTCGGGCAATGCATTAATGAAAAATGAATCTAATTTGCGGTCCAAAAGTATTTTCAAACGATAATTATCAGCTTCGATATGAACGACATTCGTTTGGATTCCAAGAAACGATAAACATGATCGAAACGATCTGATTCCATCGTTGAATTTATTGACATTCCACACTGATCATTTGTCGAAAGGAAAAGAACATTTGCAAAATGCTAAAAATGCTGAAAATGCTGTAGCCCATTTACGACAAGCGAACGCGCATGCAATGGCCCAATTTTTGGAACGTGTATGGGTTTTAGCACTATTGGCATTTTTAGTATTTTTAGCAAATTTCCTCTCTATCATATACTATTCCTCTATTGTGTGTTCGTGTGTGTTCGTGTGTGTGTGTATTCAATTCGATTTGCATTAACAGAGAGAATGCCAATGTGTTATAAAATATTTGTGTGTGTTGCTTCGTGTCGTTTTATTGTTACTGTTGCATTTTCTTTGGCATTCGAATTCTATCGTTGACTGATTTTTATTGGATTCCAGCCGGAATAATTAATCATTGCGTTTCTTCAGTTAGTTTTTATTCTTATTTTGTTTTGTTTTGTTTTGTGTTATTTCGTGTTTCGCTTCATCCTCTTATTCAATTCAATTAAAAATCGATGGTCCAGTGGTGGTCTATCGATTTGTATTTGCTGTTTTTTTTTTTTTTGGTTAGCAGACGTGTAGTTTTTGTTGTAATCATGCATACATTTACATTCCATCGTATTCGCAATGTGCATAGTGCATAATCAAACTGTGAAAATTGCTCACCTTTTCCGTAACTCTTTGCCGCATCATTACAATTTGATTGGAATCTACTATGAATTTAGTTAAACAGCGTTAAATGTTGTTAAGCATTGTGAGGCAAGAAAAATAAAAATAAAAATAGCAAGAAAAGAAGAAGAAGAAGAAGAAGAAGAAGAAGAAGAAGAAGAAGAAGAAAATGTAGAAAAAAAAAACGACGTTCGAAAAGAGTACGCATGCGAATAGCAAACACATCACAAATCGCATAAAATGCACATCCGATAGTAGAAGTCGGTAGCCGTGCTGTATTACGCGCGACTTATATGGATATAGCCATTGAATTGTTGAATCCAGTCATTCTTGTTGATTTTTCTTGATTTCATTCCGTGGAAACTGATTAATATGAAAGTTTACAAGAACAATAACATAAAGAAATAGCAGGCACAGAGATGCAGAGACATGAAGAGAAGTTTGAGCTAGAAATGAACGAAAGAAAAATGAATAACAATAACAAAGCAGCAAAATATTTATACTACTATATGTGTCGGGTGTCGTAAACACATAATATTCAATATACATAAAAAAAAAATGTGCGGTTCTCAAGCTTATTTATGTTTCATTTAAGAGATTTTGATATCTAAAGAATCAAAGGAAAATCGCGATTTTGCATAAATTTTCTTGAAAACAATAGCACCAGAACAAAAAAAAAAAAAAATAAAAAAATCCTTTTATTGAGTGCAAAAGATACGTAAGCCGAAACCCACGGCTCCTCAGTTCATTCTTTTCATATACATTATATTTGGAATGCACAATTAATTATTTATTATTATGGAACGGAATGAAAGCAAAGAAGCACCAAATTGTAGACAAAACAATATAAATTTGGCAAATGACCGTTATATTTGCATTTTATTTGTTTGTTTCATTACTGATTAGAATCGAGCATACTGTATCTCCTAGACAATGATGATGTTCCTGAAAAAAAAAATGTGCCAACTTTACGCAATCAGAAAACGAAGAAGAAGTCACCCTCATGGAATGAAATGATGGCATGGCAGTTTTTTTCACCTTGTTTTAGACATAGCAAGCAGTTGAATGATATTTTTTTTTTCAGGAATAGAATAGCGAAGTTGATAACTTGATTAACTAATTCAAAAACAAGCTTCTGAAACGGTAATAAAAAATCGATAAATACCCATGAACGTTTCAATGAACGTTCTTGTCCAAACAAATCATCATCATCATCTTCATCACTTGTGATTTGTGATACAAAACATTACAACGAGCATAACTTGTGTGAATGCGATAACGAAGGAGATAAATCAATAATGCAGGTAATCAAAGTAATTGGCAATTTGCTTCATTTGTTTTTGATTAGAAGTTTCGCAAACAAAGTACTATCGATCAGTACACGGTAATGAATATTGCGTCCAACATCAAATATAAAACATTGATAATAATATGCACCGAACAAACGATGGCCTCGAGTTGAATCAAATGATTTTTTTTTCTTATTCAAAGGATTAAAGTATGCATTTGGCTAAATTTTGATCGCACATCTCAACTAGAGGGAAAAATGAATGGAAAAATTCAATTTTCTCTGGCATTGTATATTATACATTAGCCAAAGCCGATGATAGAATGTGTAAAGTGACTTTTTTGAGCAATTAAAAATCATTACGTCAAATTTCGTTTCAATTCGCCGAATCATCCAAATTACATTGTTCAGACGATATGAATCTTTCCTATGTGTTTGAATTAAATGATGAATTGCTGTTTCGGATGATAGTTTGCACAACGTGTATGTGTATACAATGTACAATATTTTCCATCATACGGCCCGTATGCCGAATGCTGAATACCAAACAGATCGGAAAATGCATAGAGTTTTCAATTTCATATTGTGGAAAGTTTCGGCGCCAGAAATCTTAATATCTTTAGCGTCTCGACGGCGTCGATTTTTCGTTCACGTTGCATGGCAACTGGTAACCACAAATAATAGTTTTAAATTCATATAACGAAAAAATTCCATGATACATTTTCCTTTGTATATTGTATTTGATGAAAATGAGCAATTTCAATTGATTTACCAAATAAATCTTTATATTGTATATTCAAAAAAACTGGTGCAACTGTATAACTAATCCACAGTCTAATGTCTCCAATTCGTCGGCAATAATTGTAAATATACCATGATGATAGGTTTTATTTATTTGTCAACATCTTGCCCTTCCCGTTTTACATTTCGTCATTTTCGCCAATTTTCCTTCTACATTCGCCTCGAATGCCCTTGCCAATTTTTATTATTATAATTATTATTATGGTTATTTTATGTATCATTATTATTTCAGAAATTATGTTCCGACGTATGAAAATAATTGGAAAAAAAAGACAACACCATTCCGTATGTTATTCCAGAATGTTAGTCCAGTGTCAAAAAGGATTATTGTTCTAAATTGTAAATCACATCTATAGGAAATCCTTAGAATCGCTACACCGAATGTTATTCAATGAGATCAATGGCCAGCATTATATGACGCGTTAACTTTACGATGCTTCAAATTTATGATTGCATGGATATTATGTTACAGAGACATTTTCCCATCGATTTAAACATTATAGTGATCATTGAACCGGAAAATATGCTCCACAACAGTATTTAATTGCCGTAAACCGTTTTGATAGAAAATTTGTACAAAATGTAAATATTGTTTTGCGGTGTGTGCGTATGCATTTCTTGTATCTCACACAGCATGTTTGAATGCTGAGAGCTTCGAACGTGAGCTATTTCGATAATATTCTTTTCTCATCATTCGTCTCATTCATTCAATCGAGGATTCATTTTGTATCCAGTGCACACACACATACACACACACACACTATGCATTCCGTGCAAAGACAATTTAAGTTTTTAAGTACAAGTGTACATCTTTGCTTTGGTTAATTTGGTCGGCTCCGTTCAATTCATTCAAAAACTCATTTTAGTACGTGATGTTTCTCACTTTTCCTTTTTCTTTATTTGCATTGACAACAAAGCCGTTGCAAATTCAAAATCGTATTTTCCATATAATTACGTCTAGGATATTTCTGAGCTCAAAATTTGTGACAAAAGTGCATTTTTATGATTTGCAATTTTATCCATTCTCAGAATTATCGAGAATATTTGCTGTAGATCGATTGGATCAAGCGGTTTAACTATACAAAGAAAAAAAAAGAAAAATCGCTGTAGTAATATTTGCTACGTTGATGTGACAGAAATGTGCACTTATAAACACACATACATATACATTGCCGCTCATCCTAAAAATAATGTCGCTCTTTCCAAATTTTGTTTTTATGTATGGTCAATGGAAAAGCGCAATGTATATGCATTGCATGATGTGTATTTTTGTTTTTTTTTCATTTACATTTATTTTTCTACACTTGGTCTTTTTCACTTCTTAATTTTCTGTCTGAATGAGCGCCGTGGGAACTCATAGTACCTGACGTTCAATGTTGAGTTGTTGCTGTTTTTTTTTTTGGTTTCGCTGCTGCTGCTGCTGCTGTTTGTATTGTATTTGCTGTTGGTCATAATGTTTGATACATAATTAACAATTATTATTGGATTTACATTTACATTAAAGTCAGCACTTTATTCATTTCATGCCAATTTCGTACCAATTGCGAGTAACCAACTGGAAGATGAACTGTAATAATCCATATGCATTGCAAAAAGTTGTCAAAGCCAAAATATTTACGCGCTTTCGCCAAAAAACGATTTTGTCATTTTTTGGCATTTACACGAAATGTGAAGAAAGAAAAACTTCATACTAAATAAACATTTTGATTCTTTTTCTCATTAAATTCACTGAACATCGTGGCAAAAGAAGAAAGAAAAGGAAAAAATGCCAAGAAGCCAAAGAAATTCAGTTGACATACGAAATACATTTTTATTGAGCTATTTGGCATTTTTTTTTTTAAATCTTCGATTTCTTCATTACAAACTGTGCGTTTGTGTGTGTGTTTTTGTGTTATACGGGGCTATGCTGTGCCATGCTGTGCTGTCATCGGTCACCGAAATTCGGCTGTATTCCGTGTATAATACTCTCCTTTTTCGAGCCATTTTTTTTGTTGCTGCCATACGAATTGATATTTGTACGAATTTCTTTATGGTTGATTTTATTCCTGCTCGTTTATCACAGAGTTTTCCGATGAGATTCACTGCTCATAAAATTTTGTTAGGTATTATTTAATGTTAAATTTATGCATGACTCCAACAGTTCACACACAGTTATTGAAAAATATTAATTAAAGTTTCTCTAAAAGGACTACTTGGGTTGCCAGTTAATTGGTCCACAAATGGGGCATGGTCCTTTTTAAAGAGCAGTCCGTTTATAGAGACGTTACTGTAGACAAGTTTGATCAACGGTAACCAAAATAAATGTTCACGAACCAAGATGATTGTTACCCGAAAAAAATTTCAATTGAGAAAGCAAAAATGGGCCATTAATTGAATGATTAATAATAAGAGATCGAGCAATTACCAGTTCGAAGCATATAAATTTGCGACAGAGGCAAAAACGAAGAGAAAAATAAATAATGTTTTGAACAATAATAAATAATAGACGAAACCGATTGAAGGCCAGATTTAACAAGTTGTTTAATGAATAACGGAAGCAACGGAATCGACAGTTTGCCATCTTTTGTTGTTTTTTCATTTAAAAAAAAATAAAAATATCAGATGTATCAGGCAAACACTAGAATGTATCGGTTATCCGTATTGAAAATATATAAATGTGTCGAATTTCGAATTATTTTCATTTAATCTATATTCGGTTTTACGAGCACGCTTGTGATTTGTGACCGAGCTAGATATATTGTGAATACAAAGTATCTGTGAGTTGGCCCGAATCCACTGCAACTAGTTAACCTTGTAAAATGATAAAGACCTTTTTCAGATGCGATTTGTAAATAAAAATGACGCATTTAAACTCGCTTAAAATGAATTCAGCATTCAGTATTCGCTTTAGACTGTTGAGAATCAATGGCAATTGTCAACCGATGGCAATGCTACGAATTCATTAATAGCAACAATTGGCATCACAATCATAAAATATATTTTCATTTGGACTTGAATCACATTTAGGTATCGCTTTTTGGCCTGGAATCGTTTGTTGTGTGCATGTCCATTTTTTCTGATCATTTTAAACTGACCAAACAATGCCTGCAAAACAAATCAAATTCATGAAATCGTCAGTATATTTGATTTGATTGCATTCTAAATATTCAATATCCAATATCCAGTCTCCCGGTGTATTAATTGTTTAACTCATTTTATTACCATTTTCAGAACCAACTAAACTATTATATTATTGAATTATGAAATTGCAGTTGCATTCCAAATGGAAAAAGCACGTGAGTGTTGAACATTAAACAATGAACATATTAAGCATAAACGAATTGCAAAATTCAAAAGAAAAACCAATAAATCAAAATAAAAATGATAGAAATGTACAATGTACATTGTATATGTGTCAAAAAGAGAACGAATCCTGTGAATGGAATAGAAAAATGGCAAAGAATAAACAACCAAACAAGCATCACACTATTGGTGTAGCTATTGTGAGCTATATATTGGTATGAATGACATTGGAAATGTGTCTACCGAAATATACCGAAAATGTTCCACATAATGCCGTTTCGTATACGTTTATATTTTTGTTTGTACATGTATTTGAGCTGATAACACGGGCCTGCAACGAAGAAAAAAAAGATGAAATTGAATTTGTTTTTTTGTGCTGTAGTCTGTATTAATTTTCTTTTTTGGCACTATTGTTTGTGTGTTTTCGTTAAAACGGAAAACCGACACAAAACTACAATAATGTCAATAACATGCACGTAGGCATAGTACAAAGACAACATCCGACAATTATGATCGATACGGCAGTATTGTTGATTATTGATGCATGGGGTGATAGTCGGAACAGAACGTTCGTACATTCATTTCATGAGGCCTGATGAATATATTTTCCCAGCCAGAAATGTTATGAGAAAATGAAAATGGAATGAGATAAATAGAAAAGGATTAATTTTCTGTGTACATTTCCTTTTCCATAAAAATGAATATGCACATTATTGTATTTGATATATTTAATTTGTTTTGTCTACCTGTCGCTAATAAAGCAACATAATTATGGAAGAAACATTCTAATTTCCAAATTTTTATATTTTTTTTTTTTTTCGTATGAAAGTAAACGGCCCTTCACCTATATTTATACATCTGCCATTCGATATATGTATATGTATGATAAGAGAAAAATCATCTTTTTCTGGCTTGCATTCGAAAAAGGGTCATGAGTCCTGCGTTTGATTACTAATCCATTGTTGTGTTAAGAAATAAGATGATATTTAACAATCACATCAATACATTGAACAATGGCAATAAACTAGAGTTGTATTTGCTTTACTTTCGACTGTCGATGCCTAATACTAACTTTTCTGTGACCGATTGAAAGGCAAATACACAAAAAAAAAAAACAGATTCACTTTACACTCCCCAACTTGAAGTGAAAAAAAAAAAAAAAATACGAGAAAACATCAAATAGCTTCTACTTATCTATATTTCCTCTCACCGTTATGGAAAAGAGACAAAAAAGAAAAACTAAATAATAATTATTTAATACAAATCTATTTATAAAAGAAGAGGAAGAGATGACAAAGAGTGTTTTGGGCTTATTTCAGCAACATCATCATTGTGACGCATCACAGCTCCTTCCTTCCTGACAAAAATTGAAGAGAAAATAAAAATAAAAATATGCCGGTAAAGATGTTACCGATCGATAGGTATGAACGATCCGTTGTTTGTATTATTTACTGGTATGAATGGAAACCGTAGTGAGAAAATAGAGATAAAAGATTATGCGGTTTTCATTACTGTACAAAGCGTACGAAACACACACGGAGCTATGGCTGCATTCCGTTGACCGAACCAAAAAGCATATGGTTCAAGAATGCCATATCTGGTTTGTTAGAGAGTCTTTTTCATATATGAAGTTAAATATATATATAAAAATATAAACCAAAATTTCCAGTGATTTAATGAAGAGCTAGGAGCTGCAAGTGGGCTTATCAATTTAATATGTATATCGGCAATTAAATAATCCATTTTGTACACATCATTCTAATCATTCTATATTTGTCGTTTGATCTCTGCCAATAATTTTTGTCAAATTTATTTATACTTTATACTGCAACTAGTAAAAAATTCATAAAAAAGGGATATGATCACTCAAAGTTGTTGTGATTTTGCAATTTGCGATCAATTTCCTTTTGCTTTCCATGTGGTTTTCTGCGAACCATTCACAGATTTTTAGTCTCCAGAGCAAAGACAAACTATAATCGTATTATGTTTGAAAAAATACAAATGTAAAAAAAAAAAAGGTAGAACAGTAACAGAGGTAGAGAATGGCCTAATTGAGTATAATGAAGAATTATTATGTTTCACACAAAACATACAATACATGTATGTATGTACGTATGTATGTATGTGTACATATTCTATAGATTGTACAAAGGGTACGTGTTCGATGGAGTTTTTATAAACAGAATTTCAGAGAAATTCCCTGTTCTGTTGTTCCGCTTCTCCATTCATAGTTTTTACCGACATACACACATATTATTTATAGTAGTTTATTAGTGAATATATATATATATATATAGTATGTATATAGATATACATACATTATTGAATTCAATGTCCGGGACACTGAAGGTGATGATGACCGTTTTGTTTGTTTGATTTATTCATTCGGCTGTTCTTGGCAGCATTTCAATTATAGGCTGAAGATTAATTTCAATTTGCACATCATATATATTCACATATTGTGAATGAAAAACAGCAGGCCGGTAAATATAAAATATTAGAGTACAATGATGGTGTATAGAATTGATTTTCATTGCCGTATAATTTGATAATTTGACAATTTGACAGTAAACCGAAATCGAGGTCATGCTATTTGTTCAATAAATATTTAGCACATGCGAGTGGGATCAACGATCAATGCAAAGAAAAACTTATCGGAATGAAAATGTGGTGTTCATTGTGTTTCTGTGAGCATTGAACATTCGTGAGCCAAATGCCGAAAAGGCAAAAAAGAAAGCAAAAAAAAACAACAACAAACAACAAACGTCAACCAAATTCGAAGAAAATAACTGTGTACGGAACCAACTGTGAGCTATGCAGGATGGGCAAAGGATCCCAAAAATAATGAAATAGCAGTTATTCACCTTGTGTTATGCACACACTTATTTATTTATACATTGTTATGGTTCGGACCAACACATAAATGCTTTTTGCCGATTATTATTTTTGTTGTTGTTGTTGCTGCTGCTCCTTCCTCAACAGACAACAGACAATCCAAAGATTGATCATGAGCGCGCTAACATCAATGTGTATATTCTTTTATGAATCGTCATTTGGATAGCGTGAATAAACGCAACCGTCTTTTATTTACATTACTTAAATAATAATGCATTTCAGACACAATAGAAAACATTGTCGATATTTTTTAAATCACAATTTTCAACTGAACCGAAAATATGTTTAGGTTAAATATGTTCAAATGAAAACACGCACCTATGCATCATCGTTTCTTGTTTGTACCCTCAAAAACCTTCAAGAGCACACAAACACCATAATTGTTCTTATGTTTACGAATTATAAATTGTTCTAAATTTTAAAGTTTGATATTGACACAGAATAATCATAGTATTCACTGATTTTCTCAGCAATTTCCAAACAAATGCGCGCACATGCACTGTGACACTCATCATTTTAAACTCTATATGAAAGCTGCAAAATTACAGCGTCTACATAATCACAAACAACTTACTATTCATTTTCTTTGCTAAAGATAAAATAAAGAAGTTCACGTTTTCACGTGCCGTTCGGTGTTGTTCATGTACCGAGTTGCCGAGTGTATATTTTCCTATTTCTTCTATTTCTTCGTCTTTATTCTTATTCTCTTAATATTTTGTTTCTAAACTTCTGCGTTGTACCATCATCATTGCCTTTCTTCGCTGTCGTCGACTGCAATGATAAATAATTTGTCCGGAAGCACGGATCAAACTGGATGATGCAGATGTTTTCTTTATCATTGTTAGATTATTTATTTCTGTTCTATTTTTTTTTTTTTCGTCTTTCATTTTCACAAATAACAAATTGTAACATAATTATTTCCAATAATTATTTCAGTTTCATTTTAAATTTTTGGTTTGTTTTTTATTTTGGTTGGTTGTTTTTGGAATCATTTGTTAAAATCAACTCAATGCTTTGTTCGGCCATTTTAGAACTTTGCCATTTTAGAACTTTGCCATTGCTTAGTTTTGATCGTTTCATTCGAATGCTCGAGTCGGAGTTTTGGTTTCGGTCTGTGGACGACAGACACACGTTCACATTATATCTATTATTATTATTATTATCAAATGTGTATTCTGCACGGTTGGTGCGTACGCTTG
>GL501517.1:8813162-8828238 GCA_000149185.1 Mayetiola destructor
TACGTTAAATTCCCCGCACAAAAAAATGCAAAACGATTTTAAAGCTTGATTGTGTAAACACATCAAGCAATAGGCACAAAAAAAACAGAAAGTTCTAAAATAGGTAAAAAAAAAATAAGCAAGAAAATAAAAGATCAAAAACGTTTTTATTTCGTTTTTCTCCATTCTTCAATTTTCTTTTCGTCAGTTTGAAAAGCTTAACAACACCATCAACCATTTAATATTGAACATATAGAATCGAAATTGATATTACACAGTCAACTAATTGATTTGGGCAATCGATTGTGTTTCAAATTATGCGCCTTTTTCATACTCATTGCTACATGAAAATCCATTAGAAATGATTCAAATATAAAACGCTTCGAAAATTCACTCGTTAACGCACAACGCACATTCCAAAATATTCAATATTCAGCTGTATTTTTGTATTTAGAATTTATGTGTTCTACGAACTCGAATCAAAAACGTGCCCAATGTGCTGAGTGCTTGATGCTCAATGTTTAATGCTTAATGTTTATTGTTGTTTTGAATTTTTATGATTTTGGTTATTTTCATTCCAAAACTCATGCTGAGTGCCAAAAATATTAGGTAAATAATTCTTAATTCTTCACGGGCAACATACATTTTGTTCGTTTGTTAGGATATGAACAGTGAACACTGAGAATCGATAAGGAAATATGAGAAAGAAAATACCAAAACGAACATATTTGCTGTCTTTGCTAATCGATTTGATTTCAAATCAACGCTTTGAAGAACGAGTCAAAATAAATTTTAGCATTGAATTGCGATCAATGATGAATTTTTTTTTTTGTTTCGATGAATTTGATATTGGGTATTCACCATTAACCATCCGCCGGATTTATTTTCAAACGCCATTTGATCCGTTTACATAAATATTTCATCGTTGATAAATTGTGTCGTGATACGACAGCCAACAATTATTATCCAGTAGATTTTTCCTTCGTCATTTCATCTGTATTCCGGTTTGATGGGCTATTCGACCCGAAATATTACAATTTGCATGATGTTCGGAATTCGGGACGACAAGCGGCAAAATACAATCAATCCAAATGAACGAATCTATGCTATTTGAATAGTTTGCAAAGAGCGAGAATTATGTCTTTGTTTATTAATATATTGTGCATTTGCATGAAACCAAAGGTGAAATCGCACGCTTCAAAGAAGAAAAAAAATGTCAAAAGAATTTAGTGCTCCACATTATCAGATGGTTTTTGGTTTTCGTTTTATTTATTAGCGCATCAAAAAAGCTATTCATCTTTCATCCTCTGTTTAGTTTCTGAATTCTTTGGTTTCGGTATGTTTGTTAGTTTGTTTTTCTGTTTGTTTGTTTGTTTTTTTGTTTGTATCCTTTGCGGATCGATATTATTAAAATCGATGCGATATACGAATAATATGATGGAAAAGAGCAGTTCCCACCTTTTTCTGTCAATTAATCTAATTAAAAAGATACACAGCCAAATATATACATCGTTCAGAAAATGAAGAAATAGCCAGGAGATCACACAGGAATCCACGCGCCGAAATGAAATTAAGTTGAAAGCTGAAAGCGAATAAAAAAAAAAATTAAAAATAAAATAAAATAAAATAAATCCAAAAATAAGGAAGAAAAAAAACAATATGCATGTTTGTATTTTGGTCTCTTCGTCTCCTGATTTTCGTTCGAATATGACAACAAACGGACTAAAATATTATTATCCATATGAGAATCGAACGCTTACAGTTCACAGCAAGGGGCTAAACATTATTATTGATTATTTGCGAATGTCAAAAATATGTGTCTCGAATTCCGAACTTTTTCTTTCAACAATGTTGCGCGTGTGCCCGGGATGCGCAAACATTTTCAAGCGAATGAATTCCCTTTTCTGTCGATTTCATTGCACAACAGGGGAAAAGAGAGGGGGAAAGCAAGCGAGACGGAAAACGAAAGAAAAATCTCACATTAAATTTTGATGTTGAGCTAAATTGCAGTTATTTCAACACGGATTGATGGACACATATTTAAGGTATGATATTTGATTTTCGAATAATAATGGTCGACTCCCCATGATGCACCTTGTATTACAAAAAAAAAAAAAAAATGAAAAAAAAAATTGAAAAATGGACAAGATTGGAGCATCACAATCCGATTGAAAAAAGATTAAAAACATTTGAACACAGAAAATGTCCTGTGAGAAAGATGATAGAAGAAGAAAAATTACGAAATAACATACGAATCGAAAATGAACGAGAATCAAAAACTCGCCGTTCGTCCGCTCTTGTGTGTAACAGATTCTTATCATTATTTCTTCATTCATTATCAGAATTTTGCATCGGGTCATTGTTTTTATTGAAAATTAATTGTTTCGTATATAATATTATAATCTCGCGCAGTAGTTGTTTTTCGATCGCTAAAATGAAATTTATTTTATTCACTCATGAAGCTGTTCACCATGTTCAGCGCTCAGTGTGCGTTCTCCGTGTGTTTTACGTTATTTTTTTTTTGTTTTTGTTTACAAACTTCCACAAATTCTTGCACAACGTGTCCAGCATTCAGTGTGCATGAAATTTGCAATGGTCCTTTAGTTGGTTTTAACCATTGACGATCACTTGCATCGGTTTGTATTTGTATCGATACAAAACTCCTTTTACCTTCTCACGCGCGACTCTGATGTATCATTTGCATTATTGTTTTTATTCTCTCATATTTTGTGATTTTATTTGAATTTAAATTTAATTCTCGCCAGTAAACGAGAAAAATAGAGAGAGAGAGAGAGAGCATACGATTGTTTATATTCGTATGAAAAATATTCAATGCCTATTTCAATAGGTGACAATTGGTGACAATCGTGTTCGGCGACTCGTCGAATCTGTTTATCATTGCATTTGATTAACTCCAAAAATTGAAATTCTTTTCCATTTAAAGAAACAACAGAAGAAAAAATAAAAATCAAACGAGCAAAAGAAACATAATTTTTGTCCAAAAATTGTTGCATTTTTTGTTCGTTTTTTTCTCTCCAGATTTTAGGCATTGAATCGCGACCACCCATAAAAAATATGTACATTTTTATCTTTTCACCGATACAGCTATGCCACAAACATGAATATAAACGATGCACACACAAAGTTCTGTTGTTGCATCGGCTCGCTGTTCTTTGCGCTTTCTTTTTCCGTTTTTGTTTCGTTCTTCATCTTTTGCCTGGTTTTGTTCACATTTTTTTCCAGTTTTGATCAGTTTTCATTACGATAACATTCCACGATACCTTTGTCTTTCATCAATCTTTCGATTCAGTAAAATTTAATCGATCAATCGATACGTACTTTGGAAAAGAAAAAAGGCCAAGCACCGATACTGGTTTTCCACAAAATAAATAGCTACATGGGCAATGATTGATATTTTCGTTTTTGGTGAAAGAAAAAAAAATTACGTTGTGGAATGTTCATTAGATGGTGAACAGCAGTGGGGTCGATAATAAATTAATGATAAATAGACATTTTTTGTGGATACTGAACAATCGTTCATTTTCCTTTTTTAATTAGAGGCAAATGTCGTTCACTTGGGACTGCCGAATTATATTCGGGGTTTCGGATCATTTGTTGTTGTAATATTTAATGGCTTCATAATAATTATGGTTACTGAGTTTGCGAAGCAAAAAAAAAAAAAAAGATCCAGACATCAAATGTCCAACTATATTTCGATTGTTATAATTAGATAACCAAACGATGATGATGGTTAAATGCAAAACACTATACATAAACAAACAAAAAGAAAAAAAACATAACAAAAAGGAGAGCAGCAGCCCAAAAACTGTACACTGCACGGCCCATTGTTTCATCTGTTTGAAAGGAGGCAAATTTATTTATCGAAAAATTAAAAAGATTAAACCAGATAAAAATTAAAGGTGTCGTGATTGTCCTCATTTACTGGTTTATAATGTAATATATTTTTGATTGGGTGGCTAAAAAGTTATTTTTTTTTTTGAATTTTTAAATATAAATTGAAATCAACAAAAGTAAACGAAAACAAAAGGGAATATTTTCTGAGCCAATGGATTTTGAATTACCGTGTGCACTGTGCATTGAACATACCGTTTAGGAATGGGAAGCAAATGGAAAATATGCGCTATGGAATTTTCTCAGCAGTTTTTAGATCGATGCATGAGGCTGCAAAAATCGTGCCCGCAAGCAAACGCGTGTGAAATCGTTGCAGTCGCGTGCGATTCATTTTGTTTAAAAGTACCAAAAAATCGTGTTACTCTCACTTGAATCTCAGGATATTCGCAGACGCAATTTATATAAATCTGTCAAGTGCTTCGATTGGCGATTTCACACGCATTTGTTCACCAACATTCCTTTGGTTTAGATGGAAATAATGAAGAAGAAAGAGAAATGGAGAAAAAAACAAACGAAAATATATTTATTGGAAAGGATTGCATTCAATGCGAACGGAGGCAACTGATTCAACTACTTTACAAATAATGGTCAACAAAAAAATACATTTATACGAATAAAGATAAAATAATAAAGCAATGGACAATAGTAGCCGATGCGAAACGAATGAAGCTGGCAAAAAAAACACAAAAACAAAAATAAAACAATTTAATATTATAACAACAATAACGAATAAAGAGAAACCAAATCAAACGAATTCAACACCGTCAGTCGTTTATTTTCTCTTTGTTTTATATTGTAATGTACCATGTAACAACAGAAACGAAAACATCGTCTATCCGAATATTGGATCAGTAATTTTTGGGTTACGTTGTTGTGACTTTAAACGGCCCAAGTGATCAATTCAAATGGACTACAATGGGAAGAGTGAAGATCCAATGAACCAAGATAAAACTTTTTGGACCCACAAAAATGTCCCCGAAAAAAAATAATATGTAAATTCATCCAAGAATCGAAACGGGGAATCTTCTTTGTCGCCCTTCAAATCCCTCCCATTTGCCTCGCATTCAAATTGCGCTGTGATCATCTGCGGTAATGCCTGTATTAGTAGACTATCGTTAGTGTCGTTTGACCTGATATTATCAACAGCGGTAACCAAGTGAACCACAATAACGTACATTCGTATACGTTTAACATTTTGTTCCATCGTTTCTTTTTCTTTTGTTTTTCTTTTTTTATATTCCTGTGTGTCCAGACAAAGTGGATGCCGCGATTCGTTTAGTTGTCTATATGGAGACGAAAACCGAAAGAAAGAAAAATCTGAAACAGAAACCAAAAAAAAAAAAATGGGAAGCAAAGAGAAAGAAAAAGTCTTCCATGTGAACATTGCCAAACCGTGGACCAAAAGAATTGAATGCGTAGGTTACTTTGAAATGCAATTTTGCCAATTTTATGCCCAAGATTTTTTTTTCGCCAGCAAAGCGGTCAAGCAAGTGCGAACGAGACACATGCAAAGTGTGTTTGAAAGCATAACTATGTTGTGCCTGTGGCCTCTGTCCGGAATTATTCCCACCGTGGTTCTCCTTATTATGTGTGCTGTGGTTACTGCGTTTTTGTTGTTACTGTTGATTGGTATATTTTTTTTTTCGATCTCATATTTTTTTCATCGTCTTTATTATAGATGACGTTCCCTTTGATACAGCATTTCACGTTCCGCATTGAGCGAGTGAAAAGAGACGATGAGAAAAAGAGACATCAATTTATCATAAATATTTTCTAGCCATAAGTTATGTGTGTATCACTTTTCGATTTCGTTTCCTATTTTGAATTCTGCATGTACAAAAAAAAGAAAAAGAAATCGAATCGACAACTGTGACTCTGCATATGCCTGGTTGACTCAGAAGTGATGCTATACGGATACCATCAAATATGTTTTGTTTATTTATTTTTCGTTTCTCTCGTTTCTCTCTCTCTCTCTTTTTCTTTTTCGATTGTATTTAGTTCGGTTTCTTCTATCTCAAATCTTCTGTTGTTCATTTTACCATTTTCATCATTCGCTCAATTCTTTTCGTTTACCACCAGAATGAATCGTTTCTCGTATATTTTATTTTTCGCTTATACATTAATACGACACCATTGATCTTATCGTCTATATCTTGACGCCATATTATTGGTTATAGCTTCAATAGTAATTTATAGGTGTCAATTTTGCTCCTCTCAACACATATTGCTTCTTTTGTGCATACTGTGCGCTGTGCGCTGTGAGCTGTGAGCATAAGCTTTTTTCCATCGAGACCCTGATACGCTTTGGTTTCAGTCATTGGTCTGAAATCGTTATTTAAACGTCTCATTTAGCATCGGATTTTGTTGTGGGTTTTTTCGTTAATATCATTAGGTAGTGAGAGGATTCTATGAAAAATCAATCGCCAAGCGAATTGTCAAAATGATCGTTTGCACATTTTATGCGATTCGATCTCGGACATCAACATTTCATCATTTGACCATTTAACAAAAAATTATTCTAATTAAAGACTTTGCTTGGTTTTTGTAGCGATTTGCATGCCGTCTTTTATTGGATTTGAAATTATCTTTTTTTGTTTGTTTGTTTGTTTTTTTTTTTTTTGTTATTTCATTCTCTTTGCGGTTTTCGCATCCGAATTATTGTAAACAACAATATTTTATGATAGGATGTGATGTTCGAAGAATTCAACAGAAACAGCACTCGCCACGATTGATAAAAATGAAAAACAAAAAATTGAAAAACAATAGACAAAATCATGTTATTTTTTTTTTTTTTCTTTGATTATGGGAGTTCTCCGTTTTTTTTTTAATTAAAAAAAAACAATAACAATAATAATTTGGGAGCGAATGTAAAACGGAGATATACTAGATATATTATTATCACATATCATAAATCATCGCATGCTAATTGCTAATAGACTGAAAAATTGAATTCCTTTCCTCATGCATATCACATCATAATAAATAATAATTAATTAAATTTTTCATAGCCTTTCCACCGTATGCGTCTCCATTTCTTCTTATAACAGCAAAAAAAAAATCGTTCTCAGTGTATCGAAAGTCTGAAACGGTGATGATGAGAATCGAAAACAAATGTTGTCACACTCACGTGTAGGTCTCACCATTTGATTAAAAATCAATACGATTGATTGTCAATTGATGATGTCTACCATTATTATGAATGTACCTGAAGTTGATATACCTACGATGGTAGTCTGCTGTCAATCATAATAACGATAAAAGAAAGAAGAATCCTAAAACAAAACACAATAAAAAAAAAAACGCCTGATGATTATCATTATTGAATCGAATGAAATAATAAAAGGCACGCCAACAGAAGCCAACCGTTCCATTAAAATAGGTTCACTGCACATCATGAAGATGCAACGTTTGATGAAGTGCTCAACATTCACGAATCACATACATACATATCAAGAAATAGATCAAGAAAACGAGTATTTATGAGTATTTTTTATTTATTTATTTATTTATTTATTTATTGGTCGAGTATTTACTCTTAATGGTACTAAACATCACAACAATTAGGTAGACGTTAGCGGAATTGCAAACAATTATTAGTTAAAAAAAAAGTTAATGCACTTTCATGCATTAATTTGACATATTCTATTGGTACATATGATTTTGGTACACACTAGAAATTCACAGAGTTTCGATATTTTCGACGATACTCAAACTTTTTTCTGGGTAATTTTGTCGTGTCCCTGCTAGGATGCGTTTCGGTAATGGCAGTTCACCGTGTCGGTCGACTTAGTTTTAAAAAAATGAAATTTTGTTGCATGGGATTTTCTGTTTGCAAAGGGCTCGAAGCAATTGATGCACATGTCTTTTGCATAAAACTCGTTCAGTTACTTTACTATGTATTGTGATCGGATTTGCACATTACACATTGCACATAATGTTTGTGTGCGTAGAAAATTTCTGAAATAAATGAGTAAAACAGACGACGAATTGTCTGCAAACAGAGGCCTATTGCCACTGTATAGCTCCTTCAAGAGGTTTTGCCCAGAGTATTATTTCTGCGAATGCTTGTTTTGTGCAAAAACAGGGCAATCACTGCAATTCAAGATCGTTATTCAGATTCTCACTTTGTTACGACTGAATATGGATATTGTACTCAAATGCTTTGTTTCGATTATTTTTATCATTTTGTTATCATCATCAGTGGGATCAGCGATCAGATCAATATTGTCGAAAATGATCTGTACGTAGTCATTCCAAAAAAAAACACACTGTTTTTGAAAAATCGAAACCATCCCTCGAATTTTCGTTACGCACGCCTAAACTTCTCATTTTCTATGATAAATTGAACGCTATACATGTTTTACACAAAATTGTGAAATAAAGAATTCAGTTAGTCATGTCGACATTCGACATATTAACTATAAATGTATACTGTATACGATGCGCTAAGCGATATGCACTCATTTACTGGTGGGCTGCTTTGGTATTCCAAACGTTCCGGAGAATAGCGTTTCTATTCAATCAACAAATGGTTTTGCAGCCTTCAATAGGGGAAAATAAAATGAAAAGTAAATTTGAAAAATTTAACATCCTAATTTCAGTGACTCTTCATTTGTCATTCATTCCTTGGATGGGTAACGCAGAGGCGACACAATTTTAATGTGATAATTGCGTTATCATTGCGTTGCCTACTTCTGCTCTTTCTCTTTCTCTTTCTCACTCTTTTATTATCGTATTGTTTGGAAATATTACTCCAATGACTGAGCCGATGAATGCATTGAAGCAGTCGAACAAAAACAACTATAAAATGAGCTCGCATGTCTGTTTGAGACTGCCGAATAGATAAATTTTGAACATTTATGAATTTGATCTCTTTCTATTAATTCTATCACAATTTCATTTCAATAATACAACTGTTTATGTAGATGTTGTTTCGCCGTTGGACGTTCTTCAATGCCAGAATGTGTATGTCTGATGTGATCGAAATAGACTAATGATTGACATTTTTGATGAGACATTGAAAATTGACGTGGTTTTCATCTATTTTTTCCTCTCTTTTTCTCCATCTTTCTCTCTTCTGTTGAATGGGCCAATAAAATTCAATGCATACTATAGCATCGATAGCGCTCTTGAGCCAAACATTGACGATGTTAATGATACATGCTGCATGGTACATGGCACATAATGTGCCATGATGTGAATGTACGATTTTCACACTTCACACACTGATTTAGTTTGTCAGCATTAGATTACCCCAAATTCAACTCGACTCTTCCCCCTTTTAACCAAAAATATAACAACAAACGACTGTATATCAGTCTGCACCGAATAAATGGTTTCCACTTTCTATTTAAGTTAAATGATGTTGAGGCTGCGGGATGGTAAAGTCATCCCCGTAAAACAAAAGCAAATAAAATGGGAGAAAACGACAAAACAAAAATTTAAATGAAATTTATTTTGTGTCACATTTTTCTCATTTGTATCCCGCATACATTTTGATATTTATTTGTTTTAAGTGTTCATACTCAATGCACTTTTATGCATTTTTATGCATTTTTATGCATCAAACATTAAACCATGAGATATTGATATCATCAGAGCCAATATGCAAAGAAAGTGACAGAAATAATAAATGTCATTTCAAAACATTTACAGCAAACTGAAAATAAAATCGAACCAAACATCAAACATAAATGGACACAAAAAGTAGAAATGAATCGAAAGTTCTGTACCAACATTTGAAAGAAGATTTGGCAATGGTCAGGGTGACTATGGGCCATCATCTATACTGATAATGTCATCACATTACTGAGTAATTGGATAAATGTTAATGGATATGGTCAACAAATGCAATGTATTTGAGAGAAAAGTGGCTTCGAAACAGAAAATGAACGAAATTGCAAGTAAAAAACGGCAAAGATGCCATTTGATGATAGCATAATTATCATTATTATTAAATCGACGTCATCACAGAAGTTGTTCGAAATTTCAATGGTGGCGATGGAAAATGCAGCAGAAAAATCTGATTTAAACCGATCCAAAATAAAAACAAAAAACATTTATTAAACTAAAATGCTAAAAACGAAAACTAATAAAAAGAGTTTTGAATCAATGTATGTATCGTTAGGTCATTTGCACCGAACACAATTTTGTTTTTCTCTTTTCAAGTTCCATCATCAGTTCAATTCAACCAAATAAATTTGATCGAATCCACGAATTTTCAATTTGGAAATTCGGTTGGTTTTGATTGCGTGTGTTGCGTGTATTACGTTTGCAAGACCGATCGAATGCGGTTCATGCGGCAGCCAGTATATGAACTGTTTTGCGATCATCGTTGTGCTCTCGATATATATATATATACATGTATGTTGGGGTAGTAGCGATTGCGGTTCTACAAATTCATCGCAAAACCGGCACCGTTGCGAACACAACGAACACACAACTGAATACAACGAGCACAGCAAGCACAGTGAGCACAACCGAACACAACACATTACGTTTCGTTCTCTTGCCATATATTATAGTTTGCTCTTAATTTTCACAACATATTGTGTGTACTACATTTGGTCACTCAGTCTGAAGTCGACGTTCAAACTGTTCGCACGTTTTTCTATATATATACACACACATAACAAACGATGAAAAAAAAAATTTAAAAGTTTACAAATCAATTATAAAGTTGGAGCAAAACGATAAACACAATATTTTCAATTGAAAAATGAAATAATAATAATCGAACGGCAGGAAAAATTAAGTCGAAGAAAATTCAAGCAAAGCGAAACGGATACAAGTCGGAAAAATTTTTTCATTACAAATTATCAACTTTTTCAGTCTCTCTTTACAAAACGATAGAGAGCAAAGAAAAAGCGATTCTCAAATAAACAAGAAAATTGAAAGAAAAAAAAAAATTCCCACATTTGAAAACGCCAAACACATGGCAGTGAACATGTTTATGTGCAGAATTACATGCGATACTTGCAACTGAAGATCAATCCAATGTTCGCCCAAAATTACAGTGTAAAATAATCACGGAAAATCAAAAGATTCGCGACATAAATAAATCATAAATCACAAATGCAACATCGATTCCGTGGACAATTGTTGTCAATGTGCGACGATCGTTGGTACACTCAACAATCAACAACAACTACAAAAACAACAACAACAAATAACAATTTGAAACGAAAGAAAGTATTAAACTCGATTTGGTGAGCTGAAAAATAGCCAATGAAAAAGTTTTTTTTTTTCTTTTTTGCTTTCATTGGAACACCTAAAGACGAGCTAAAATTGGGAAATTCCCTTCAAAGAATAGTCATACATTTATAATATTCAGTGCAATTACTGCTTAACATAGAACCGTAACCCCAAGACTGAAAACAATTGCTAAACTTTGAACGGTACTTTTGTCTTCTCTCTCTTGCATAAATGAGTAAGTGTTTGTGTGTTGGAACAGTTTCTTTTGTGTACATATAAATATTTGATTCAAATAACAAAAAAAAAAAAAAAAAAGAAAGAAAAAAAATTGTTTATGCCGTAAAATCATCACGGATCATAAAAACATGTATGAAAAGATCCGATTTTTCTGTTGTCATCGAGACTAAAATAAAATTAAATTAAATCAGCCGACAGAAAAAAAATATAAAACTGCCATTTATTATTGCATTATGTGTCTTCTCTGTTCTTTTTTCGTTTTGTTGTTTGTTCGAACGCACAGCTAAACTGTTATTAATTGCCATGCAAATTGCGTACATGTTCAAACTAGTGGAAACATTGAAATTATGATAAGATCCAAAAATCAATGTGAATTTCCAATTTGAATGTGTATTCTGTTTTTTGATTCGTTCATTATTCACAGTTCTTATTATTGAAATGAATTTGAAAGGATCTGATCGCACGCCATTCCGTTATCCGGTATCCTTTCGTATGAAAACAGAATGATGTGTGATAGGCTTGAAAACATTGAACTTTCGTATTAGATAAATTATAAATGGTGGGCAGTGAAAACGCAACGGAAACATTATAGCTGTATCCACTTATGGTTGAGACTTGGTTTGTAGGAAAACTTGGATGGCATTTCTTTTTACTTTTTACAATTCCATTATTATGCCGGGCCGATCCAGATTGTTTTACACACTCGCGTTTTTTTTTCTCACCGATGGATAGTTTTTTGCGCAATAATCCGAGTCTTATCGAAATGAAAGAATACATACATGCATGAATATTGAATATGTAGCTTAATATTGTGTGTACGCTTTGCGATGAAACCGTAGAGTCGGTTGTCGTCAATCCAATGTTAATAACTTGTTAAAATTATATCGTCTATGGCTCAGTGGATGATAAATAATCGATCATCTTGTGGCATTGCTAATATAGACGTTGGTTCATTGTATCGTCTATTTTCATCGAGTATGTTTGTGCGACACCTCTCTATCATCTCTGTTGTTCTTTTCTTTTGATTTTCAAATTTATTTCGATCACGAAACCGTATTCGATTCCTTTTTTTCCCTTTAATTTCTCAAAATTTGAATAATCATGTATTTATTTATGCTTTATTTCATATATATTTGTGTTTCACTCGCCATGTTGTGTCACTCTCCCCTAATTTGTGTCACACTCCGTTTTGTGTCACTCTCTTTTTTCTTTCCTTTTGTTTTGGCTTGCCACTTTCGCCAATTTTCCTTTTTACATTTGTCACTTTTGCCCAATTTCCTTTTACATTCGCCCCGAATGCCCTAACTGATGCTACTATATATACACTATAGCACAGCGTGTTCATCTAGCAAATACCATCCGAACGACAAAATATTCTGTGCGACTGAATAAAAACGAAAATAACGGAATAACGCACTTTCCGCGCGCATTTTTTGTACCCAGGGGACTATGTTTAGAAATTAGGTTCGATTTAAGACGCAGCAGACGTTATTAATACAGGTTTTTTAAATATTTCGTCCATTAATTCAATGAAACACCCAACTAAATAATAAATTCTGGTATTTTATGCTGTTTGAAGTTTGAAGATTCGCAAAATCTCTCTCTCTCTCCCTCTCTCATTCGCTTCCTTTTTTTAAATTCTTTTATTCGGTTACTGTTGTTGTTATTTTTGTTGTTCGATGTTTTAAATTAACGATCTCGTCCATTTCGTTTTCCTTTCGCCCCATCCGGCAATTTTCCTTTTTCATTCGCCCCGAATGTGCTAACGAAAAATGGGAAAAAAAATTCCATTGTACGTTGGAAAACAGAAAAAAAACGGCATGAGTAACACTCAATATAGAAATGATAATGCTAATTTTGTTAAGTAAATATATTTTTTCTCACAATTTTCAATAAAATCAATTTTCATATTTCAGATTATGTTGAATGCCGAATGGTTCAGTCATCGATGTGTTAAATGAGATTATCAAATGGAAAATTAAAAATCTAAAGTGAAATTTACTATAACAATAATGTGTGTCCAGACAGCCGAATAATTCCATGGATGAAAATAGTGACACATCAATTCAAGTGAATAAAAAATCTATCCAAAAATCATCGTCAAGCTTATAAATCAAAAATATTATCCATTGAATGAGTGGATAAAAAGAAGTTATCGACGACAATAAACAGAGCGAACGAAACCGTTTGCATCAATACCAGAATACTCCGAATTAAAGTGACTACAAAAACTCGTATTTGTCAGTTTACCTCACTTTATTTCGTTGGAAAATTTACTGTATGAAAAATTATATGAATATCGGTTTTGAGTAGCAAAAGCGCACTGAAAAACCAAACGTAAAAACTCATCGAGAAAATCAAAATTTTAGGAGTGTGAATTGAACTAGTGAAGAGGGCACACATAAAAAAAAGAAGAAAGAAAATGAAAAGAGAATAAAAACGGAGGAGAACGAGAAGGAAAAGCGAAATATAAAAAGTAAAAAATACGAAAAACTGAGAAAGAGAGCATTTTTCATCGGCCGAAAAGAGGCTTTAATAAATCACTAAACAGCTTCGAATTGTAGTGAATATTATTATTTAAAAATAGACACACAAAGATCTCCGCACACCATCTCAATAAGGTTGCCTCGTTAAGCAATAGACGTTGTCGACGTGAAATAAAATTTCAGAATAGAGGAAAATTTTGTCTTCGTTTTTTATCTCCTTTCGAATAAAAACGATGACTTCCGAAGGTATTTGCCGATTGGAATCGAAAGAAAGAGACGGAAAAATATATTAATACCAAAAAATAAAAAAAAAAATTGAGCAAAAAATAGCTCTCGAAAAAGTAGCGAGAAAGAAAAACAAAATAGTGAGTTTGACTCATTGGCCACCGAAAAAAAAAAAATAAATTACAAATGTATTTTGTTGTTTTTCACTCATGTGTGCAGTAAAATAATATTGATGTGTAAGGTGTGTAGTACTGTGCATAGGTGCACACATTTTCGAAATAAAAAAAAATAATATACATATGAATATAATGAGCCAGAAAAATGAAATATTATTGAAAAAAATATCTGGTTAAATCCAAAAACAGAATATTAAATTGTGTGCAACACTGTGATGTGATTTGCAACAAAAACTTAAAAGTGAAAAAATCCAATCGGGGAGAGATAAAGAAAGAAGAGATGAACAGTGTAATCTTTCTCCCTGATTTTGGTAGACAATGAACCGAATAGATCGCCACATGTATATAAATATATTCATACAAAAAAAAAAAAATAGATTCGCTTTTTTGCATAGAATCAAAATTTGAAATTTCGTATATTCCACTGTGAATTACAAGCAAAGCAGCAAAACGGCGAAGCAGCGAAGCGGCAAAGCAACAAAAAGGAAATAGATTTTGAACTGAAAACAACGAAAAAGAGGTACGCGCATAGATGACGTGATGAAACATATTTATTTTTTAGTCAATCAGACATACATGTACGCATGTCGGCTATCATTTCAGAATCATTTCCTCAAATAACAATGCAAACAGCCAATTCGTCGAGTTTTCTGTTAACAGATTGAATTTGCGCTGATCTTTTGGATATCCAACGATACTACTGTTGTTTGTTTTTGTTTCTTTTTTCCCATTTCGTATTTGTATGAAATAAACCTAGAAGAGAGAACAAAGCGACCATCCTCAAAATCACTTCATTTGAATATATATAATTTTATAATTGAGAAAAGAGAAAGAGAGAGAGAGAGAGAGAGAGAGAGAGAAGGAGAA
>GL501517.1:8828349-8844252 GCA_000149185.1 Mayetiola destructor
ATATATATAATTATATAGAAGAAGAAGAAGAGAGAGAGAGAGAGAGAGAGAGAGAGAAAGGAGAAATGCACAAAGCGCAAGTGTGACAAATAAAAAAAAAAGCAACAGGTCCCGATTGCGGTTTACGGTTTGATTTCTCTCGGATCGAAACGGAGAACAAATATTTTTTTCAAACGAGTGAGTCATTACAAAGCCAAGTGAGTCATTACAAACAAAGAAAAAAGGAAAAATTCTAATGAAAATCCTCACCAAATTCAAATGTTCCGCTAGTAGTTTATTCACCGGCAAAATAGCGAAAAAGAGCCAAGCACTTTATCTCTCAGTGTTTCAATGATATGCAAATGTGACAAAGTCGATTGAGCAAAAAAGCGATTTAATCATCAGTTACCGCATCGCGCTTTGATCAAACATTAAAATTGGGCAAACAATTTGGGCTGGTGGTTGTAGTCGACGGCTTACGCATCTCCATCTGTTGACTTGCATTTAAAAATGAAGAAAACTCTATACGAACTGTATAAAAATCGAAAAAAACAAAGCCCAGGTGCAACGAATTATTCTACAGCTGTAATTGAATTTGTTGAGCAATCCATCGAAGTATTTGGCCCATTGCGAATTTGTATTAT
This sequence comes from Mayetiola destructor, assembly GCA_000149185.1. Classification (NCBI taxonomy): domain Eukaryota; kingdom Metazoa; phylum Arthropoda; class Insecta; order Diptera; family Cecidomyiidae; genus Mayetiola; species Mayetiola destructor. Next base: position 8,828,973 of record GL501517.1, read on the forward strand.
GTACAAAGGGCTTCTAATTAATCGACGATAATTTTTTTTTTCCAACGATTGATATTCGATAGTATTGTGTTTGTCATAAGGGACGATTTATCGAAGCCGAATAGTCAAAACATAAGTCAGCATTGAGCATTGAAGCAATTTATTAGGATCGCAACAAAAAAAAAAAAAAAACGAAATTATCGGAGTTTCCCTTGCTTTCTCTGATAAAAACGAACCGGAGAAGAAGAAGAAGAAGAAGAAGAAGAGCAACAAAAATAAAGAAAAAACGGCACACAAAACGTGATATACGAGAGAACAAGGAAGCGAAAGAAAAAGATAAATAAATATCAAACATTCATCCGAAGTGTGGTGGACTGGGGAAGAACGTCATGAATGCGCACGTATTGCGCAAATGGAGTCTGGCTAAAAATCGGATGTTCTTATTGCTGCCAGTTCTCATAACGTTGGTGTTTTGGTGCCAGTTCACAACTGCTTTAGCGCCATCATCAGTCTTATCATTATCGCATAACGATATAACAAATCACCGTTTCCATCATAAATATCGAAGGCACGCGAGACATCTAATAAATCAATATGCAAATATCAATAACCATAACATTAGCAACGATAATAATAATAATAATAATCAAATAATTAATTATATTAATAGTAACGATGATCATGTAAATACAAAATTAAAAACACAAACAATTAGTAATATGTTAAATGCACTATATAATAAGAATGCAAAATCAACAGATAATACGAATTTTAATAAATTAATCGAACGTTCAAAAGCAAATAATCAAAATGTTCCAAGTGTTCCAAATTTGCATAAAATTAGCCAAAAATTTACTCATAATATTTATGCCAATGATAAAGAGAACAACGAAGGCGACAGCAACAGTTACAAGAATGGCGGCTACGACGGTGACAACAACAAAAATCACCCAAAAAATAGTGATGCCAATCGAATACTAAATGGTGACATTTCATCGATCGAACCGGCAATGATCGAACAAACCATGACCGATGGTAGTCACATAACAAATGAAAATGCGTCACAAAATCGAATTATGTTACAATATCGTATGAAACGTGCACGAAATGAATTATATCGGCGAATTATTTATCGCCAACAAGTGAATGCATTCAACAATAACAGAAGTCAGCAACAAACACATCATATTGAACGAAGCCGTCGTGTATCACGTTCTAATATGAATCGATACAGTAATGTAAGTTTCGAATTTCATTAATTACAGGAAGCAAAAGAAAAAGAAAAAAAAAAAAAAGAGAAAAGAAGTCGGTCGAATTTGGTTTTAATAAATTACACGTTCAGTTATTATATTATTTCTGTTGTATTGTTGTGAACGGATCTATGTTTAATCAGTCGGAAGAATTGAGGAATTTGAATCAATTTATTTGATTTTTCACAATGTTTGTTTGTTTTTTTTCTCTTCTTTTTGTTCGTGTTCATTTAGATCCATTCATTTTCGAGGGGTCGCAGCAATGATCTGATATTCAATGGCATTAATTTACCAAAACAACGTCGTTTCTGTTCAGCTCGTGATCCAACAACATTAGCATTCGAAGCGCCAACAGTATTTGAAGGCAAAGTACGTTCAATGAGTTCGGATCGTCGACGTAATTTTTCCGTCACATTTGAAGTGAAAGAAATCTTTAAGCGTCAAAATGGTTTGAAAATTCCATCATTGATACGACTTAAATTCACCTATCGAAATTCAAGTGAATGTGACATTTATCGTGAAGAGTTCCATTCCGTTGGCTATGTTCGAGACGAATTGGAACCCGGCAAACTGTACATTTTATTTGTAAATCAAATTGATTTAGGAAACTTTACAATTCTTGGGCAACCGATCAAGAGAACAAGAAAAACGGTGAATGATGTGCGAACAGGTGTTAAAGAAGATTACGGTGAGTTAACATTTTAATTCTTTTCATATTTTTTTTTCCGTTCCGTTCGTTTTTTCATTACATTTTATTTTATTATTTTCTTAATGGTTTCGTTTTTTTCGTTTTTTTTTTTTCATTCATGCACAATTTTTCATTTTTTTCCATGTCGGAATCTTTCGTATTCGGCTTATTGCTATTTTGTCCATTCACAATTGAGAATATTTAAAAAAAGAAGAAAAAATGCTTTTCTTCATTTTGTTATTGGTTCCTCGGAATATCAATTATTTAATTGGAATTTTAGACAAATTGAAGCCAGTATATTGTGTATAGTGTGATTTCGAAATGAATGAATGTGTCTGTGTGTGTGGTTGGTAAAGGACAACAATTCGTGATCAGAGACTGTGTATTACCAAATATTTTGCCCACAATTTTAATACATATCATTCAATTAGTTAATCATTTTATTATTATTTTTTATATCTTTATTCCATATTGCATTTGCCAATGTGAAATGAACACAATATTAAGCCAAAAATATGTTTTTTTGGTTGCCTTTCGTATAGGAATATGCACTGTTGATGTTAACGATAATGATCTTTGAAATTTTTGAGCCAAGACGGTTTCTCATCACATTTCAATCAGTCAAATCATTGTCATATTTATATCGTTAACATCAATTATTTTGTATTGTTTATTGTTCATTGTGTAGTAATTTACAGTTTGATATCCACTATCCACAACATTCGAAAAGATCGAGAGAGAGAGAGAAAAAAAAGAGAGAGAAAGAGAGAGAGAGAGAGAGAGAAGAAAAAAGAGAGAGAAAGAGGCAGACAGAGAAAGAGAAAGGAAGCCTAAAGAATGGAGCGAATCCGTTTTCATTACCAATAATAATCTGCCCAAATTAATCAAAACGAAATTTACATCATATTTGGTTCAACAATTTTCTTTGTTTTTAGTTTTCAGACCTCGTGAGCCGTGAATGCATTCATTATTTTTCCAAATCGGATAAGTCCATTTGAAAATCAGAAAAAAAAATATCCAAAAATTAATCGTAAAAATCATGAAAATAATTAATTAATGAAATAATCTGAGGCTCAGTTGCTCAAGTGATATTTATATCAAATTTGATTTAAGAATTAACTGACTGATTTCTAGGTGGAAAGATTGCTCTTTTTGCATTCCATTGCAATTTCGATAAGATTCTTAATGATGACGTTAAAACATTTTTTTTTATATTTATATGGTTCGGTTTTTCTCAATGCGAATTATCTTATTTCCATTTTTCATCCTATGTGGTCTGTGCATTTAAGAGAGCCAAACCTGAAAATCATACTAATGATAACATTAACGCTTAAATTAAACCAAAGAGAGTGCCTTACACCGAAGTACAAATTATTATAATAATAATAATAATCATAATATTGATTCATCACTGATCGCCGATCACCGTTGCATTCATTTATCAACGTTGAATGCAGTTCAAAAAGAGCGAATTAAACGAATTAAACGAATTAAACGAATTTATTATTCGTAAATATAAAGGTCAAAAACCTTTTTATTATCCGTTTCTTATATTCACAATTGATTTTTTAGGTGACATTGATTTTGTTGTTAGAAAACAGAAAACTTCCAGCGCTCAACCGTAATGCGAAATAAAATGAAACAAACAAAGAAATGAATGTTATTTTATTTATTTTGAAAAATTTGTAATAAATTTCTCAATGTTGAACAAATTCTGCAGAAATGTTAATTACGTTTTCGCATTTTTACGTATTCGCATTTTTACGTTTTCGCATTATGTTTTACATAGCGTTGAAATTGTGCTGTATTTTACGCATTTTATTTTATTTTACGCATTTATTTAGTCGCCGTACATTAAATGAATTGTTCTCTGCGGCTGAGAGAAATTTCAATCCGACGAACTTTTTTTGAATCTCTCGAAATTTTCGGCATTGATTTTTTCTTTTTTCTTTTTTATAAATCTCAAGTAATATAATTATATCGGAACCGAAGAGAAAAACGTTACAACAAAATGCTGACCGAATCTCTCTCTCTGTCTGCGTATGTTTCTTCGTGTTCGATATTTAATAATTCGCTCTTTACGTCAGCCGTTTAAGAATGAATGTCGCTCACTTAGAAAAATGCAATGTTTTTTCTTTAAATTGAAAGAAAACATTGCATTTTTCTAGCTGAACGACAGATATGAGAAAACGGAAAAATCCGTTCGATACTGAGATGCATTGCAAATGAAAGAAGAGGAAAAATTGAGAAAAATAAAAAATCAACTACAATCTGGCATATTGTGCATATTAAAACGCATTTCCAGTTCCCACGCATTCGAACCATACCAAAATGCTGATTGCACACGTCGACGATCGAAAGAGTTGACACAATATACACTGTACACGCAATTGTTGCTTTTCTTATTCAGTCATCTCTCTTTTCTCTTCCGCAGGTTCATTCCATTTTCTTCTTTTCTTCTTTTCTTCTTTTTGCTCTTATTTTTTATCCCCATTTGGCTGTCATGTATGATATGAACCTTTGCGTCATCGCCGAACACGTTAATTACGATTTTTTTTTTTATATATTTTTTACTTTCCTTTCCCGTTTGAAAAGGTTTTTTGTCAGTGTTTTTGATTGCATATTAAATTCTGGCTGATTTTCTGTTGTCAATTTGTGTATCAATATGATGTTGCATTCGACTGAAATCTTCTGCCCTTCGAACTATACGAAAAATCTTTGATTCTTTCAATACCTGAAATTGATTTAAAGCTTACTCGTGTTGCATAGCAAACGTATAATCAAAGATAAAAATTGGAAATCTAAATACAGTAAGAGTCTGAATGCAGGCATGATGTTCAGGTGTCTATTCTTCTATAAATGAGCAAAAACTCAAAATGATGACATCGACAGTGTCGCAAAAAAAAAAAATTTGATGTTCCTCTGTTTTTTGCTATTTTATAGGAAATTTTGTGTATTGCAACAATGTTTCAATGTGGTGACTTTTATATCATTAACAAATTCATTGATGTCGGATGTGCTCCGTTTGAATCGTGAATTGTGAACGAACGAAAAGAACATGAAATGAAGTGAAATTTATGTGTGCGGCAAAAAGTGGATACAGTATTTAAAATTTTGTATAAAACAGTAATTTATATCTGAGTATATGATAGTCGGGTAAATTCATTTCATGTGCAATGTACATATTCAGACAGGAAAAATAAAATCGTTCTCATATTACGCACACAGTTTCATGCCATTCAAGCATTGAGTGAATTCAATTGCAAGAAAAATGCTACAAAACGAATGAAGACCCAAACGATGTTATACAAATGACAACAGACACACTCAGTCAGTGATACTCACACGATAAACTGCAAATAAAACAGAAGAGAATAAAAAAATAATACACACACACACACACACACACAAGAAAAATAAATAAAGGAAAAGAGCAAAATAGTGAGCGATTCTGTTTTTTTTTTTTTTTTCAGAAGAAACCAAGAGAAAATACACTGAAAATGGTCAGAAAGTAACAAATATATTGTCACTTGGTTTGACATTAAACGGCCGCATTACGTAATCGAAATTAACTTGTTGCAATTGTTATTGTTTATTGTAGAAGAAGAAGAAGAAGAAGACTGAAATAAAACAGAAAGAAAGTGAGGATGAGAGAAAAAAAATATTCAAAAATTGCAATAATTAGGGATCAGAATAACCCAAACAAAGAGAAATCATATGAATCAAAACCATGACAAGACATAATATTCCAAACATTTTGGTGGTCGAACGGTATTCAAAATATTTATTTACATTCATTTGCATTTACATTAGCATTTGCATACCGTTGCTAATAACACCTATAAATTGTTGCCAGTTTCGCATGTATCGGTTATCGTTTATTGTCGCTCATTGTCGTTTGTTCATTCACAGAGCATCAACAAAAACCGAATGCTCAGCACCACAAATGGTTTTGTTTTGTTTTTTTTTTTCGTTTTTTCGTTTTTTTTTCTCTCTTCATTGTTATTATTATGGTTCGATGTCGGTTCGGGTTTGAATTTGTTCAAGTTCAAACTGGAACAGGTGGAGTGCAACCGTATTGTTTATTGTTCGTCATCAGAATGAAAGCATTCAATTTGAAAGGGAGCGGATTGCAAAGCAGAGTCAACTTTGGTGAAAGTTATTGATTTTTGACATGTAATTTAAACACTAAACAAATAATATCGAATATGAAAATTTGACAATATTTTTGTATCAGATAACGAATTACATTTTTAAAATAAACTGCAATCAAACGCAAACGTTAAATGACCGCTGGCCACAACATTTTTTACATTCTTCTCAATCATTTGGTTTGTCTACATATTACAATAACAACAATTATCTATGCATAACAAGTTCAGCAATAAACTCAAACGGCTAAAATTCCGTCCGTAATTCAGATCATTGATTTTGCTATTGAACAATGAACAATGAACTGGCCATTTTTGACAGATTTTGCATTCGATGTTTATTTGGTTGTAATTGTTGGACTGAAATTTTAATTATTTTGAATGGTATGAACCTTCTAGCAACAGCGATCAAATTTAATTTTTTTATTCATTGTTGCGGTATGTGTTCTGTTTCTTTCCATTCGCTTGGTTCGCTTCGTTAGTTCGGTCGAATGCATTTTCATCTGCTTTGCAATATCGGTAAAGTGAATGAACTGATGACAATTAATTTAAATATCGTTATCGGCTGCGTTTCGACTCAATGGTTTCATTAATGCATGTTTATATTGCATTCAACGTTATCGAAATTCTGAATAAAATATATGTGTGTTTGTGTATGCTTGTGTGTGTGTGTGTGTGATACTGATTACAATAAATTGTGCACAAATTAAGCGATATCTGAGCCTCATTTACCTACATGCTTGTTCATTTTCATTATTCAGTTTTTGCTTTCCGTTTTTTTTTTTTTATTCTTCTCTACCTTTCTTCTTACCTTTTTCCATTTCCTTTGCCTTCATTGGATCACTTGGCAATGCTATCTCGAACTAATTCTCGCTTAGAGAGATTATTATTGTTGTTATTATTATCGGCCACGTTATTAAATGTTCTTTGTTTAAGGTTTAAGGATAAAACACAAAACAGCACTGCAATTGAATGTGAAATTTCATTTTGAAAAATTCAAATTCCCATGAAATGTTTGCCGAACAAATCGTAACTGAAACTCACCTACATTCACTGACAATGTCTACATAGCAACAACATTTGCTTTTTCGTATTTTCATTAATTTGTTTTTTGTTTTCTTATTTTAAAATATATATATTCATGCTTTAGGCGAACATTTTATTTTACCATGTTCGCCACGACATTAATCCCGGAAATATTTATATGTTCGAAAAGAGAAAGAAATTAAACAAAAATGGTTTGTCTTTGAATGCATCAACCGCATCAAGTTAAATAGCCCACTGGGACCTAAAACTCTATTAAAAACATACATTATATGCCAATTCTTACCCACCAAAGACGTAACGCAGCCCAAATGGTTAAACCAAAAATTCAATTCACAATTTCTGTTCAATTTTGGCTCCAATACCAAACGAAATTCACCTTCAATTTTCCTTTATTTTTCATTAAAAGGGGTCAGAAGAATCGGCAGCGATGGAAAATCGTTCTGTTTCATATTTCGTGGGCAATGCGTTCGCTTATCAGTATGGATAATTTCTCTATTTTTAGCTTTAGAGTGTTTTTTTTTTGGCTTTTCGTTTTTATTATTATTATGATTATTATTATTATTATTATTTTTCACGGATGAAATGACTTACAGAACACGCTATAAATAGTTCCCACATGAGAAAAAAAAGAGTGGCAAATCTATTGTTTTGTCTGAAAAAATGTTTTTTTTCTTCTTCTATCTTCTCTTTGATTTCCATTTCCCCTTGATGGATAAAAGGCAAATGAATGAATGCGATGGAAGTTTGACGAGCCGAGAGAAAAAAAAATAATATATGAACAAATAAACGGGGAAAACATTGGAAGAATGAGTTGCATTATTTACTTGCATTACGATATTGTGTGAAAGAAAAGAGAAACACAATTGGCAAATTATTGGCTTATAGTTTCTAAGCTATAAGCCAATAATTTGCCAATTGTAAGATGGTTGGACGTGGAAGGTAAAACATTTCAGTTTATAGTTTATAATGTGATGCGTGAATGTTTGCGGTGAAATAATTTGATGTATTTTGTTTCTGTTTTATTTTTTGAATTTATTTCACATTTCGTTAAATTTACTGGAAATATGCTCAGCTTAAAGTCGACACTCGTCACACGAAACGGAAGAGTTATAGCGCGGATGTTGCTGTTGTCTAAAATGTCTAGTTAGTGCAATTGAAATTCTCGAACATAATTGAAATGGATAGGGATGTTGGCCTATAGCCGGTTATTAGCTAGTTATTATTGCTAAAATTAAATTAATCGTAGTAGTGATTGAATGGCAACGATTGCTTTGACAAAAATCAATTAAATGGGCTTGATTTTCGGGTTGTTAACTATCATGTCTTGCAAGTCGTTCGGTGGCCTCAAAACAAAAACAAAACACAAAAACAAAGAAAAGCAAAAACATAAACGAAAGACCCAAACGACATCGTCATCAACATATTCAATATTCAATGCATGATTCCGAATGCTCTCGTATTCAAAGTACAAAATGAAAGAATATAAAAAACAACACGAAAAGATCGAAATTCTTGGAAATTATGAAAAGGAATTTAATGCGGAATTGCAATTGGACTATCGATTCCGTTTGGTTGAATGAATGGTTTGTGATGTATCTGCGGTGCGTTACATGGAATTTACATTAATAATGCTCGTGCTCACTTTACCTCAATTCATAAGATTGGATCGCATGGCTCATGAATTTTTTGGCCCGCAATAGAGAAATCCCCGAATCGGCTCACATTGAAAATATCTTTCTTTTCACACAGACATTTTCAGCCTTTTTTTGTTTTTTTTTTTTGTTGTTGTTTTTTTCTGTTGCTGTTGTCTTTATTGTTGTTGTTGTTTCTGATTGGCATTAATTCCAACATCAATTTTGCTTTTTCATTTCTTTTATATTAACAACATTACGTGTTAAATGTCACATATACACAAAATTAAATTTATTACCATTTTGATCGAATAAATTTTATTAAAAATGCATAGCGAGCGTATGCTAATAATTTGATTCTACTGAAATCATTGGTTGTGTGTTGTGTGCTGTGTGCTGTGTGTACTGTGTACTGTTTAGCTGATCATCTTTTTCTCTCCACTCACACTTTGTGGCTCTTTCGGTCTCTTTATTGTTGTGTGTTTTTTTTTCCTTCGTAATTTTAAATATGTATATTTCTGTCGACACGAACCTTGTTAGAGCTTGGCAGCTGTGGCAGTACTTGCCATTGCACGAGTAGCAACTTGCAAGCAAATATTTTATTATTCATGATTATTCAAATGAAAAAGGAAGAAATAACATTGCCGAAAGAATTCGGTGTTTGGTATTTTTCTTGTTTCAAATCATTCAATGAAAACGTAACAACGACCCACCGATGTACAGAAAAACCGATTATTATTCTTTCTTATGATGCAATTCAAAAAAAAAAAAAAAAAGACGCTCAATTTGGCAACTATTGATACATATTAATGGATGAAAAATATTTAAAAACAAATATAAATTAATTCGGTGGTTAAAGATCGATGGCTTTTGGTTATAATCGAATGGAGACGAATATCTTTTCGTTTTTGCAATTTTAATTGCTCGGTTAGAATGTTAAATGATTTAGATAAATCGAATGATGTTTGGATGTGTCACACAAATGCAGTTTGCATTAAATTCGTATGTGATGCGGGTCATTCATGCATCAACTTTAACTAACCGATTCCATATACGCTTGTTATGGTTGTTTTTTTTTTTTTTGGTTCCAATTCGGAAATAGCGAAAATTATCCTGGGAAAAATGAATGAATCCGAGAGCCTGACCAAATGTATGACATTAAATTCTTCATAAACAAAGATGAATGCATCAAGCACTGTTTACATTTCAACGGACACAATTTTTTTTTTTTTTCGAAAATATTCACACGAACTGTGAGATGCAGCCCAAAGCTAACAGATAGCATACAATACTTACGATCAGCCGAATACAATGCACACATTTCAGAATGATTTTGATTCCTAAGCTCCATGTGCTCATTTAAATTCCATTTATTTGAATCAATTTATTTAAAAACATAAAATTGAAAGAAAAAAGACAACAAAAATATTGGTATCAATTAACAATCGAATAGAATCGGAATCGGAATAAAATGACATGCAGAAAAAAATTAATATTTTTTCCAAACAAACAAACGAATCAAGCCGAACTGACTTAATAAGAATAAAGTGCCATGAAAGCCAAACGAACAGTGATCAGTGCACAAAGGGAACATATGCATAGCGTATATAATGAAAATAGTTCAAACCAAAATCTAAATCTACATTCTATTAACCACTTAACACTGTTTCCAGACATTAAAACAATTGAAAGCAAAATTTCGCTGATTATTCAGAAATTTGAAAATCATTTAAACAAATGAACATTGAATATCATCGAGTTGTCGATTCTAACTATGTTTAATTGTTTCAAATGATGATCAGCAATATTCCATTATAATGCCACCTCGCTCACAGTCGTAGAGTTCAGTCTTATATTTTCCATTTCATTTAATATTCTTCTGTTTTCTTTTTATTGTTTGTGTGGTAAAAGTTTTCTTGCGTTCAATATTTTGTGTGCTATTCATTCTATAGTTTAATGATGCACAAGACATTTTCGTTGAGTGCAAGATCGGCACCGTTCCATTATTATTTTCATTATTATTTTTGTTGCTGATGTTGTTGTTATGGTGGTTAGATGCGATGGCGAAATGCCAGTGTGAAAGGAACTTTTGCGGTTGACTGGCTACGAAACAAAAACATTCAAAATTTCAAATAAAAAAAAAGAAAAACCAACTTTATTTTATGAACGCATTCGGATTTTTCATAATATTGAATGCATAACATGAATAAAATTTGGTTTACCAGGCAGTTTACCATTTTGTTCTTTTACTTCATTTTTGCCCGTTTTTCTTTCTTTCTTTCTTTCTTTTTTCCATTGTCAGTTTGAGTTTATTTGGTGTTTCTTCCCTTTTTCAGGTGATTTTTTTTTTGTTTGTTTTTTGTTTTTTTTGTTTGTTCAGTGGGATCATTTGACTCTTAGTTGGTTCCTGAGAATGTCGTTCACCGACATATATGGATCAAAAGGATGGAAAATTCATCGCTGTCAATCTTATTGTGCACAATGTTTCGGCAGCGCACATTTTAAGTTTTAAGCGATCGATGCGCATGAACCGCAAACATGAAATCTGTATATGGTCATTCATGTGAAATGTGAAATCATCATATTGCATGAATTGTACGATTTTAATATTATTTATATGCGTCTTTTGAATCTAATACAATGACATGGATTGGAAACACATTTAGTATCAACACAAATTTTTTTTTAAGAAATTCACATTATTTGATTCATCACACACATGAACAGGATAAAATTCTTCTTCCTGGAATTAAACGTCTTGTGCTCATGTTCAAACAAATCTAATATTGTTTAGTATATGTGGTAATATATTTCAAAATTGTCATGGTCCAATGGTTTCAATGATTAAGCGACCAATGTGATCAATAAAAATGTGATAAAATGACAAATATTTGAATGTCAGATTTGCTCAATTGTGATAATTTCTTTTTGTGTTTTTTTTTTTGGGGTTTTCATTCGCGCCATTCGTGGAACGTTGGGCTTTTGGCTATCTCGTTCCGTGCATTGTTTGTCATTCAAAAAATGTAACATTCCGAATTCCGTTCACACAACATTGAATGCATATGGCAATAGAAGTCGCCATCATGATTTACGATCAAAAGAAAGATATTTCCCATGATTTTTTTCGCTTTCACAGCGTTTGGAATCGTTTGGGATTCCATTAATATACTATATAGCATATAGTATATTGTTATTTGTTCAATTGTTCGGTTCGTACGAGTGAGAATTAAAGTAAGAAATCCTTCCCTTAATTCAAAGCTCAACTTAACTCAACTTCTTTCAGCTTACGTTTGGAACTCGGTTATTTAGTTTGGGCTTGAATTCCTTTGGGTTCATTGTTAGTTTTGATGTTTTCGAAAGCATTAAATCTTCCACGATCACAGTTCCCTGTGTCGGTTGTTTTCTTTTTTTTCTTGTGTCGTATTTGTTTTTGTTTTTGAATCGATTATTATCACATGAGTATGTGTTATGTGTTATTATTCATTTGATATTTGTCGCGGTATCGGTGAACTTCACCGATCATTGTATATCGATGGGATATATGTGTGTGGCTATGCTAAACGGTATGCGATTCATCGAAAAGTATGTCTTCAACGTACCGATTTCACAGACGATAAAACAATCATCAAAGGAATATTGAATTACTTTGTGGCAACGCGACAGAATTTACAAAATATTCAGTGCGGTTGCATCAGTATTCACAGAACGTTATTCACAGTATGCTCTTCCTTCTCATTCTCATTTTGTCTGTTTCATTTTCTTTTGGAGCATTTTGTTTGGTTTTTGTTTTCGGATAAAATCGGAAATTATTCTGGACGAATGTAAAGGGGACTCTGTCCATCGCCAGCACCACCACTAAAAGTCTATGGATTCATTGGCCAACGACATCAAGATTATCAGCACCATTTCCGAACTTTTTTAAATTGAAAAAAAAACCCCCCAAAAATTCATCATTGTTATTTTGGATCGTTGAAACAATGAAAAAAAAAAATCTAAAGCCTACACTAACACAAAAATGACATTTGGTTAGTGTTCGAACGATTTTCGTACAAAAAGTGAAACTAACAACAAATTTTAGTTCGATTAGGCAAATTTTTTACTAAAAAAAAGTTAAAACTCAGAAATTTTGACAGTTATATTTATGGCGGTGGCAATGAATTGATTCAGTTATTTAAAATACTATAAAATGGATCGTGCTAAGAATTCCACTCACATACGATCCCAGATTTTCAGAAAACAAAGGTGCTCAATTTTTTCTCGAAATGGAAGTCCAAATCATCTGTTCACAGAACCGGCAGTGGAAGCCGAAAGCGACAAAACTAAAGTTGATTGAAATTTGGAGAGCGATTAAAATATCGAACAACAAAAACAACAACAACAGCAACCGAATAAAAGAAAAATAAATAAAAATCTTAGATGAAAAGATTCTGTTCGAAATAAATGGAGAATCTTCAAGATTTGGATACCAATTGAATCAAACTGAGAAGAATTTTTGTCGGTGGTGCAGCGCTCAAATTGCACGTGAATTTTGTGCATTCCACGTTGTGTGTGTGTGTGTATGTGTATAGCATAAGAAGGTTTCATTGCATTCGAATAAACTGCACACACTGTTTTCATTCATTTTCTTTCTGATATATTCAGTTCACAGCACAGGTTTATGCAAAATTTCATGGTTTAGTTACGTATTGTTACTGCTTAATTTTCGTAGGCAATATGACCCTATGCTAAAACGGCCAAAATAGCAGTGTTGATGTTGTTCTTATTTTTATTTTTATTTTTATTTTATTTTTCAACTTCTGTTTCCCTTTGTTTCATGGGCACACAGTTCGTTCGTTTATTTTTTTTTCTTGTTTTTTTTGTTTTGTTTATTCACATCATTTTGCTACTTCTAACTTCAATTTCAATTCTTTTCTCTGCTGTTCAACATATGTGAGTAAATATATACATGATATTCTACATTATACATACACAAGGTTATATTATATTACGTTAAGAGTTGAGAGCTTCTTTTTTCTTTCGTCAATTTCAATAAATTTTTGCATTCATATGCCACACTGAATCACCAATACTATGACTGAAACTGAATCTTAGGCTGACTGAATCAATGAGTAGTTGCATATGAAATCGCTTGGATTTTGTTTCAGTGGCTTTACGATGACATGTAACCTATCTATCGGTCAAGTCAAACATATCAAATAATGTGGAACATACAATGTATGCTGTTAACGTTAACTGATGTTCACTTGTTCAAAGCTATTCATTCACACAATACACAATACGCACACAAAAAAAAAGAAAAAGAACACATACGAAAAAAAACATTCATCATTCATTACAGAGTTCGGAGATTGTTTGCTTAATATGGACCCTTCATATTAAATTGCTTACGTCTTCTGAAAATGTTGAGTGTGATGTTTCATTCTACGTTTGGCCATCGGCATGTGATGGATTGTCTTTGATTCGATCAAATGTTGTACATCATCACATTCAATCGGAAACATTGAAAGCCATTATTTGATGATACATTGGTGGTCACTAGCTTATCGGCCAAAAGCTAGCAGCTAACAGTGACAACAAGTGCCTTCTCGTTTCGTTTAATTTTTGTTTTGTTTCACTTGGCTTTTCCACTCTTCTTTTTTTTTCATCGATTATCATGATACCGCAATCGAGACAATCATCGCAGCAACAGATTGCGGTCTATGTTTTTCTTCTCTATTTTCACATTCTTTGACGATAAATTTATTCGTTTGAAGAAGTGTTCGATGACTAGCATCAAATCACATGGTAAATTAACCAATTTAGTCCAAAGGATATTGAATTATTTTTATTTTATTTTTTTCGTTTTTTTTTTTTTGTTTTGCGCAACGCCAAATACCTGAGCACACACTGTTGCACACGAAGATTCGACCTGTAAAATGTGAACGGAAAGACAAAATATCAAAAGCCGCACCAACTTGGGAATCCGAAATGGACGAAAGAAAAAAAAAACGTCGAACGAAAAAAGAACCAGAACAAAAATTACAATCGAATGTATAAATATTTATAAAGAGCATCGGCTTTCAATGCTCAATAGTTCTATATCTTAAATAGAAAAGAATTGGATGTGCATTTCGATGCACATTTTGCTCTGTCGAAATCAAGAAAACTCTGAAAACATACAACAACAACAACAAACAATTCGAATGAAAATTATAGTGATCCGTTTGTAATACGATCATAGCGGAAAAATATTCACCGAAAATTCACTCTTTCATCTTCGACTAAATATGCCCATAAATGTGGAATATCGTGTGAGTATTCGGCAACAAACGGCAAATTTTAGCTATTTTCATTGTCTCGAAATACCATATTAAATAACAGGAATGAACTGAAGTCAAAAGAATAAAAACGAATGCAATATGCATGCAATCTAAACTTCCAACATTCAGTTGAAGAACACAAAGAGTGAGAGAGAGAGAGAGAGAGAGAGAGAGAGAAGGAGGAAATTACGAATGACGATGAAGATGACGGAAAAAATCGCATTCACAAAAGAAC
>GL501517.1:8844555-8860225 GCA_000149185.1 Mayetiola destructor
GAAGAAGAAGAGAGAGAGAGAGAGAGAGAGAGAGAGAGAGAGAGAAAGGAGGGAAAATTTACGAATGACGATGAAGATGCGGAAAAAATCGCATTCACAAAAGAACACAAAAAGGCTAAAACGGCCACTTGTTTCCGCAAGTAGAAAAGAGACGCACGGCACAGGGAAAAAAATTGGGAAAAAGAAAAAAAAACAACAACATATTACCCATTGCCCATTGAAAGCAAGGAAAACAAATGAAATGAAAGCCAACCGAACTTAGTCGCATCATGAAAATAAAAAAGTCCTAATATTGATTCTTGATCGAGCATGCAAGAATGCATTCATTTTGGTTAATAATAATTAGATTGTGATTCTTTTTGCTCGTTTTAAGCTAACGAAATCAATGATCGCAATCAATAGCGATCGCTATACATTATACATGTATCATTTACAGGGGTTATGTTTCGAGCATTGATCAAACATTAAATATTAGCAACATAAGCAAGAACAAATCGCGAGGAATCAATGGGAAATGTCCCCTTGTTTTCTAGTTTATTGACATATTGCTGTCGTCGTCGTCGTCGTCGTCGTGGTCGTTTCTTTTGTTTTCTTATTTTTGATTGAATTTATCACGGTATTAAAATGGTTAAATGGATCACAAACTGATTCTGAAAATGAATTGTCTAAGTCAGGGCACTGACGAATTTATATATTTTGCTTTTTATTAGAATGACAAATGTTGTTCAAAGTTCGTGAAAATGTAATTGCTTGTCGCCTTATCAGTCTGTTGAATTAAATTAAGGCATTTATCATTTCCATTTGCTGATTAAATTTCTCTTTCATTATGTGCGGCAAATTCTTTTGTTCTTTTTTTTTGGCGGGGCTTCAAATTTCGCTTTTTGGAAATTTTGACTTAATTTGGTAAATTAAGTAGTATGTGCCCATGTGAAACTACTGCCATATTTGTTTCTGAATAAAATTTTGTTTCTTTATGTATATAATTTAGTCTTGTAATATTTAATTGAACATTGAATCGAAAAGTGAAAAGAGCAACCGAATGGAAAACAAAAGCAACATGAAAGTGAAAAACGGAACCGGAAGATTGATTAGGCAGCAAATAACCTACGATTCGAATTAACAAGATACACGAAGTTTTCAGAAACGAAAACGACCAAATTTTATAAAGCATATGCAATTTAAAATCCGATAATTTGTTCGAATAACGAAGCAAAAAAAAAAAATCCTATGCGTTGAAAGAAAGAAACAGAGACGAAATGTTTTTCATATATTTTTGAAGGTCTTCCCTTTCCTTTTTCTTTATCTCCCGTTTTTATTTGGTCATTTCGCTGTTTTTTTGTTTGTTCTTTTTTGTTAGCGCAATGGTTACGGTCTCGTTACCGTATGTAGAATGCATTCAAAATGTCATTGCTAGCACATATGCATCGAAAATGCATGTCCAAAGCATGTGAATTTGAGTTCTTCTGTTTGTTGTTTCGCATTTGACGATTCTAATGTATTTTTTCTTCTGTTTTGATATTTTTATTTTTTGCCACCGCTTGTCATGTTGCCGAATGGCATTGATAATCATCAAAATGAATGGAATAAATGATCGTTTATTTATCGAAATCTCTTCTTTTTTTTGTTATTTTATTTTTTTTTCAAAACTGAAACGGCTAAAAGTGAAAAGAAAATTAGGTAAAATAAGACAATGGCCTTTAGGTTTGAGCAAAAAAAAAACTTGGATTTAAATCAAACTGAATGCTATGTTCATAGTCGGACGGTTGTGACGGAGACGCCAATCCAAATGAAAAAGAAACACAAAAATTATGTTATGATGAGCGCTTCAAATCAAAGTACAATTCAATACATATTAGATGCGAATGAAATGGAACCGATACATTGATCGACTGAACGACTGAATATCCAACCTGAATACATTACACATTATACATGCCTAAAACAACGACGAATAAAAGGAAGAGAAAAAAAAAACAACCAAAATCCAATTTGCATAATAGGTTGAAATGGAGTTCATCACGTGTTTTATCGCATTAACGTTGATAGGCGCAAGGAATGCACAAATATTTTAGTATCCTTTGATATGCATTCATTCACCCGAATACATGCACTGAAATGATACTATTCGATTGGCACGCAATCCAAATTCATGTGATATCGATATTTTAATTATGTTAAAATTGTACACATTCATAAGCACGTTTGAAACGTTAAATCCCTTATGGTAAATATTCGCTTAGCACTCTTAGCATTTTTAGCACTTTTGGCATTTTTGAGCGTTTAACATGTTTTTCGTGCTATTCATTTGTGAATTATGAATGTCGATGTATAAATGAATGTGAAACTGAAAAATGTTTGGAATGCCAAATGACGCACAAACCAATCTATAATCTATATTAAAAACAAAAATTAAAAGATAGGAAAACGAGATCAATGCAACGGATCCAATGGTCATGACATTTCCTTACCTCCTCCAAAATTAGTATCAACAACAACAATTTCTTTCTGAAATTTCAGTAAGAAATAAATTCAAATGGAATATCAAAAATTTTCCAAATCAGAATGAATTTTCATTTTATTTTTTCTGTTTTGTTTGTATTTGCACTCTGTGCCGTTTTATGTGCGGTACATCAATGGTCGCAGTTCGTTTTTTTTTTTTTTTTTCTTTCTTCAACTTTTAACGATATTAATTAGATGTGAAAAACACCGATCCCTTCAGTTAAAGTGCGATCATTGATGATTTTTCTCAATGGTGTTACACAAAAATAAGTTATTTTTACTTCATTCCCATTTGAGAATATAAGAGCTGTGTTTGTTGGCAATGTTTTGTTCCGTTTCAGTTTTTGACTTCGAAAATATATACAAAATCGTATAAACTATAGACACACTCACTCACTCACTCATTCAAATTTATTTTGAAAATAAAACAATCACAGACATTTACAATGATATATTTGCTTTGAAAATTTATCTAGTGAATGAATTACTATATACAATTCAGTTGCCATTATTCGATTTCGTTTCGATTTTATTTCATTTTTATATTCTCTCACTTTCTGATTCAGTCAGTCATTGCCATCATCATTTTTCCTTTTGCTCTCGCGCTCTCCGGCATTCGCTACAATATTATTATTATTATTTTGCACCAGAAAACTTTAAACTCTATGTATAGATACACACATAATTTTATTCAGAAAACTACTCATAAGTGACAAGTAAATGTTATTTCTCAAACATGTTGAGAGGTTCATGCTTGACATGAATCTGACTATCTTTGTCATTTTCCTGTTTTCGTAATTTTATTATCGAGTTGCTTTTCTTTTCTTCTTCTTCTTTTTATTCTATTTTTTCTTCCTCTTTTAAAGAGCATTCATTCAGACTTTAGGCTTTGTATATTAGTATTTTCGTTTCCTTTGGATTTTTCTTTTGGCACTTTAAACTTCAAACATCCGATGTGATTCAATTTTCAAATATAAATTTGATATGTCGATTTCATTTGATTTACTACATGATAGAAAATATGATAAGAGATTAGATTCTGTTTAGAATATTATTCGTTTTTTTGTTTGCTTCTTATTTGTATTGGCAAATTATTTTACTAATCATTACGAAAACGGGTGGGGTGGGCGGCGTAATTGGTGCAACAGTAACAACAATTCATTAATTAATTGAGATCCATGGCTCAATGTATGAATTATGAATACACTCAAATGCTCAAACATTCACGCAATTAAATTATAAACTTAATGTACATGTTCATTCAGAGAATTTTAGAAGTTGGTGCTATTCTGTTTCTAAGTCTCTTTTTTTTTTTGGAATCTATTTTGTGCCTTGATTCATACTTTCATACTTTTCGACATGTTTGCTCATTCTGAAATGAATGTTTTCCTCCTTTGCTGAAAATGTGTCGACTTATTCATGTTTGTGGTGTGAAATATTGATGCTGAACTGGCCAGAGTGTGTCTGCCATTTAGTGTGCAAAAAGGAAATGAATTATTATGAAATGTGAATCTAAAACAACGAAATAGGTCGATGTATGATTTCTAATGAACTTAAAATGTGAGAGAGTTTTTTTTTTTCATACTTGAAAGAACGAAACAAAAAAGGCACAACGCGCAAATTTTCCGTAATATTTGCACATTTAATGAATCAAATTCGTTTTTAGCAACGAAAAATTTAAGACAATTTTTGACAAGTAAAAAAGATGTGCGTAGCATTAGCGACGTAATAGTTCATTCACTTTTCCGCCGCTTAAATACACACAGACACTACATACCACTATCAATTTTCTCGTTCAACGTGTATTTAAATTTTGAATTTTCGCAAGATCATAAAACGATGAATGGACGATAGGCATGGCTCGCAAAAACTGAGAAAGAATTTCCAATTTGGTTATTTATTGTGTTTATTCAATATTTAAATTGTTTATAGAATTTTGTTCAAATTTCTTTCATCGAATACTCGAAATCCTTGTAGTAATAGAAATTAGGCGGCGCATAACGGCTTGACTCTGAAAATATTTGTTTGTTTGGTTTTTTTTTTTGGTCATTTCTTTTATAGTTTATCTTTTGTATAAACGGCGAATAAATTTCGATACGAACTGCACATGTAGTGCATAAATCACTTCACTTAAATTTACATATTGATTTTGACAACCGGAATTAAACAATTTGCCTACACATCGACACACACACACACACACACAACACACAACACACAAGTGTTTCATTAGAATTTCTCCATTTTCGATTCATTCGAACTTCAATTTCCAAAACGGTGAACTGTGAACAGGTTCATATTTAATGATTGGATTTATTTGTAATTTGGTTATTTATTGTGTTTATTCAATATTCAAATTGTTTATTAATTTCAGCAAAATATTTATCCATTAATTCAATGAAACACCGAACTTAATAATAAATTTTATATTTTATTGTCATTCTATTCTTTCGGCCATTTTTCAAATTTTTTTAGGTGTCGGCCATTTTTTGAAATTATTCATAATATTGTCATTGAAATCGAAATCAACATTAATCTGATTTTATTTTTGGGAGCACCTCACATCCGCACATCATATTTTGAATGTTATGAATTGTGAATGATCGATTTACTTTCATTTGACATTTCAAAAGATGTGATACAAACATAAATACATAAACCAAATTTTATAGACAAGTGAAAAGCCATCCACATTTGACATATAAATGGGACGAAATGAAAATGAAACGGCACAGTTTTTTTCTTTTATTTTTTTCTCTTTTTTGATTATTTATTAAATTTAAATTGGCAATTATCCAAAATAAAATTGTTACGCATTATACATTATTATCCAATGTAATGGCTTAAGTGTTATATTGTTGGTCATTTAATCATTTGAAATGGTCGAGTGTATTTTCGAACTTTGATTTGTTGTCGCATTCTATTGTTCTTTATCATGCAATTTGTAAATTTTGAAGCCGAAAGATGATCAAAAACTCCAAATCAAATCGTTTGCAACAAAAATGAAAGAATATGAACACAATATTATGGCCATTAACGTTTGATCAAGATAATCGTAGTTCAAAAATCAACTAATCAGACTTTGCTTCAGCCTAGAAAAATCAATGTGAAAAAGACAAAAATTGATCAAAAAAGCCAACGATGCCATTTATCATTTAATATTTCACCTTCTGATGGAGAATGCTTTATATGTGTGTATGTTTGTTGTTGTCGTTGTTATTGTTGTTGGTTTTTTTTTCTCCTTCGGTTCGTGTGAATAAGCAGTCTCTTGAAGATCAATGCTCGTGTGCGTTGTGCGTATTATTTTTCTGATATATCTGTCAACACATTTGATACATGTTTACCGAAAGCCCTTAAAAGGAGTGTTGTAGAAAGCTATTTACCTTATTTTGATCGAATCGAACGTTCGTATTTCGTATGAACCGATAAAAAAACAAATTCAGTTGCAGCAACAATAATAAATGATCATTGCAATGTTAGCTGAACCGTTGTCGTTGTGATTTATTTTTTTTCCACTATTCAACCGTTTTTACTGTTCACATACAACAAAATCAATTAATATGGAACCACTTATAATGACCAAAAATGAGATGCAAACAATAAGTGCAACATTGATTTTGTTGCCATGACACGACCAATGTGATCATATTAAAAACAATTCACAAACCAACACTTGAATAGGCTTGAATTTATGAAAAAAAAATCAAAATTTAACCAAAATGGTCAATAGCTATAATAATAATCGATCGATTTTTCAGGAAAAGATTGATGCGCAATAAAATATTTAAATAAAATAGTACCAAAATGAATAAATGCGCCGAAAAAACCGAACTCAATTTACAACAAACTAACTCTTTACCAGAGAAGAAACACCAACTTCCACTTTCTGTTATAATTTATAATGTATTATCGTGGATGATGAATCCATTTGGAGCAGAAATAAACATCTTTTTCTTTTTCTCATGCATTATTTTTATAAAAAAAGAAGAAGTAACGTTCTAAGCTCCATAATAAGATTGTCAATGCTTTGAAAATTGAGCTTCATTATCAATGCTCGATGAAATAAAGTTTGTTTCGATGGACAGCAACATTCCCATAAAACATTCAATTATAACATAATAAAAATAATAGTCAAAAAGTCAATCATTCTCATTTGCAAGGTTCATGAATTATGAAGTGTGCCCAATAAAAATGTATATGATTAAATTGATAAAGTTAGGACGAGAAATGAAAGAAAAACAGAAAAAGAGGGGCCATGATTTAATGGTTTGATGGACTTACTGAAGAAATTTTTCTATATATTTCTTGCGATAGAGTGTGATCAGTGATCATCTTGGTGAAAATAGTACATTCAGAAATTAATGCTGTTTTTCATTTGTTCTCAAAGTGTTTCACGTTTCGTTTCATCGTCAGCCTCGTAATCTTTACTTTGTAGTGTTGTGTCTAGAGTAGACAGTAATAATTAAATAAACAAACGAGTGAAATATTTGAACCTTTCCTGTTTCTTTCTCTTTTCGTTTTCGTCGTTCGTTTGTTCGGTTGTTCGTTTGTTGCTTGCTCAATCCATCTGTCATTCCCGGTTGCAGCTTCTGAAATGAAGGCCCACAGCCAACAGCCAACTGCCAATTGCCAACTTCAAAGAATTAGCTTATATACGTTAAAAATAATAATGAATTTTAAATGCGTAGACAATGAAAAAGGTGAATTGCATGGTCGGTAAAATTTATTAAAAGATCGCATGTTGCATAAGAATAATGAAACCAAATTAGCGGAAAAAAAAATCTGAAAGAGAATTAGCAAATGATTCGTTGTGTCTTCATTTTTCAATGTGTGTGTGTGTGTGTTCAGTTTTAGACTTTAATTCCATTCTACCAGTGCAAATGTTTCCATTAATTTTCGTTTCGAATAGCAAAAATAAAGGGCGAAACACCAACAACAATGATGACAATAGACAATAGGTTGAAACAGAAAAATATTCGGTATTTGGTTACCAAGCGAATCTACAATTACAATCAGATAGCCGGATGATGGAGCCAATGAAAATTTTATTCAAATATCTTCATTTCATTTCATTTCATCAAGAATAATAAATGTCAAGCAGAGTTTATTATAAACAAAATTCCTTCTGGAGTGCAAAAAAGTGACGCATCCGTACAAAATATTTGATATCAACAAAATGTGACTGTATTTTCGAATCCAATGTGAACAAAGAAAACTCTTTCTTCGGAAGTTATATATTTTTTTGAAGAACATACTTGCGTTGAAAATTTGAGGAAATATTGGATTTGAAAATACAGTCACATTTTGTTGGTATGGATGTGTCACTTTTCTGCACTCCAGAGGAGTTTTGCTTATAGTATCACTATTTTTGGCAAACTATTCAGATTAATTAAAAAAGACATGAAAGATTTTTTCGATGTTCAAATATTTGATTCTGGCCGATTGTCCAGATTTTTCCCGGACTAGTGGTACTAGGCATATAAATATTACCAGAAAAACATCTGATCTCCTTGCATTAGGTAAAGTGAAATTTTTCCTCAAAACTGTTGCTCGACCGAAATGAGTTTAGATTGGAATTTTTGAGTGATCGATATCTCTATAGATCAAAATAGAACCCCTGAGAATTGATTATATCATGGTCTCCTTAAATACGAAAAAATGAAATTTTTAAAATTTTTTCAATCGAATCAGAGCCATGTTGGTTCAATTATTTCTGTTATAAAATATAAACTTTTTTTCATAAGTGAACCAAAGCTGATGCGACTCGTTTGGTTCGCCTACAGAGGTTTAACTGTATACACCATTTTGTTGTGGAAAGCCTGCTCATTTTTTGCATTTTCATGTTTTGTGTTCTTCTTTATGAGGGAGTGGTATGGGCTGCGTCACCTGGGTAACTACTGTCACCCACGATAGATTTATAACTGCACCAACAACTCGCGAAAATCGTTCATTCGATAGCATTTCCAAATGATTTTTGTGTGAAAATTTGATTCTGTTTTTGTATAAAATATTTTCGAAATGCAAAGCTAATCATTGCACTATTATCTTATTAGCCAAGAAGTCATGAGATGGCATGAATCGCAATAAGCGATGCTAAAAACAAAAATTATTATTATAATCCAAAAACAATATATCCACGCCTCAGCTCACCAATCTAAAACTGTAATATGAGAGGTTGAGAGGTGTAGAATTTTCCATGATTGTTTGTTGTGGAATGTGGAGTTGAGTTTATCGGCTAACTTCCGGTGGCTGTTAGACATCAGACATTTCCATCGTAAATCGCATTATTTTACGCTCAATTTGCTACGGATGCACCTTCTAATCGAAAAGTTTATACATTCTGAGGCATATAATTCTCATACACAATGCATTCTTTTCTTTTTTTTTCAATTTGATGGATATCAGTTACAGTTTACAGTTTACAGTTTACAGTGTAAATAAAATGATTCATTTTTCATTTATCACAATGTTCCGATATTAAAATAATATAATATTTATTTAAATTTCATTTTCATAATTTATAAATTGTCGATTCGAATAATCGATGATAGCCGATTTGTGTGAATGCTTTGTTTGTATCCAATTGTCTCGTCTATGCGTCTCTTTGCAAAGCGATAAAATGAAAAAGTAAAAAAAAGACGAATAATGAAAAGAAGGACAATAAACGAATCTCCTGAGTTGGAATTTCATGAAAGTGTATCTATCCATAACAATATTCTCAAATTACCAAAAAAAAAAACATAAACAAACCAACATACCAACATAAACACACACTGACAACTGACAACTGACTACGGACTATGTTTATATTTTAATTTCGCCTTGTTATCGACGATCAAATTGTTATTACACACAATACAAGAATGAGCATGCCTTTTGCACTCATTGTTTGATGAATGAATTGTGAACGAATTGGCAAATACAGGCGATATCATGAAGTGTCAATGACGATTCGTAATCGCCGTTTGCACTGGTTTCATTTTTAATTTTATTTTTACTTTGTCGTTGTCGTCGGCCAAATTCGTATTCCATTATACGATGTATATCTGTAGTATGTGGTTATCTGTAAAATGGATGAGTCAAGCATCGATTTGGCTCATGTTATGGCTTGTGTCATTGTTCCAATTTATTTATTTTGCATGATTTTGCAACGCTTTGAAATTTCAATGTGATGATCCATAACGGAAATTGTCAGAATTTGACTGATCTAAGTCAGTCACCAGTTTTGACTAAAACGATTAATTGTTATTGTTGTGTACGTTTTTGAATCAATCAATGTCATCAATATCGCACACTTTTGATTGATTCAATTAGTGAATGAGAATTTCACAAATTTTTTCATATTGTTTTTGATTTGATTTTGCATTTATAATTTCAAACAAATGAAATTCAAATCATTTTGTATTCCATACTTTATTAGTGTTGTATTTTCTGTTTTGTAGATGATTACGAGTGGAAGAATGCATCGTCATTGAATTCAGTCACAGGTAAACATAGAAACGATTTTTATCGTTTGCTGTAAATCGTGTGCGTGTGTTGTTTATCACAATTGTTCAGTTTGTCTAGAACGCATGCCAATAGCTTTTCCAAATTCCAAATTGTGCTCTCACACAGTGTGCGTGTGAATCATTGAAATGATTTTGACAAATTGAATGAATTGAAAATTCCTGAAAACGAAAATAAAAATAAAAATAATCCCATATTTTATCTAGATACTAGCTACACGCTGCCCATTCCACCTCAAAGCTCAATAACTCCTATGAGTAATATGATTTCGAGGGAATCCAAGAGTATGCGTTGCCTTTTTTCGGTTTTGTTTTGATAAGGAAGAATTGAAAATTTTCTTTTCTGATGAAAATCAAAGTGAACCAACCGATTCAAGGAATACAATTCAAAAATATATGGATAATGGATGATGAAAATCCAAACAAAATTCAATTCGTTTAACTATGTCTGTTTCTCATTTCATTTTTAATATGTGCAAATACGTGACTTGATGCAAACTGTAAAACCCATTAATACGTACTCAACAAGAAAATTAATCTGACTACTGCTTACTGACTACGGACTACCTACTTTTTGGTTGGCAACTTTTCCACGAATTTCAAATGTTTCCCATAAACTGATTGATTCACAATTCATATTCATAGTCACAGTGCATAATGGTGTACAGTGTATACACTAGCATACATACAAGTATTTACGTTCACGTACAAATCAAATTTCAATCTTCGAACCGAAAAAAGGGTAACATCAACAGATGAAAGAAAGAAAAAAATATATATATTGAAAAAAAGCCGATTAAACAGCTCTCATTTGAAACATAACACAGACTTAACGATTTCACATTGTAGTCATTTTCATAAACAATTTGCAAATGCATCCGAATAGGCCAGAAAAATCGGCTACCAAACGTTGAAAGGCGCAAATGTAAAAAGAAAGATAAATAATAAGGAAATTCAAATCTCCGGCTAAAAAAGTGTGCGTGTGTTCTTAATCTTTTTTATTTAAAAAAAAAATGAAAATATTTTTTATTTCATACAAATTTGAGAATTTTTTTAGACCTCAAATAATATGGTCCAATGCTGACAAAGAAGAAGAGAGCGGAAAATTTATTATTTTTTGCTACAGTTAAAATTTCGAGCATTAATGATTGCCCATTTATAAATCGTGGAGAGCAAATGCCATTGTGGCCCGCTTAAATTGTTGCTGCTGTTGTTGTTTTTATTTGACATTTTTGTTCTTCCTTTCGTTTGTAGACAAAATATGAACTCTTTTCCGTCTTCTTTTTTGGTGTTTTCTTTTTCTTTGTCAATTCTGTTGTGGATAAAAAAAAAGAAATTGAACAATTTCTGAATGTATTTATTCGAAAGTTATTACACAAGGCATATCTTTTTAGTTTACAGTTTATATGCAGTTGGCATTGGCAGTTGGCCGCCTGAGATATGTTCCTTTTTTTCCCAATTCAA
The DNA here is from genome assembly GCA_000149185.1 of Mayetiola destructor. NCBI lineage: Eukaryota > Metazoa > Arthropoda > Insecta > Diptera > Cecidomyiidae > Mayetiola > Mayetiola destructor. The sequence continues at coordinate 8,856,024 of GL501517.1, forward strand.
AATATCAACAACCACATAAAATTTGATGATAGCTCCGTTGCTCATCAGATCTCTTGCACTTTCATTCAATTCTATTTTTGCAGATTTACGCATTTAATGTGATATTCTTTAGCCTTCTTTTCATTTTTCTTTCTTCTTTGAAATTTTTTTTTATTGAAATCAAAAGATCATAAATATTCTTTGGGGGCATTAAAAATAAACGGTGCAAAAAAAAACGTTTATTTATCTTATCAATCTCGATCATAATTTGCCATTTCATTGATCGATCCCATTCATATTTACTTTTCTCCACATAACATTGAATAATGATGAAAAGCAAATCCGAACGAACCGTTCAATTCTATAGATGCAATGTAAATATGTAATTATTAAATTGTCATAACTTGTTGTGGCCAATGAATCAACATGAACCAAAAGAAAACAGAATGAATACGCTAAAAAGCGTGTGAAAATATTGGAATTTGAGCACAATTAACAATACACTATACACCGACTGTCACTGTTTATGAATTGGCAAGTGTAAATTGAACATATGAAACAGAGGAATGTTTTTGAACGAATTGGTGCCTTAGATGTTTATTATTTATCAATGGCGATAAGTGAATTTCTGTTTATTTTATATGAAGGCGCCATCCAATGTAGTCAGGTGGACGTAATTATGATTCAAGCAAAATTAATTTCAATTTTTTTTCAAATGGAAAAATAAAATGATATGAATTCATTATCTCCCATACATCAAACACCACACAGCACACGCACACACACACACCATACACCAAACAATATCAATATGTGCCGAATTTTTGAATGTTTACAATGTACAATTAACGAGCCTTGGGGCCGGATCGCGAACGATTTGAATGAATTATTCATCCAATATTTGATTATTTTGTGTTCTAAAAACATGAATGCATCATGACTTAAAGTACCGACGACAACCAACGGAATACAACAGAACAATTCATAACAATATTATGTGAATTATTATTATGAATAAACGTTGTTTTGTATGAACGGTTCTGTTTGTGAATCGGTACATTTGCTCAAAGTAAATTTTTGATAATAATTTCGATGAGAAAAAGTCATCAAGTGTTTTTATTAGTTGATGACCAATAATAGTTGGAATTTGAAATTTGTTTCGTTTCGATTTTGAATTTTGCTATTTTTGGGGGCGATGAGAATGTCTAATATTTTTCTTCATATTCTAGTCGTTTGGTGTATTTGATCATTTGATCACTTACAGTTATAAATATCGTTACTCATTACAATGCTGTCTTCAAATTTTAAATGTTCGTTGTTTTGTTTCTTTGTCTAACTTTCGGCACATGTAAAACATTCAAGAGTCTTTTTTTTCTTCTTCTTCTTTCATTTAATTCACATTCGTGTTATTGTTCTCTTGGCGCTGTTGATTCATGTGTGTGTGTGTGCATAGATGGATGTAAACAAAAATGTTTGAATGAATTAAAACAATTGAACTATATTGTTTGAACAGTTGATGGGGCCAGATCGTGAGAAGTTTTCCGTTTGGTTTCTACGTGGAATATTTGTAAACTGTCTGCAAACCGTACGCAAACTCACTCGAATAAGCTTCTATTTATTTCTGTTTTCTCAATGTTTAGTTATTCTTGTGTGTGTGTGTGTTGTTTTTTTTTACTCTACTCTCGCATTCGTTCATTGGTTAGTTCAGTTTTGAGTGCATATCAATTGTGGATGCGATTTGTTCAAGGTACACCAAAATTGGCTCTGATATTGTGAATTGTAAGATATTTGGTAGAATGTGGAAAAATATAATAATATTGTGTAATAATATGAAATTGACCCATTGGCTATTGGGCATTGGCTACCACAATAATGAAAAAAAAAAGAAAAGAAATTGAGGAACAGACGGGGTGCGCATCAAATAACCGACCGCGAAACACAAATATTAATTGGCTTAGTTACATGTGCACATTTAGTGTGCCGTGTATGTACAATGTACACGCTCACTGCGTTGAAATGATTTGGGTGCAGTTTGCGCGCATCTTTATTTTAATTCAACAGCACAAAAATACCGCATTTTGTGTTATGTAGATGACAACGTCAAAGTAATGAAACTAGAGTATCACAGTCATCGTTAGGCGCATATAAGTTCACAATTGGTTTGAATTTTAGGTGCCGACCCTATAAATATACACACAACGCACACATAGCAAACAGTACCGAAACCTTTGGTTCATATATTATATATTTACATGGAAACTACAGAAGACGAAGAAAGAAGAACAAAAAAGAAAAAAGGAAAAAAAAAATTAACAGAAAGAGACAAATAAAACAGAAATAAAGTGAGTCAATTATTGCACAACTCTTTCAAGTCCCGAAGAGGTTTTTGAGTTTTGAGTTTTGAGTGGAATGAAACGATGACTTCGTCTGTTCCAATATAAGTAAAATTAGAATCGACTTTTATTTTATATATATTGAGCATATAGCAAGTGTGAGTGCGAGTCTATGGTCCCCCCAATATTATTTTATATTTATTTTTATATTGGATCATTTGCTCGAAACTGATGTGTTTGTTATTGTTGCTGTTTTTGGATTTTGATTGTAGCCTCTTTGGCTTCTCTGGCATATATTTAAGATTGTCTTCGCTCTGTCTGTTGCAATATTCATGCGTGTATTTTTATTCGAATTCATATTTATCAAACTATGAAGCGACATGGAATAGCACTGAACGACGTATTTTTTTTTTTTTTATTTTTTTTTTCAAAAAAAGCTGGCCAACAATAGCTTTGGGAGCTACATAAGCGTCTGCTTTTATGTTCTTTTCAATTGAGAATCATGTGTGCATTGTACACATCGAATCATTCAATTTTTGTTTTTCAACAACACAAGATCATTTCATTCGTCGCGTTCCGTTCTTTTTAACCAATGATTTATTAGATCGATTACTAAATTTGCAATTCAGTTGGCACGGTGTCTTACGTGTGTCTAGCTTTGAAATGATGAGACCGCATAACCGTTCAATTTCCATGAGACACGCGACGAGACGCACAGGCACATTTATGTCTGAAATAAAGGTCATGCAGAATCATGTCGAGAAATTTTGAAATTTTTCTTTTCTTTTTATTTTATCAAATGAAACACAATGAGTTCTTTATAAAAAAATATCCTATTTGAACCGGACAATCATCCACCCAACGATAGGGTGTTTAAAATTCTTATTTCTTATCACTCAATCAATCATATTACCTGCGAAACAGAAATTTTATTTTTTAAAGCTATGCTAAGTTTTTTTTTTGTGTCGTTCCAATGTACGATTTCATAAGGAAAATAACACATTTCATTTTATTATTTAGCTTTAAAATAAAAGAAATTGAAATGTGACAAATTAGCGGTTGAAGGCATTTGAACGCAACTAAATCGCCCGCAAACTATTTTTTTGTTTTCACTCAAATAAAAAAGAAAAAAAAATATTTAGTTTTTGGCCGGCCGTTATCAACGGATAAATTATTTTTACGAATAGTTTTGTGTCATGTGAATCTGATGAAATGCCTGTCTGAAAGAGGTCTCCATCGGGTCCAATTTTTCTAATGGCTTGCTGATCCCGACCCGACCCCTCGACCTGGAGCAGGTTCTTAATAAATAAAAAAAAAAACTACAACGAGATCGGGTCAGGATGGGGCTGGTTACGGCTTCGGCATCAGATCTCCAACTTTTTACGATTCATCGGGGACAGACCTCAGAAAATTGCGATGTCTGCTTTGGCCTAACTTCGTTTAGTGTACATTGCTTAGCGTGTCATTCCATTTCATTAATTATGATATTGAAACTCGTGCTTACGTATGACAGTGATACTGTTTTGTATCGACCACATGAACGGTGAGGTTACGCAGCGATGCGAGGCGACACTAACCTGACAAGTTACCGCACATTCACGGATGCCGTAAGTTAGCTCACTGAATGTACGAAACTGATCTCTGATCGCGGACACGATGGAGATCTCTACTGTCTGACATATTTATATCTGATGCGATGCCAATATCATTTCTATTGATGCTATATTTGATCATATAATATAAAACGGAAAATAAAAAATAATCTGTCTAAATAACAGGATTGGAATGAAATATGATCATTGAGCACCGAAACAAGAAATTCGAAATTGAACTGAAATTATGCGAATCCAAGAAAAGAGGAGAAAAAAAATTTTCGCGGCTTTGATTTTG
>GL501517.1:8863880-8936749 GCA_000149185.1 Mayetiola destructor
AGAGAGAGAGAGAGAGAGAGAGGAAGAGAGAAAGAAAGAGAGAAGAAGCGAGCGAGAAAAAGAAAATAGTGTACTGGATACTGAAAACTGGACAACGACCGTTTACTGATAGCTGGACGACAAAATGCAAAGCGAAAACAATGAAGAATATTATTTAGTTCGGCTTAACACATTCCATCACGAAAACAAATTTTAGATTATTTTAGTGAATAACATATGTATTGCCAATGAGTAGATAGGTAACGTTCCACATTTCTTGAGAGCGATGATTGAAAGTGAAAAAAGAAGGTAACGAAATGAAGAATTAATATGATACAAACAAAAAGCAAACTTTAGGAACGAAATAACAAACAAAGCGAGAATACACCATTTTCAAAATAAAACACAAAAAACTAAGAATGGGACTTTAAGTTTCTTCGATTCGAAATTGACATCGAACTGAATGAATATTTATTTTCTTTTTAGGAGGAAAAACAAAAACGTATAAATTTGGTATAGTTTAGAAATTGTCCAGGACAGTGAAAAAGTGTGGGCCCAAAATGAACAATTTGATTTTTAGTGGAAATTTTTTAAATTGATCACAGTTTTAGCCACTAAGCGCTAATGTTTCGCTTTATGTGGCGCCATCTAACAGACTTGATTGAATCATTGTGTACATTTTAAATGCGCCAAAAATTACTTCCCGTCAAGACCACAGATGCGCTATACAAAAGAGAGGTAAAAATGACAAGCATTCGTGCCCAGTGGTTTTAGCCATAAACTTGAAAACGGAGAAGAGAACCGCTTAAGCATTGTGAACAGTGAACAGACGTTAGAAGCCTTGTTAGAAGCTCATATGCGAATTCGATTAAGAAGCTCGGCACATGAAAAACAATTAAATTTCTATATTCAAATTAGTTTACACACATGGGGAATGAATTTATTTCATTTTTTCGTTCAATGTCGATTGTACATTTGAAAATTCGATTAAGAACACGCAATTCTTTCTATCTGTACGATTGTTGTCCATTGTGGATTTGTGAGGTCACTGGCAATCGGCAAGTTAAGTGGCTTTGCTAATGTGCTTATTTGCTTCGAATTGCTATTCGAGAAATAAATTATAGTTTTTTGGAAAGCATTTGAGACGGAGATCATCAACAAAATCAATGAATTTGTTTGATTGCTCTGTTGTTCTGAGACTTATGCATCAAATATTTCAATCTATTATGAGCAATTAGCGTAGTAAAAATATGTATAAAAAAAATAATCAAAATACAGAGAGAAAAATATGTATGACGATAAAAAATTTATGCACAAAAACCACACATATATTGCTGGGCCACAAATAATAACTATAATATGAATAATCTTCCAAAATGAAAATTTAAATGGATTAAAATGAGAAAAATCGGTATCTTTTTTACCGCCAGCCCAATCGATTTGGATAATTGAATTTAAATCTTCTTTGCTGAACGTTTTGTGCTTGTTTTTGCATTTTTTTTTGGCTGTTCTGAATCGCCTTTTTTTTCTTTTTTTTTTGTGATCATTATGATAGATGAACAATGATGAGAGAGAGACATTAATTGAAGAGAAAACGAATTTATACCAATTTTCAATTTTTCCATGTCCAAAATAATTTCAATAATTATTATTCTATAAGTTAAACGATTCGACTAACGATTGGTGCTATAGACGTGGCAAATGCAGCAAAGAAACATTTCATAATTTAGAAAGAGAATGGTAGCAAAGCGAAGTAATTAAGTATGAGAACACATATTAAAAACTGCCAACTCAAATTTTTAAAATTTCTCTATTTATTTGCTATTTTATTATTATTATTATTATCATCATTATTATTATTATTATTATTAATATTATTTGGTATTTCTTTTTCTTATTCTTCTTCCTCTTCTTCTTCCTCTTCTTCTTCTTCTTAAAATTTCTCTTTACATTTTTGCTAGAAATCAAATTGAAGATCAAATCAATTCCGAATATTAATTTTGATATGAAATTGTGAAAATTGAGCAGCACAATTTCGGTAATAATTAATGGTCAAATCCCTAATCACTATATATATTTCATTTTCCATTTATCTCCGGACAAAATGGTGATTGATTTAAGAAGAATTAACACATAATTAACTTATTATTCATTGGCCTGACTCTGCAACTAATATTATTATTGAATATAAGAGGGCCGAAATGAACAGTTCACTTTGTAGTCGAAATTGTGCTGTAGTCGCCTTACATTTAATCGAAATTTTGCTCTAGAATTGTGTTTTATGTTTAGTTTAATTTTTTTCCTCTTGTTTCAATATGAAATTATAAATTCGTCAATATGAAATATTATTTGATTCTATTTATGCAATTTCAAATTATTTCTTCAATTTCGGTCTCAGTGCAGTCGCTCAAGTATACAATCATCGTCAATGAGGTTTATTTTATACTGCTACCGGGGCTCTTCCCATTACTCATGTATACCATCATTGCAATTTATAACTTTTTACAACAGCCCTTTGCCGACCGAAAAAAAAAAAAAAACGATGCCAATGTGTCGCACCATGATCGATGATACATATTAATGATTTATTCAAGATTTTATGAAATCCAAAAATTTATCGAGTGGAGCTGATTTTCGTTCTATTCCCATTTTTTCAAGATCGGTTCTCAATGGATCATCTGCCATAAGAGTTGATTTTAAATTTTTGATGGAAACGACATCGTTCTTGGTGTTGTTTGTCATCTGAATTCGAATAAAAGCGACTGATTTACGCATTCAGCCCGTTTGTACTCAATTCGAACGCATTAGTTCATTCAATTCAGAGTCTCAGCATTTTATATTGCTTGATGTGAAACATTAAGTTATAAAATCGTTATATATATATACTTGCAAAATATTAGTTATAATTATAATTATAATTTTATAGTGTGGATTTAGTCAAAAAAAGAAAAAGAAAAAACGAGAGCAATTACGAGTTGTTAGTTTTCTTTCAGTTCATTGATTGAAGCAACAATAATAATTGTTAGTCGATAGTTGATAATAAAAAAGGCAACAAGAAATTAAGAAACAGAAAACAAACAAAATCCTCAATTTCATGAATATTTACTCAAAATTGCTAACTTCTGATTACTACTATGATCTACTATGAGTCATTGAACAAACCATAACTTGATAACTTTTTACTTAACATTATCCGAAAATGTTTAATTGATTCAGGTGTGTCCATGGTGCACGATTCACGGTGTACGGCAATTTTCTAATCAACCTTTTAAAATGGCAATTCAGATTCGTAATTTTTTTTTCATGATAAAAAGTCAAAAATCAATGTCTAATCGAAGTGAATCGAAAACCAAAAGAAACTAATTACCGGAATATCATGTAATCAATTTCATAAATTAAAAACTATGGAAATTAACCAAATAGAATTCTTCTACATACAATTCAAAAAAAGAAAAAGCAAATAAACAAATAAAACTTGGATATCGGTTAATTGTATTATTATTAATGCATCAAAATGATAAGAGCTTTGAGTTCAAGCAAAGAAATTAGAGAAATTATTTGAATATATACGAGTTCTTTTTTTTTCTTAGTGAAGTTAAATAAAAGATAATAATTATATAATCAGCTATGATGCTTAGGTTTTCGGATTTTCGCCTGTTTTATACAATTCCTAGACTGAGCCCCATTATTATATATTTGTAAAAAGAAAAATAATTACTGATTGAATTTGAATCTAATTCATTTCTGTAGAGCCCATTCCGAACGAACAAAAACAATATGCATAAAATGAACAAAGATTATGTTTTCTTTGTCATTTTTCTTCTCCATTTATTCACTATTCGCTATTCATATGTCTACGCTATTATTAACTACTATCGGTGTATTTGGGTATTTGGGATTTGCTGAAAGTCCAATTATTGCTGGGAAATCTTCTTTTTGGTTTTACTGTTCTCTTTTCTACTTGTTATTCGTTAAATGTTTGAATAATCCGGGAAATGCTTTGAATTTGTGAATATTATGATTTTATTTGATTTTTGGTTAGGCATCATTAATATTTCAACGGATCGTAAGTAAAATATTTCCTTGGAATAATTAGCTCTGTTGATATAATTAAAATTGATACGGGAAAGTTGCTAATAGATAACAGCATTAAAGGTAAGGTTTTCGGTATAAGAGTCTAATCTTGAAAAACCATTTGGAAATCTAAACATTTTGTTGGGCTTTAAAGAAAAATTTCGGTGGAGGGCAATCGATAATTTTTGATTTTCTCTATTGGGAGTTTATTCGGTTTCTTGGCTCACAGTTTTGTACGATTCCATTTGACTTGATTCACAAAGGACTAAGACTATTATCATTTCTTTTTCCAACAGATCCAACATTTCTAACAACATTTTTCTCAGGCAAATAAAAAACCTCACATTTTCGACGCCGAAAAATTCCCAGATCGATTGATTCCAATTCGATAACATCATGATGTTTTGGACACCATTTGAAAGCACCATTACGGCTGAATTGTTGTAAGAAAATTCATTTTAAGTGATCAATAGAGGCGTTCAATTCTAAATTCGTACTGTTACTTTATATTGTTAAGGAAACTATTAAAAGGTTGTTGTTATTCTTAAATATTAAATTGAAATGAATCCAATGAATTGAAAGTTTGAAAAAAAAAATCGCAATGAATGTATTTAATTTTGATGATGATTTAGTCATGCATTACGATCCTGAACGAATAGATGGCAGCACATCAAGCTCAATACGCCTAATTTTCTGTCATTCAATGCAACCGAATATTCATGAAAACATATTCAAATGGTAACGATCATGCAGTTCTATTGAATTGCTTCGGTAAGTTGTTTTTCTAGATTTTAATTTTTTTTACGTTGGTCAACTGGGCAAATATCAATTTGAATTCCAACCGATTCTCAACACATCCAGCTGCTGAGATCGCTTTGTTAATATCACATTCGAGTCGATAATAAAAAAAAAACTGAAACTTTGTTTGTTGTGATATCTTTGTCGAATGTTTGTCGTCTATAAATTAATTTTAAATTGAATCTACTGAGGAAGAATTAATTGGAAATGAAAATTCCTTTGTTTTGACAAATAACCCTAGTTAAAAACTCGATATTAAAGTAATTCATGCATGCCAACATGACGAAATAAAAAAATTGTATTCAAAAAATTTATCGGTTTTTATGACAGAATCAAAGTTGTACACATCGAGGACACATTCGACCATCGAATACACAGATCCAAATTTCATAATAAAATATATTTGTTGGATATTTATCTTGAAAATGTCTAGCACAAGTCAAGCAACCAAAAATGCAATCACTTTGAAAGGATCGTCGGCCATTATATCCGAATATTTGAGTAAATTGTTTTTTTTTTTATCCTTCATTATTTACATTGGAAAATCATTCGAATACGGTTTTATTCATATACGATTGATTGATTGTGTTTACAGATTACGGTATCAATTCAATTTTATTCCAAAGAGGCATTTATCCAGCCGAATCCTTTGAAAATCATCAACAATATGGATTGACCATATTGATGTCGACCGATGCAAAGATAAAAGAATTTTTAAAGAATGTTTTGTCGCAAACAGAAGGTAAATTGAGTTTGGCTGAACATGATTTTCCCAAAAGCGGCAATTTTAATTAAATAAGAAAAATTGATAAATTTTTTTTTCACAGAATGGATGTCGAAGAATGAGCTAGAAAAAGTGAGTTTAATTATAACAAATGCCCATTCGAAAGAAGTGCTCGAATGTTGGGAATTTCAAGTGCAAGCTGAGCCCCAAGATGGTGAAAATATGGATCCAAATAAGCCAACATCGAATAAAGATTTGAAGCGAATTCAACAAGAAATTGGTTCGGTTATACGTCAAATTTCGGCTACAGTAACTTATTTGCCATTATTGGATTGTATTTGTGCATTTGATGTTCTTATCCATACAGTAAAGGAATGCCAGCTACCGGAAAAATGGAATGAAACCGGTGATGTGACAATCCAAAATTCACAAACGGTCAAACTTCGGTCATTTTCCACTGGTATTCATCATGTTGATACTATCGTTAATTATAAACTATCATCGTAGACAAAAAAAAACCATAATTATTTCGCTTAAAAATTCGATTGTTCTGTTGTATTGGGCCATATCTGAGCCATGCATTTTATATGCTTCATAAGTATTACAAATATTCACTTCTTTTTTCTTCCGAATTTCAATTTTATTCAATATTTTTTTGGTCATAAAATAAAGTATCTTCATAATCATGAACCTGAAATTGATATTAGATTTTTGTTGGCGCCTATTTTTCTGTCAAAATGCAACTGATTATTCATTTTCGATTTAAACATCATATTAAAATGGTAACGATCAAGCAGTTCCACTGAACTCATTCGGTAAGTTGTTGTTTTTTTTTTTTTTGGTTTTCAACTTTTTTTATGTTGGTCAACCTGAGCAGATGTCATTTTGAATCCCAACCGATTCTCAACTCATTTACCTGCTGAGATAGCTTTGTTAATATCATATTCGAATCGATAATAAAAAAACTGTATTTTGTATTTTGTGATCTCGTCATATTTTAAATTAGATATTAAATCTCGTAAGTATTGCCATTAGAATGTCTTTGTTTCGATTTTAAAAAAAATTTGGTTTGATCCATTTGAAAAAGAATAAAAACCACGCCAACAACAACAACTACAACAAACATTAAAGCAAATCATAAATAATTTTTGACAGAAATCCAAAATGAATGCCACTAAATCCAATTCCAATAAAAATCGTATAAATGAATCGTCAACTTATACATATGAAAGGCGTCCAATTATGAATTTTAGTGATTTGGTTGAAGATGAAACTATTCACATACCTTCAAAGTCTAGTTACCGTAATCGGTCATCATTTGAACCAAGCGAAATGAATGGCCGTTCAACCAGTGCCGCCAATTCGGTAAATATCAACATGGATGATTTGAGTGTTGATGATATTTTGAGTACAAGCATGGTACCAGAAGTACGTGATATGATTCGTCATGAGCCATCCTCATTGCGTATGAGCATGCCAATTGAAAATGATATGAATGATTTGTTAAGTGCAAAAGCTTTTGATTGGAATCGTTCTATGCGACCGGCTCTATCGTATTCGGACAGTTTGAATAGCGAATGTTTTCAACCGGCTGAAAATGTAAGTTTAAATTGAATTTCATTCATTTATTTGGTGACAATTGAAAGATAAACATAATTTTACTCGTTAATCAGATGAAATCGGCATTTGTGCAAGATGAAAAGGATTGGGAGCACGAGTATGCAGACATTCCTCAGATGGATTCCGATAACAAATCGAACAAATCATCTGCCGTTCAAAGAAATGCCGCTCATTTAATTAATTTAACCGAATTTTCTGGTTATTTGCCCGAATCAAACCGTACATTGAGTGAAGTATCGATTGGACAATATTTTTCGAAAAAGTGTGAAGATGTTCGAGGAATTATTGAAAACGCAAGTCCACCGAAAAAATTTAACGAACCGATTCCATTGCTTAATTACAATTCGTCAGCATCCAATGGTATGACTGCGTCCTATGAGGGAGGATATTCTCAAGGTAAAACAAAAAAGCAAACAAATACTTTAGGAACGATATTGTACAATAACAAAAATTCATTCGTTTTTTTCGTTGAATTTTATCAACAGCTTCGTCATATCATACCGACGATGAGCTCAAAATTAATTCATTGCCGAAAGTAAATAATGCAACATATGAAAATAAACTTGTCGATCATTCGATAATGAGTGTATCTTCCATAAAAGCCACATTGGGTAAGTTCTAAGTTATAGATATTATTTTTTTTATTTTTATTTTTCAAAGAAAAAATATACATTCCACTAAAATTTCTCAGAAGATTATGATTCTCCGCGGACTTTTCTCAACAAGATCTACACAAAAAAGGCAAAGCCCTTGACCGAGCGCAATGTCCAAACATTGAATGAAAAACATAATGAAAGGGAGGCATCTGTTTGTATGATGGATCAACACATTTCACAGAGTCATAATGAAGCCGAAGAGCCTGGAATGTTGCGCCGTATGAATAGTACTTTAATTGGTGAAAATGAACACGGAAAAGAAAACAAATGGCGCAATAAGAATGACGATAGCGCTGAAACTGAATTTGCAAATGACACCATCCATAGCTCGTTTAGTACTAATTCAACTTTAGGATACTCGATTCCATCGACAAATGGAAAGTCTGAAAATACAAATAACAAACGAAAACGACAAGAAACCCCACCAACATCAGATGCTACACTGGACATTCCAATCGATAATTTGCAAATAAATTCACAAGGCCGTGATTCGACTGTTCCGGCTACGACAATAAAAGCATGGTCAAGTGAAATGAATAATGTCGGAAATCCAATGCCTGAATGTCATGCATTGGAATTAAATCGGCAACATTTTGCTTTCGAAAGATCTCCAAACACCGGCTGTAAATATTCATTGCCACTTAATTTTCAAAAAGTACTTGGACAATATCGTTTGCCAATCACAGAAGCATTGCCTGTTGGAGCTCGAAGTAGCTCCAGATGCAGTAACAATAGTGAATTTACGCCAAACGATGGTAAATTTCCGTTAAAGGCCAGTCAAACGGAGCTCTCATGGGAATGTATTAAATTGAGAAAAAATGTCACCAAATCATTTGTCATCAAAAATTGTTCGGAGAAAAAGTTAAATATAAAAATGGAAGTATGCGGTCCAGGTTTTCAAGTAGCCAATGGTTTTGATAATGAATCATTGCTATTACAAGGAAATGAATGCCGAACAATAAGCATTACATTTTGTCCAACAATAATTGGTAAAGCGATTGGCAATGTAATATTCAAGCCAACAAGAAATTGGACAGATGGTACGGAACGTTTGATATATTTGTGGGGCTATGGTGGAAGTACTAGTTTACAAATTCAAAGTGTTGAACGTGGTCCAGTTGGGAATTCATTTTTAAAATTGGGTGAAACCAGTAACATTAAATCGACCACATTGACGCGCTCATTTACAATTTATAATAAGGGTCCATTAAATGGTGTCGCAACAATATTCGTTAAACCAAAAACAAATCAATACATTTATGAAAGTCACATCAATATCGAACCAAACAAATGCGCCATCCGGCCAGATAGTTCGGTTGATATCAAAGTCACATATAAATTACGTCGAAAAGATTTTGAAAAATTGTCACAAAAATCGTGCGAAGTATTGACGGTCGGAAATTTAGAGGTAATAATTGGAGCCGAACCAAATCGTCAACGTATCGCCACAATGTTAACACGTTCGGGTGTCATTCCATCTAAATTTATGCAATTAGAATTTCTCGTAAATCAATTTCCAGTGTCAAATAATGAGCATTTTGACGATTTTAATGAGCACATCAATAATGTAACCGAATTGTTTAATTGCTTTAAAAGCACAGATATCTCATTAACTATCAATCGCACCACATTAGATGAATCACGTGATGGTTATTCAGATTTGTCTGGTATTGATGATACAGTTTTGTTTCGAACAATAATGGAAGCATCACCAACAATGGCTGCGACCAACAATGGCCCATCATCAAATTTCAACAGAATGGCATATCCATCAACATTAATGAATGATAAATTAACCGTTCATCCGAAGCATTTACTAATGGACACAATGGATAATTCGTGCAAACAATTTACAATTCAAAATAATTGCGCTTGTGTTCAAACATTTCAAATCGATTCGAATTTGCGAAGTTATTTTAATTTTTCAACAACATCCGGACGCATGGAACCGAATAAAGAATACCAAATTATGGTCGAATTGAAAAAAGGGCAACGTATAATGCCATGTACAGGAATCATTTCCATTTTTATCGAATCCGAATGTGTCGACATCCCAGTTAATATTCGAGCTGCATTCTGAGCCCATCTGCAAATCGTTGTTTGTATTTCCAATGTTGAACATATTTTTTACTCGATTGTTTATCGTTTTCTCTGGTATCAGAAGCGAAAAATCAGTCATCAAGCATCACACACAATCGATTCCTATTTTCGGCTTTTGGCCTTTCACACACAGTAATATTGTATTTAATTCATTTATTTTATCATTTTTTTCTTTTTGAAGTGAAATCATTTAATAAAAAACCGGAAAATAATAATATCCAAAATCCAAACCAAGCTGTTAATTTTCTTTTTATAATACTATGCATAAAAATTGTAATAATAATAGGGTTGTTGGTATATCAATTTGCCCAAAAATACGCCATAGCTAACATGAATATTTAAACTGATGTATTTCTAGTTTAATCAACAAAATTGGTAAACAAATGAATGCATAATAGTTTATTTTCGACTGGTGACTCAATAAACATACATTCTCGCTTAATGTTGCTGTTGCTGTGAAAGCAAACTTCCTGATTCAAGAATCAACATAACATTCAATAAGATAGTGATGGTGATTTAAACTTTGAAATAAATGTTGTGTGCGTAACAAGGATTTATATGAAGAGGACAGCATCATTAATCAGCACCATTGATGTCGCAATTCAAATTCAACTGATTTCATATTTAATTAAAATAAAAATATTGAATGTGAGCAGTGTCTACAATTTTTAATCTATTTTAATACAATAATAATTAATTAACCAACATCATTACAAAAATTAATTCGCATTCAGCAGTGCAATTTTATCTCAATTTTTAATGATTATTTTCGTAGCACAGAGAAAAAATTTCCAGCAGCTGTCACTGTTCCAAAAAAAAAATTTCCCTACGTAGATGACATTGGAAAATAATTCATTCTTCTTATCGTTTTCGTTTTCCTATTCGAATGTAAAATATCAAATTGTATCAATTTTTGTCAAATCTAGCGTGCACATTGAATGAAGTATTCAATGTGTTTGTCAACTGTTTTTTATCATTCGAAATACCATGCCGGTCTTGTCAGTTATCTCAATTTAAAATTTCAAATTCCAAATAATGATTTGGATTTGATTTTGTTGTTTTGGTTGTTAATTCTTTTTTTTGTTTGTTTTTGTTTTTGTTTTTTTTCAATCATCGTTGCTTCGATCGTTTTACTTTTTTAATTTTGTTAGCTTTTTTCTTCGTTCTTCGATTATTTGATTTTAGTGAACGAAATGGCCCTCATCAGTGAGTGGTTCTTCCCATCGTCGATGTTTCTTTGGGCAATAATTGATGATTTCACAGTGAACAGCCTGATGTTTTTCACACTTTGGTGGAATAATGCATAACCGATACCTTACTTCATCGCCCGGCATAGGAACATATTCACCCTCAATGCTGTCAGAAAATTGAAAACAACACAAATATGTACGATTAAAATAAAATATACATTGAACACAAATCAATATCAACCATAAATAATAAATAAAATTGAAACTCACTCGGATATATGAACGAATATATCTTCGTTGCCATTGTGTGGCGTGATAAATCCATGACCTTTTCCCCGGCTGAAACTCTTAACGATACCAGTTTCAATTGGATTTGCCAATGCTCGTGCCGAACTAAATGTTTTAAATTGAGAAAAAAATTTAACAAATGATAATTATTATTATTATTCTTTGAATGGATGTTATGTAGTTTTTTTTTCCCAATCCTTTTTTTGACACATTTGAACCCGTTTTGTTGGAGTCGAAAATCAATTTCGAAACGCTCATTCAAACATCTTCAAAATACATGTTGGTAATTCAATTGCATTATTTGAATATATGAAAAATATGGGAAAACAAATCATGCAACACAATTCACAAATGTGGTGCCCGTGAAGAAATTTAAATCTGAAAGCTGGTGTCGAGCATGGGATTTATTTTCAATTACATATTGTAGCATATAGCGCGTATTGTGTTACACATATACATTCTTTACGTCATCGTCGCAATGAAAGTGGAATGTGTATATGTGTAAGAGTACATCGATGCCAAATCTGTGTGCCGATTGCTTTCAATTTATATCGAATTTGCTGTTTTTGTAATTTCTTTCTTTCATCCCTTTCTTCTCCAATTTTTCTGTCAATGTATATGAAATGTGCGTTCAATTTCGTCATTTCATTCAATTAATTTGTTTTTTCATTTTTATTTTTCGATTTTCGCCTGATAATTTTTTTCTTTCAGTTTCAATGAAGAAGATAATTTATTGCGTTTTAATGAACATATTCTGAGAAGTCTAACACTTTTATCGATTAACAATTATATTTGGAGAAATTGATTGTGTTTGAATGTCTAAAATCTCCAATTCATGTTTTTTCCCGTCGAACTATTTCGAACGAGAACAGAACAAAGATTTCGATAATTTTCGTTGATTGTTCGAAATAATATTTTTTATCTCTATGTGATGAGCATTATAACAATTACACCACATACTCTTTATCGTCAACCAAATGAAGATGAAAGAAAAAAAAACAAATTTTAATCTCTACTTACGTTGATGCGGTTCTGGTACGTCTAGTTATAATCGGACTCGGCAATTGCAATTGAGAGTGATTGATGGAACGATTTGGTGAATTATCTGGCGAGGACATCATAACTTTTGTTAACCCTTGATGGTTTCACGTTTTCTCACTTTTTGATTTGTTTTCTTCTTATTTTTTTTTTTTTTTATCGAATTCCGAAATGGACGAATTGATTCAAATTCAATGGAATCGAATTAGCAAAATGAAACAAAAATGAAACTAAATTGAAATCGAACGAAAAAATACAAAATTATTTCGAACGTGTAAACAACTAATAAGTTAAAAAGTATAGTGTGCGACTGATAGAACACCAAGGACAATATGAACGCCGCAGTTTGGTTACAGTATGGTCTTTCCCAACAAAATGTGTGTTCTTACAGTTAACAGGGTGCTTATTATTCACACTGAAAAAATTTGATTGTGTAAATGTGTGCATTATTCGGTCTTTGCTTTCTTTTGGCATGTGTGAATGTGTCTGATTGACAAGTATTGAATCTTTCGATATGGCAACAAGAGACGACATTACATGGTGAATGTGTGAAGTGCACGTTGCTTTTTTTGTAATATTTGTGTCGATGGAATGACAGACACACCCTTTGCTGCTCATCATCCATAATGACATTTCATTTTGATATGTTCTAAAGAATTATTGTTAGTACATGCATTGTGCACTGTCTGCGATTTCTAAATTTAAATTTTTCGCGACAAACATTTCACAGTTTCTGTAGCCGTTAAATGAATTCAAAAGCAGTCAAACACGATTCATTCCCCCGTGTCCGTTTTCCGGAGTTTAAATGCATTCATTTTTTGCGGCTAAATTCGGATGATCGAATGAAAGATGAAATGAAAGAAAAAATTTTTTGTTTCTTAGCTTTCACGTCTTTTATTTACAGCCCATAATCAAATACACAGAAAACAAACGAAAAGATCATCATTTTGCCCAAAACATATTTGTAATTTCATTTAAAATTCTTCAAAATGAACGAGGACTAATGTTCAAATTTAGCGCCGTCATTTCATGTGTGTTTCATGACATTTTTATACAGTCGCATGCCCGAAAAAATTCGTTTGATTTCACCTATACCACAACAACGTATACAATACACAACGATATATCGCGTGATCAGCCGATTAATAAATCATATGTGCAATGGATGGTATACGGAGTTCGGTATCCGACTCCAGCTGCTATGATTTTGGTCTATTCATGCAATACATGACCAAACGCTGTTCTTTTTTCCATGTATTTGTTCCGTTTAAAGAGGGTGCTTTGGTTCATGTTAATAAATCGTTCAGCATTCAGCGTTCAGCACATGTCCAGTTCAATGTTACGCATCATTGTTAGTAACGTAGTCTAAACGCTCATACATCTAAAACTCCGAACAATTTTGGACTGTGTATATTCCGTGCGGTTAAAATGAGCTAATAACGTATTAATTGTAAATATTGTGAGGTGAAAATAGCCCATTAACCAAAAGAAGAAAAAAAAAAGGAAGAAAGTAACCAAATTAAATCAAAAGTGGAAAACATTGTCTTCATCTCACAGTTGAAGTAAGTTGAAAATACTGTTTAACCGATCAATCGGCGAATATATAGCTTAGTTGTTGGTGCTTCAAATCGATGGACGAATTGTAACGAATGTTGAATTAAAAAATAAAAATCAACATTTTACGATGAATGATTATTTTATTTTAAAAAGCTTCAATTACATTCATTCGTCGCGGTTACACTTCATATTTCATCACAGTCATTAATATTATTGCATAATTAAATCCATTGAAATTAAACATACTGGTGTCGATTGTTCACTATTCAATTATAGACTTTGTCACGATTGTTTTGAATCGATTGAATACGGAGAAAGAGGGAGAGTGAGTGAGAGTGAGAGAGAGAGAGTCACAGTGTCAATTATTATTTTGACTTTCGAATGAAGCGAACCATAAGGTGCTTTTGAACCACCATAAATAACATAAAAAATGCTCAGTCATTTTTGGTCTTCGGTTTGTTTGATTAATTGATGCTACATTATTGGAATGTTTGGAATTCGTTGAAGAGAGAAAGAGAATGCGAACGGTGTGTAATGTAATGGCCCACAAATATGAATGAAAATAAACAAATTGATTGAATCCACATCACGTAAAACAAACAAAAATCGTCTGGTTGGCAATGAAGTGGACATTGAACAATGTTTTCATTTCTCATTTCAATAATTGCTTTCAAAACGCAATTATTCAAGTAGAAAAAACAGTCCCATCTAAAGTTGTTTTGACTGATGAAATTGAAGTGTTCGTAGTTTTTGAATTCAATTCTTAATATCAGTTTCATGTCAATAAAAATATATGTGAAAAGAGAACTCAATAACAAATCGACAACCGTACACAACTTGCAAATTATTATATTGTGCATCACGATAGCTGAACTGATAAGAAATCAAATGATCTAGTTATATAGTTCGACGAATCATATGAGTAGTTGAATAAATAAAATTTTGGAATATCTTGTTTCTTTCGTGCTTCCAGATAGAAACCACCAAATCCAACTGATAATAATGGAGGAGAAAAATATACTTTATGGTGGACCCGAGCCAAAATTGATTGATGCTGAATCAAAATCACTGGGTGATGTTATCCTTAAAAAGCTTTCGTTCAATGAATCAAATGTAATTTTCGTAAGTTTTCTTTCAAAAGCCCGCTGTGAATGGCTCTCACTAGTCAATCGTTTTTTTTTCTTCTCTTTTCCATTTTAATTCAAATAATTTATCATTCACAGATTGAGGGCGTCACAAATGCAAAAATAACTCGACAACAATTCCGAATTCAAGTAATTCGCTTAGCAAAGAGTTTACTCAAAGAATTTAATGTCAAAGAAGGTGACGTGATTGGCATTTGCATTGAAAATCGTACAGAATTTCCGCTAATCGTTTTCGCTGCTTTTTGTCTCGGATTGACTGTAGCCCCGTTGAATGTTACCTACACCGATCGTATGTCCAAAAAAAAAAAACAAAAACAAAAAAACAAATCATCAAATTTCTTTCATATGAATTTAACTCAATATTATTTAAACTATTTTTTGTAGGTGAATTCGATCACGCAATTAATTTATCCAGACCTAAATTGATTTTTGCATCTGCTTCCACCGCGAAGCGTGCAATCAATGTATCAAAGAAAAACTCATTTGTACAAAACGTTATTTTAGTGGACGATGACACATCCCAGAGTGTGAAAAAGTCTCCAAAAACATATACGAAAACATTGAAAAACGTCATCAGTGCGATAAATGTAAGATCTGAAGTTCAGATTCTGAACATCCTCCAAATAACTCAACAAAAAAGAATGTAATAAAGAAAAAATATTGAAAAATTCGCAGATTGAAGAATGTTCGGAATTTCAATGCAAGCCGATTGACATGGCCAACAATGTTGCCATAGTATTATGTTCATCAGGAACAACTGGCTTACCAAAGGGTGTTGAACTGACCCAGCATAATGTTCTAGTTGGAATCTCACATCTCAAGTAAATAATCAACGAGTCCATTGAGTTTTCGGTTCATTTATGTTCAATGATATGCTAATTTTTCCACTTACAGTGAAACAGTATCAAATGTGGTGACATTTTTGGGGCGATTTTCATTGCTCATGGTAATACCATGTTTTCACGCATATGGTTTACTCTCAACGATCGGCATGGCCATTTGTAATGCCGAATTAATATTTTTACCTAAATTTGAAGAGCATTTATTTTTGCGAACAATTCAAACACATAAACCGAATTCAGCATTTTTGGTACCGCCACTGTTGGTGTTCTTAGCAAAGAGTCCGCTTGTCGATAAATACGATGTCAGTAGTTTGTTGGTAATTGGATGCGGAGCGGCTCCATTGAGCAAAGAAATTAGTGATGCAGTTCGATCTCGACTAAAAATTCTTGCGTTACGACAAGGTTATGGCATGAGCGAAATGACATTTACTGTTCTTGCACAAAGTGAAGGCTTCGAAAAAGTTGGCAGCGTTGGTGTATTGAAAGCTGGTGTTTGGGGTAAAATAATTGATCCAGATACTGGCAAAGCGCTTGGACCAAATCAACGAGGCGAAATGTGCTTTAAAGGCAGTGCAATAATGCGCGGATATATTCGTAATAAAGCGGCTACAGATGAAACCATCGATAAAGATGGATGGCTGCATACCGGCGATGTTGGATATTATGATGAAGATGGTGAATGGTTTATTGTGGATCGATTGAAAGAATTAATTAAATACAAAGGTTTTCAAGTGCCGCCAGCTGAAATTGAAGCAATTTTACTTACGCATCCCGATATTAATGATGCGGCTGTAATTGGAATACCAGACGATAAAGCTGGTGAATTGCCATTCGCTTTTGTTGTTCGTAAATCCAATTCCAATTTGACTGAAAATGAGGTCATTAGCTTTGTTGCCAGTGAGTTAAATGAAATTAAAGTTGTAATTTAGCGAATGATGATTGCATGATTAATATTTTGTTTTTGTTTTTCTCTCAATTTAGAAACCGCTTCGCCAGCAAAACGTCTTCATGGAGGTGTGAAATTCATCGAGGCCATACCAAAAAATGCTACCGGAAAAATTCTTCGACGCATTTTACGTGAGATGGTTACCAAACAATCCAAACTTAATTCCAAACTTTAAATCGGGTGTCAGAAATCAGAAGTGCAATTTTTTTATTACATTTTTATATGTATTCGGTGTATTTGAGTTTGTAAACAGTAGTAAATAGAAAATAATTATTTCGCTGAAAAATTCCTTTTTTTTTTTAAACAATTATTATGAAAAATAGACATTTTTATTATGTTGCAATGTTGCGATTAGTAGACAATTTGGGTGATAATATTTGTTGGTCGATTATCAATTGACGGAGAATAAATCATAATAATTAATTGTAATTAAATTAGAATGTGTGCTAGATTCGCTTAAAAAATAAAATTGAATTTCATTTAATTTGTGGCTTCATTCAAATATTTTATAATTAAGACTGGACTTTTCTCTTGGATCTGGTTTTACGATCGATTGAATATTTTGTTCCAAAAAATTTCTATAAAAATACTTTTCATTTAAAATCAGTCGATTATCCTTCTATTTTTTTTTTTTTTCTTTAGACATTTTCCAACAAATAACAACATTCTTCCTATTAAATGGGTGCAATGGATCAAAAAATGAAGGCACAACATACCAGTAACACCAATGAATTTGAAATCTAAATTTATAAAGTTATAAATTTTCTAAAATACTATTTTTGGACGAATTTATATTTGTTTCGTTCAATTTCAATTAAGCCCATTCAGTTTATGGCTGACTTATTATTCTAATGATTTATTTTTTAACTTTTGGTGTTTCACTATAATTTCAAAAAGAATTTAATTCTCATCAACTTTTCAATTGAATTTGTAAAAAGGAAGTCGAAAGATTCATGTCATGTGTCATATGATCTACAGTAACGTCTCTATAAAAGTACCATTTCTCATTTGTGAACCATTATGCCAGCAATCAAAGTGATTCTTTTAGAGGAACTTTACTGCATATGTATTTTATTTGATTAATAATTTGAAAACGAATAATAATAATTCTTCAAGTATTAATATTATGATCGTTATCGGATGGCGGTGTATTGTATCCTATAATTCTTCAAAAAATGCAACTCGTGCTTTTGTTGAGCCGGACTTTAATTTATTAAGCGTTGAGTATTTTGTTTCGCCGCTACGCATTTGTTCGGCACTAATAATATCTAAGGCACATTGATTCTCTTCAATTTTCAATAATTCAATTTCTGAACGAAGTGTTCGCAATTGATTTTGCACTTGTTTGGATTTTTCCATGTATTCGACTCGATTTTTTTCTATTTCATTTGTTATTTGTTGCATATCACCGCTGGCAACAATCAAATCGCATGACGTTAAATCAGAATCAAACACTTGTGAATCTGTATTTGAATTGGTTAATGTTGTTATTGATTCCATGGAACATTGAGCCACTGATCGGCTTAAAAAATTCAATAATTTTTTTGTTGCCTCTCGTTCTCGTTCACGTGCATAGATCAATTCATTTTTCAATTTATCCGCTTCGGCAACTCGTTTCTCTTTTTCTTCGGTCAAATGAATAACACAAAATTCAGAATCTCGTATTTTTTGCTCGAGTTCAGCCTTTTCTTTTTCCGTTTTGATATGGCTTTCACGCAATCGATCCATTTCCTGTTTGAATGTATGCGCTTTATGTTCAGTTAATAAGGCTTCCTCTTCCTTCAAACGGCTCTTTTCGGCATAAATTTCGGCCGTTTCTTCTGAACGTCGGAGCGCCTCACCAGCATTTCTGACCTCATTTTTTAATTGAATCAATTGTTGTTCCAATTGTTGTTTTTCATATTCGGCTATTTTGCGTAATTCAATTTCTTTGGCCAATTTTTTCTTTTCAATTTGTCGGCGTTGCTTTTCTTCTTTTGCTTGTGCTTTCATTTGTTGTATTTCCATTGTGTCTGGCTTTCGGCGTCTCATAAATAAATCATGATTTCCAATACATAAATCCAATATCATCTTATTGATACGAAGCTTTTGCGAATAAAATACGAAATTTGGCGATTTATTATCAATTGGTCGAATTGTAAATTTTTTATCATCAAAACTGATGTGCTTTATTTCGGACCATTGAAATGTTGTTCGCGGTTGAAGTTTGTTGCTCTTTTCATAAATATTTAATCCCATCGATGTGACACCCAGCCAAAGTTCCGTATTTTTTTTATTTGTTATTGGAAAATAATTAACGCCATACATATCAAAATCTTGTGCAATTCGTAAGTATTCCATTTCGGCTTCATCGCGTGACATCCCTTTATGATCATCATACCATGTTTTAATTCGTTCTTCCCACATTTTTGGTGTCATTTGATATTGATCGATAACACGTTGTGGCAATAAACTTTCATTAGCTAACATTCCCGGTTCGCAATCACCATCACTATCACCATATTTGGCTTGAACAGCATACGATGCTAATAAAACGGATGCTTCGGGCGGACAATAAATATCCATTGATAAAATTGCTTGTTTCACTTGTAAATAGAATAAATGTTGAGTTACTTCTTGTACAAGCTCTTCGTTTACATCTTCTGGAAAAAATTTTGCATAGAACATGAATATGCATCCGCCATTATTTTGTTTAACACCTTGATCAAGAACTTTTTTATCTGGTTTCAACCATGTTAATACTCCTTTGTTATCCTCATATTGTAAACCAAAAAACCATGTCTCTCTCAATCCAATCGTACGGCACACCAAATCAAATAACGTACCACCGGTTGCTTTGTGCTCCAATTTAAATTCCAATTCAGAATCGAATGTGATCACTTTGACGGGAAATGATTTGTCCGCCTTTTTTCTTCGAAACGGTGCCATTTTAAACATTTATCACTTTTGTTTACAAATTCGATATTTTCGTATGTTGACAACGTTTTTTCGCTTTCGATCTTCTTTCTGATAATGACAAACACTTCGCTTTCGCGGAATTCTTTTTTTTTTTTTTGTATCTATGTAATGCTAGGAAATCCCAATTCTCAAACGAATTGTAAATTTCGAAAGCAATTTAAACAGCTTTCGTATGTTTATAACATAGAATCATTTCACTTGGATTCATTATTATTTTTTTCAAATACTTTCTGTCAGCCTTGGGATTGATTTCTTTGAAAAGAATTTTTTTTTTCGTAATGAAAATATATTTATGTTTATTCATTGAAATATGTAAAAATTTCTATACATTCGCCTCAATCAAAATATAATTTAATATTTATGAATTTTCGCAATGTGCAATCTACACACACTCGCAATACAAATACGAAAGCGTTCAATGCGTCATTAACATTCGGTTAACCACATGAACAAAACATTCTTATATACAGCAAAACAATATCAATTGAATCAGTCCAAATATTTGAACCGAAACTCTTTTCTTTTTATTCACTTTTTTTTTTTTCTTTTTCATCGGTTTGCATAGCACAAAATGTAGGTAAATAATAGAATTCCACAAGCACAATATGGTCAATCGATTGAAAAATCTGTCAAAAAGAATGTACTAAAATGACATTCAAATGAAAATAATAAAAACTCTAAACGAATTCGATTGCATTGTTGCCTGAATTCGAAGGCACGAATACAATTCAAAGTATTTGTCGGCCAAACCATTGACCTAAGATTTATGGCCTTTCATATTGTTGATACTACATTTGTTTGTCTTTTATTGCATTCCAATGCAGTAATTCATGCTGATAGGAGCACAAATTTACAATTGTACAATGTTTAGGAAAAGCTTTAAAAAATTTTTTAGAATCTTTATTCAAGTGCTAAAATGATGAGTAAAAAGTTTCATCGGCTATCACTGACATCTATGAATGGAAGTTCAGAATCGAACAATCGACAATGCCACCATGTTGTACTAAATGTAATTCTAACCCAATGACATTTCGCAATATTTCGTATAATTTAGATTTTTCTCATTTATTTTAATTACACTCTTACTACCGGACACTTAGAGTCAACATTGCCACACATAGTTTCGGAAATTGAGACAATTTTGAAACAATACAATTTCAGTTTAAGTTATTTTATTATTTCGAAATCTCAATTTAGCAGCTAACAAAAATGTCGTATCAATTGTATCGTAACACAACATTGGGAAATACATTACAAGAAAGTTTGGACGAATTGATTCAGGTATTTGTGGTGTACAATATGCTTTTGCGATATTGTTTCATTCTAGTTTGGATGAGGCTTCTGATTCGATTGCAACTCTTCATATTCACTCGAATTTTTTTCTTTTTTTTTTTTTGATGATATTTAAAAGAATTGCAACCGAAACAAATCTAGATTAGTAATCAATATCGACTATTGTTTTTCGTAGTTTTTTTTTAAATTTTTTTGTTAATTTTCTTTTTTTCTTTTTGGTGCAATCATCAACATCATCATCAACAATAATAGTTTGGTCAAATAACACCGCAGCTGGCCTTGAAGGTATTGCTACAATTCGACAAATCAATTAATACAGCACTTAATACAAAGGTCAAAGCACGTGTGACATTTAAAGCGGCCAAATTGAATACATACCGATTTTGTGATAATGTTTGGACACTGATGTTAAATGATGTTGAATTCCGGGAGATGCACGAATTTGCTCGCGTCGATAAAGTAAAAATAGTTGCCTGTGATGGAAAGAGTGAATAATATCCAAGCAAACATCCAAGTATTCAATCACAAAAAATAAAATAAATGGCAACAAAACGATATGAACGAAGCTCAACGAATAATTTAACAACAAAATTCAATAGTTGTAACAATTTTTCAACTGCTCAAAATTCTGTTTGTTATATTTTAGCTTTTATTTTGGGCGTTCTCAAACTTATGACCACAATTAACTGATATGAAGTAGTAGAAAAAGATGAATACAAACGGAAGTGAATGGGCTAAAATGTCCTGATGAAACACTACTATTATTTTAATAGATTTATGTACGTATAGAAAAATAAAAATAAAAATAAAAATAAAAATATTGCAGATCTACATACAACAATTTAATTCGAGGCCGCAGGCTTAAAATCAAAAGAAAATTGTTATCTTCTGCAATTTCTATCGTGCGTTGTACACAAAATATTCCTTTTCTTTACGTTCTTTCGATTAAGATTCATCTCGTTGTTGTTTAAAATTCTCTTTCATTTTCATTTCAAGCAGTGAGCAAACAAATAGATTACAATTAGATAATAATATATTCCTCATATTACATAATAATGAGGCGCAAATAGATAAACATTTCGCTTGATTTTTAGGTTATTATAACACAGGGAAAAATTTTCCGGCAGTTGTCACACTGATCGGTTCACACGCCAATCAGTGTGATAATTGGCGGAAAATTTTTCCTTGTGTAGTTGTATGATGGGAACCTTAGTTTCATTTTAAACTGTTTGTAAAGTGTTTCCATATTTCGAAATGATGAAAAAAAGGTGGCATAGTTTCTCTAAAAGGACCACTTTGTTTGCTGGCTTAGTTCACAAATGAGAAATGGTCCTTTTATAGAGACTTTACTGTACAACATAACTCAGATAAGTTATAAGAACTAAGAAAACCATGTTATTTCCAGAAAGAAAAAAAAACACACAATTAAAAATGAATTAATAAAAAAAAAAACAACTACGATAAAAACAGATCCAAATGATATGCCAAAGTTCTTTGCGTTATTTCATTTCCATCGTTTTCTTTCATTTTCAACAATTTTTTATATATTTTTTTATCGATGAGCATTAACAACTATTAACTGAGGAATAGTATGCAATTGAGGCTTTCGCATTATGTCATTTCATCAGATAAACGAGGGCGAATGAGCTCTGTTTTGCCAGTAATATGTTCTCCATGTCCACATTCGAAAACTAGTTTTTAATTATTATTTGTTTCGCTGTTTAATTGAATAAAATGCAAATCCCCATTGATATCGAACAACATGAGAAGAGAGAGAGAGAGAGAGAGAGAGAGTGTGAAAAAAGTGGCATCACATTGTCTATTTCATTAACTAAATGGATGGCCAGACAGTAGGTCGCATTTGAAAATCGAATGATTCTCCGTTTACGGAAAGGGGTCTGCTGATGCGAATAAGAAGATAAAGAAAAAACTACAAACGAGAAAAAAAACAAAAAAGTCATATCCGGTGCATATAATTAATAGCAAGTTCCATTCATAATTCATCAACCATACGCTGAAGGACTTTCAACGAGATTGAGATCCATAATTAGAATTTGAAAATTGCAAAGTAGTTGATAGGAGATGGTAGTGCATTGAGCATTGAGAATGGAATCGATTGTTCGAATTCTTGGCTACATTCATTTGTTGCCAGTAAAATATTGAATAGTTTCTTGTAAATAGCTATAAGTTGATATCAGATTGAAATGAATTCAATTACCGGGAAGCTACGCACATAAATATAGACAACATTGAGCATTTAAATTTATACAGAGCTCGAAAAATGAAAAAAAAAAAAAAAAATTGCGAAAATAAAATTGACAATATATGCTGAATGCAGCATTTGGAATGCACTTCAGTGCAGAAGTTAACAATAAATCAAAAATTATATTGGGTTAGATGATTTCCATAAGCGTATGTTCATGAGCTGACGATGCGTTACGCAAATGATATACAGCAAAGAGAATTTGTAAAATGAAGTATTGAGCCACCCGGCATCGAATTGCAAGCTATCAAACTATGGCAATGAACACTCTATTCAACATTCAAATGATACATTACATCAATAGCACAGTGCAAGGAGGCAAGAACGCAACAACATAATGAGGCAACAATAAGTCGAAATGAACATGAAATGTATCAAATATATAATTAAGCGTGGCTCTCTGGTATTATTCTGAACATTTAAACGGAAAACCACGATAATAATGGATTATTATTATTATTATTATTGTGCCTGCTTTTTGCATAGAATGAAAATTAATTTTCGGACAAAATCAAAATTGTATCTTGATGGATAAGCATTCATTACAATGAAATATATAGAATTTATTTATGCGTGTTGGCGTTTACTGTGCACCGCATAGTTGTATCAATTGACGAACAACAACAACCAAACAACCAAACACACATCAATGGGGAAATAAAATGATTGCCTCGAGTCGAATATTTTTGAACATTGATTAATTTTCTCTGTTCAATGCTCTGGATGAATTTCGAATAATTTACGAACGCTGAACGGTGTAAGATGGTTAAAAGTAAAAAAACGATACTTACTCAATGGCTAATGCAATTCAATTGAGGTAAAAGCTTGAATAGAAGTGAATACAAATTAAAATAAATAATCACTTCATTGCAAAGTCCACCAACTGAGTCCATTTATATAAATGAGAGAACTTTGCAATATCCTTTTGGAATATTCGTTTGTATATTTAAAGTGGAAATGAATTAAACAAATCATATCCTGCTGTGTGCAATATAAGGAGAATCCATTTCTCGGGAACGTTCGTTCCCCTACTCGGTGCGGTTTTTATCGAAACCAAACGAAATGATCGACTATGAACATCAACTGTGACCAAAACATTTACTTTAAACTATTGCCGGCGATCGGGGAAAAAAATAATTAAAAATCCGTTTAATTTCCACTTTGTTTCATGTTATATTATTTTTCATTCAACAATGAATGGATGGATTCATTTAAACAAATGAACACGTAATTAGAATCGCCGGAAATCGATTTTTTTTCTGCTCGTTTGTCGATGTTTGATTTTATTTTTTTCTTTCTTTCGTTTTCGTTGTTGTTCTTTTTCGAAAAAAAAAACAAATACATAAACACATCGGCTTTCATTTAAAATGAATCTTCAATCAAAAGCAACCGATAGAGAGGAAACAAAACGAAAGAGAAACTACAAAAAAAAAAAAAAAAAATAAAAAATAAAAAATTGAACACTGAGAACGGAACCAAAAAATGCAAACAAACGTGTATTATACAGATCGTGGATCGTCGATGTGGGAGGAAGATAGCATGGGAAATATGCTATGGAGAAAAAAGCAGCCATGCAATCTGTACACAATGTACATTGTACATGTTGTAAATTGTAAATATATGTAATTCAGCTTGAAGCGCCAACAAGTCGCATCATTATATCTAATTCTTTTTTTTTCTTCTATTTTCACAGTTCGATTGTGCAAAATCGATTGTCGTTGATCAGACAATCTTTTTCCGTGGTGGTTTTCATATTTGACAGAAATATATATATTTTTTTTTTTCAATTTACAATTGAATGTTTGAATGCGGTAAATGTTTTGTTAGAATTGTGTGCGTATCAAATGACTGTCACCGAAAGCCGCAACAAAAAAAAAAGGAAGAAAAAAAAACAACATACATTCATTATGAATACGCATCGTTACCGATCAATAGCGACAAATGATGTTTTTATGAAATAAATAATTTATTTACTTTATCAATGGATGGCCAAATAGGGGATGAAAATAACAAAACTTCAATCCTTGTTGCATACACGATTGAAAGCATTGACACATAAAAAAAAACCAATTTTCATATGTTTAACGATAATCATGTTTCGAATTTGTAATTACATTGCGTTCACTTCTCCATTATAACCAAATAATTTTCAATCACGTTATTCTCTGATGGGTTTAGGTGTAGGCCATTGTATGCCGAACATCAAAATGCATGCATTATACAATTTTGAATGAATTATCACAACAACAACAACAAAAAAAAATTAGTTTCGAATACACGGCTATTATCGAATTCGGTCTTGAATTCAATAGAAGGGGAGAATATTGGTCTGTGTTTATCAAATAAATATTCGGTTGATTTGTTTTGGTTCATCCATGATGGGATGACTATGACTGCATGCGCCGCGTATTTTAAAAATCGAAACATGTGTAAAGCGCACAAACTGCTCCTCAATCCCATTATTTATCTAATTCAATCTATATTTATTTATTTTTTTTCGTTGGTGCTGTTGTTGTTATTGCTATTGTTATTGTTGATTTTGTATATCCTTTGACGCGGTAACCGTCGTACAACCTATCGTGTATGTTGTTGGAACGCGTTTTAAATTCTGTTTGTTTTTCTTCAGCCAATTCTCGTTTGGTGCGATGCCATCATCATCATAATAATAAATTGAAATGTTTTCTTCACACTTCACACCAAACAAAGTTGGTTTCTCTCAAATTATTTGGCTGGAATATTGCCATTTACAATGTTCCGTGTATCGTTCATCGTGTACCGTATACAGTTATACAAAAAAAAAAAGAAGAAAAATAAAAAAAACTCCAATACATTCACATTTATATCGTTTACCATTCGGTATTCGGAAATTATGAAAACTATGAGCAATGTATGAGCTATTTTGCTATACTGTATAAACTGTAGTGTAGTGTAATATGCTGTGCAGTGATTTTTGCATCGAAAATTGTAAACTTTGAAATTACCTTTTTATTGCGACGCGATTTTCGTTAGCACATTATCGTTAGTGTCGCAAAGTGATTGTTTGCCAAATATTACCACTGTGAGTTTTATCTCGATCAACTTGCGCAAACTTGTTTTGGAAAATCGAAGTTTATGGCCACAAATCAACAGAGTAAAACAGAGCATTTTCTTTTAAGAAAAGTTTGAGCAAAACAGAAGGAAACTAAAAACTGGCTGTTATAAAATAAATGCCATCGAAATTTCCATCGAATGCATTTAGTGCGTTTAGTCAGTCAAAAAAAAAAATAAAAATAAAAACATTATGAATCTGTAGTAATTTGCAACTTTTGGGCCAAAATACATATGGAGTAAGATGGATATTATTTGCGCAAAATTCATCGTTCAGCGTTCATCGTTCGAAGGGGTCTGCAAAGTGTTCTTTTCCTTTATAAAAGTCTCTTGATCGAATCTACGCAATTCAGTTGTTTTCCCATAATACATGTACTGCAGTTTTTCATATCAAAGCTCAGCAGTAAGAGAGGTTCTTGAAGTACTTTTTCTTTACATTCATAGTTCATATCAAGGATTTGAAAAGATGATTCGAAGATGCTTACAACATAAGTATACAATTAAATTGTTGCCTTCATCAGTCGATAAAAATCCTGTTGGAAATTGATGATTAAATAATGATTGTAGGTGCCATCGGTACGAAACATTAAATGATTTCTTTTCATGCTATCATTTTAGTGCCATCTCTGTCGAATGTGAGAGAAACGTTCCTGTTGTAACACCGTATGCAGATAATGTATGGCTCTATGCAGTCATCGTAACTAATCGAAACATGCGTAATTTGTTTACATTTTCGTCCATTTGGAAATGAAAATGAATTCGATGTCGAGAATTGTTGTTTTGTATTAGTTTCGTTTACATTTCCGAATTCCAAATATTTCTCTCTCGTTTAATCTTCGTGACATCGTTGTGAAATCAGATCGATCGGTGTTGGACATCAAAGTCACGAGATGAAAAGTCGGTTGGTGTTCAGTGCACTATTTTGTTTGTGCATTTCTGGTTAATTTGTGTGCCCAAACCAGTTACATAGTATCCAATAATTTACAATTGATTCATATTTGTTGTTTTCTGTTTTCAATGATTTCTTAATATTCTGGTGTCAAATTTCTGATATTTCATCAACTAAACTAAACTGTTCAAGTGGCTTCGAACAATATACAGTAAGCTCAAATTTGCTAGTTCGGCTGAAGAGATGACGCTGTGGCAAATTGTTCGCAAAATTAAAAATCGATCCTTCCATTCTGTTTCATAGGTTCTGTAATAGATGCCTTATAATAAGCCATGCCATTATGATGCTGATTTCCACTTGTATTGCCAATATCATGAAAATCTCATTAAATCGCCATAGCCGGACCAACAATTGCCAACTTATTCGAGAAATCTCTTCATATTTTTTATCTAGTGCATGCAAAAAAATGAAAATATTTCTCACATAACGTTATGCATATGCATAACAGACTATTCTCATAAGTCATAAAAGAAAAAGAATAGAAATCGAAAGATGAAAAGATGGATAGCCGACGATGGATTAAATGAATTTGGTTTGATAGATGAATGAATGAATGGATGGATGGATGGATGGATATGTGTTCGATAAACTTTGCTCATTGATTCAAGTTGCTGATTGGCAAACTTAACGAATAAAATCAACATTTTGCGCGCCATAGAAAGAGATTGACGTGAAAGAGAAAGAAAAAAGTTAAAAGAATCGAAGACGTCTTATTCATTAATGTTGAAATGTTGATTATATCAGGACCAAAAAGTTTATAAAAGAATAATAATAATCAATGAATGAATGAATGAAACAGAAACACCACAAAAACCATCATTCATATGAAAATTTCTGGAACTTTCATTCGGAGTCATTACATCGAATTTTCATCACACACACACACAGACATATCAAATATCCAGCTTACGCTGAATGTGGTCAAGGAATTCTCTTTTATATATATATTCAATTGAAAGGGAAATATCCGAAATTAATCTAAGACTACACTAACACGCACAATACGCACACTCATTTGCAATCATCCGTGAAATATTACACTCATCCCAAAATTTGTATCAGTTTTTTTTCTGCTTCGTTTTGTCTTTTATTGCAATATTGGAAGCCATCGAATGAAACATATTTTGTTGGCATCATTGTTCATGAAAAAAAACGATACGGAAATATTCTCTTTTTCTTTGCATCGTTTTTTTTTTTAATTTTATTAAAACTCTTATGCGAGAGCTTCTTAATTATCACCAAAGTTTTCAGTAATTTACATTGGACTCCAAAACGACATCAAAATGCAACCCAATCGACGACTGCTATCGTAATGGATATGAGTTCAGAGTTTGTGTTAAATTCAATAAGTGGCCGAACATTTGCCGCATTAAATTCAAAGCTTCTTGGATGCTTCTTCCCAAATGGATTTCATCCAATAAATCATCGTGTCATGCATTTGAAACAAACACGAACAGCAACAACAGTGATCGCAAAAAAATCGTATAAAAAAAATAAAGAAAAACACAAATTCTATAAATTACAATCGTTTTTTGTTTCGCCAATATGTACACAGTTCAATGTTCTATTTCGATCATCGCCAATTCATTCCAAATAGAAAATGGCAGAATATTTTCAATGTTTTTTTCTTTCCTTTTATTATTTATTGATGAATGTTAAACGAATTGAATGGTAACTATTTACTGTCGCTTTTGGCTCAACGTTTTCCTTTGTCATAAGTACTAGATTTAAGAGCAAAGTATGAAGTTCGCTCGACCTGCGGCAATCGTAAAGTATGAAATTTGTAAGAAAATGTAGAAATCAAAATAAACGAAAAGAATACAAGTAGCTCGATATGGAATGTAGTGAAAGTTGAAGGTGAAAAACGATGATAGAAATTTGCAATTATAACAACAATTAATTAAATTTGGACGTCAAATTGTGTATCGATGAACGATGAAGAGTGACTATTTGAATATGAGCGATGGGCGCTAAGCAACCGAATTTCAAGTTTGAATTTGAAATATTGTTGATAAAAAATGAAATAAAATTTATTTTTGTATATGTATGGTATGGTATCCATGGTGTTGAATATAAAACGGCAACCAAACCATAAATATAGGTTTTGTTTTGAATTAGCCATTATTTGTTTCAACAGTATCATTTGAGTATCATTACTTGCAATAAGCTGTTTTGTTGCGAGCTCTTAGATTAAATTTTGTTAGGCTTCAAAAATGCTTCAAAAATTGCGATGTTTTTATTTTGAATTGATATTGATTCCCTTCAAAGTAACCGAAACCATTGTTGAGAACTTCGTTTGTATTTACTTTGAAGCTCGTGCAAAACCGATATTCAATTTTCAAAATAAAAAACAAGGAGAACAATTTTGATAAGACACAAGCGGGTAGTTTTTGCTTATATTGAAATTAAAACAAAAACATCAATGATGAAAATGTGAATGTTTGACAAACTGAAAATGAGCCCTCCATTGGCAATAAAGAAAAATCTAGATGAATTTAACCGATTGAATGCATCAACGAGTGATTGGCCATTGGCGACCATTTCGAATGTGTTGTGCTACTGTGTTTTTTTTTGATTTTGTTATATGTGTGATTTGTTGATTGGTTCAAGAGAAAATGACCGATAACGAACAATCATCGATAAATGATTCCAATGAAATGGGAAAACAGCATCAACACGTTTTACAAAAATCAATGGAACCAGGTGTAATAAATGATGAATTGTTGAGAAACTTTGTACGTTCGCATCGAGCCAACGATGAAGTAACACGACTTTGCCGTAACTCTGTCATCGATTATGATACAATTACGGAACTTTGTTTGGATTTTCAGAATTTAATGAAAATTGACCATATTTGGATGTGCTTTAATTTAATAAAATTGTCATTGAAATGCAATAAATTGACTAAAATTGAAAATTTAGATAATCTAAAAGAGTTACGTGAATTAAATTTGAGTCAAAATTTCATACAAGTTATGGAAAATCTAGAATATTTGACAAAATTAGAGTCATTAACATTATTTCAAAATAATATAAGAAAAATTGAAAATCTCAACGAATTAAATCAATTGATACGACTTAATTTGGGAAACAATATCATCGAAACGGACGACGGGGTATCGGACATTTTCTGAAACGCATTCGATTTTGATTCATTTTTCTTGTTTTATTGGATTACATTTATATGCTTTTCATTTTCCATTTTCTAGAAATATTTCGATCAATGAGCTCATTTTCTTTCTTCATTCTTCGTTCTTCTTTTTCTTCCTTTTGGTTTTCCATTTGTTTCATTTCGTTTCATTGCATTTTGTGTACGGCAATTATTGTTGGTGTAACGGTATGTCGGTGCTTATGTGTGGGGTCGTCTTCACTATTGTAATTTCAAAGATTGTGAGCCTTCGTCAACGTACCAAATTGTTTTCATTGATTCTAAGCGGGAATCCGATTTGCGGCAAACAAAGCGATTATATTGATTTTCGATTGTATATTGCTGCATATTTACCTCATGTTCAATACTACGACTATTCTGTTATCACCGATGCTGAACGAAATAACGGTCGACACATTTACAAGTAAGTCAATTGACTTTTAGTTGCCCGAATTGAAGGGGGATATGGGAGACAGAGAGAGAGAGAGAGAGACGGAGAATAACAATTGAATTCAATTGAAAATATTGTCATCAAATCGTTTAACAAAATTGAACTTTCAAATTTTCAGAAACAAATTGAGAATATTGAAAGAAACTGAATCAGAACAATTAGCTGAAGAGCATAAACATTTAGCTGAAAATGAACAGTTGCGATTGGCAACCGCAAGTTTTGTTGAAAATTTGGATCAACACCAACTATTTGAAACTCTATTTGCAAATGATACCGATATTGATTTGCTAGTGCACATGGACCATTCAACTCAATTGTATGTAATGTTTATTAAGTAAATTATAGATAAGAGTGAGAATATGCGAACGTGCCGTTCATACATTTTACCATTTTAGCATTTCATTGAAATGTTCATAAGCGTAATCCAAATAGCAAACCAAACAACAATCCAAATAGATATTGTAAAATCAGTTGAATTTCACTGTTAAAATGTATGCAATTGAATCAACTGGATATGGAATATTCAAAAACTGGTTGGTGATTATTTTCGATTTACAAAATGCAAATACTGAACCAACCAGGATACAATTTACAATTTTGTTTTGTTTTGATTTGTTTTTTTTTTCGAATTGTATGGAATTATTTGTTTCTAAACTAAAGTAATTTCTCTTTTGCAGATACCGCAACCGGATTTATGCTGCAACACAGGATATCTATACGTTTGGCATACGCAATCATCAACATTGTACTAATGAAGTAAAACATTTTGATGAAGCATTGGCAAATGGACGAAAAGAAATCCAAACAAAATCCATTGAATTGATTGATAAATTTCTTATGGAAAAAACTAATTTGATTGAAACGACAAAGGGCTATTTTCATCGAATAATTGAATTAGCGGATGATTCGAAAGAACAAAATCATCACCAACATGATACGATTAGCGAAAAATTTATGTTAGCAATTGACAACATTTGGTATTCATTAATGGAGCTGGAAACAACATTGCACGAACGTATTAACGAAACGATGATTGTATTCAATGAAACCATTGGCGAAATAATTGAAAATTTTATTGATCAATGCAATGAACGTTTCGATTGTATTCGATCAGCATGTGTGGACTACTTTCGAATGAGCATTGCTGATGACGATAGCGACAGCGACAGCGTCAGTCACAGACACCATCATAGCAACAATCAATTTGGATTGGCATCATCGTTCTCATTGAAACGTAAAGACCATTTTGAGCAGCATTTAGAACGAAAAAAATCAATGCAAATCCGTCATATGAACATAATTAATCAGAGAATGGATTCATTGTGCTCTCAAATGCGAAAAATGTTATCGAACGTTATGGCCAAAAATGAGCAGTTAAGTTTTTTCTTCTTCTTCTTTTCTTTTGAATTTTTCAATGTTATAATCAATGATCGAATCGAAAGTTCAGCACAAAGTTTTAATTTAGGACTTCAAAATTAAAATTATCTCCTCTAATTCCTTCGGATTTTGTCCTTTTTTTTGTTCTCAAACAGAATTGAATACGATCGAAATCGGATGAAAGTGTTGGAAATTAGCAATTTTGTGGACAATGAGCGGTCAGCTTATACCAAATTCAAGGAAAATCTCTATGAAAAATATAGCTTGCATTCGATTGATATTTAATCTAGAATTTATATTGATGGAAATGATTTTTCGAATGTGAATACAATTGATTTCGTCGAATAAAAAAAATTAAAGAAGAAAAAAATTTTTTAATTGAAATTAACAATCGACATTTTGTGTGATTATTAACTAGCATGCATTCGATTTCATACCTAATCGAACAACAATAAAATAAGCCGACACCATTCAGTCTGAGAAGGTGAATAAAATGCTAGAACATTTGTATGTGCAATGCATTCGTGTATAAATGAAATGGCAACAAATATTAACGTCTCGACGTCGTTTCAGCGAGTCCAATTCAAAGTGCACGACATCCCAAATATTTTACTATACACCACTGAACATTATATGCGAACGACATGAGCATTTACACACTTTCCATTTAAACTGGTATCTGTAGCAGTAAACAGTGTAAGCAGTAAGCAGTAACTGTGATACCATGATGCACATAAAACCATAGTCTAAAGTTTCATAGTTTTAGATTGCTGGCACACGATACACTCCTTGCTACACATACAGTTCGTTTTCGTGTGTACGAATAGATAGACTGGAGCTGCACAATTGTACAAGCATATAGCAAACACTGTGCGAACGTCTCATAGATATATGTAGGATCCAACAAACTAACACACAAACGTCCCGGTATCATTTTCATTTGTTGAGAAACGCATGACAAAATACACGACGGATGGATACGCCGTGCCGAATATTTTGTTTTTGAACAACATTTTTTGATATGAATGGCATACACAGAGATCAGAAGCGTTTTGTACGCCCGTTCTAATAGACGCACCGTTATTGTCGTTCTTGCTTATTTCTGTTACACATCGTTTCGATGTGAATATATTCAATTTTGAAAAGTGAGTACGTAATATTTCGAATTTCTGCAAAAAAATAAAAAAAAGGAGAATACTTCTTTTCCTTGTGTGCTGGGTGTGAGATTTATTGGGAATTTTGGAATTTTTCGATTTGTTGGGAGCGCACTCAATACCAAGTCGCTTCAAAATTCAAAAATTAATTTCACCCATGGAGAATGTTTACACAATAAAATCGAAACGGGAATGAGAGAAAGTTTCAAATTCCAGACAAAGTTTCATGAAATTCATGAAATTTAGTTTTGTTGAAAATTCGAAAAATAAACAAAGTGAAAGCATAAAATTTTTTGGCATTGTTGAAAAGAATTTTCAATAGAACAAATATTGAGAAATATCAACCGAAAAAAAAAAACGAACAAAGAACAAGGACCCGAAGTAGGAAGATTTTCAGACTACACTTAAGTTGATTCTGAATTGTGATGCAGTTAAACGATCTTTGATATTGATTTGCAAATGGGTCGAGGATAATTTTCAGTCAATTTCACCACATAAACATAGAAAATCTAAATGATGTTTGAAACGGACAGTAGAAAAGAGAAGAGAAATAATTATAAAAAAGAAAAAACTATAACACATTCCAGCTGAGACTTTTAGTTTAACTGTGAATTCAAAAGGATTGCATAAATAAAATTGAAAGTGTGTGACACCATTTAAGAGCAGTTTGACGGACTTAACTAGTGCCCCGGAGAAATATCAGATAGTTTGAAATAATAATCTGTTCTTGTTCAAAAGTTAAATAATAATCTGACTGTTCACTATTCACATGGTTTATTGAAATGTTTTGCATTACACTGGACTGGCTCATGTTTATTTGACGGAAAACGATGCACTTTGAACGAGATATGTTTGGATGAACTTTGATATTGGAATTTATACGCAAAATAAAACAAGAAAACGCTTGTAGTGCATAAAAGCAAAAGAAAGGCATAACATTACAAAAGAGTTCCAAAAATTTAAAAAAAAACACACACACACAGTGTCAAAACAAAGTAAAAAGAACTTTAAATAAAACGATTCACAGACGAAAAATCAAAATTAAAATTTCAAACACAAAAAAAAACATCTCGGATTAAGATTTTGGAAAGGAATATCTTATCCTGTGTATACGTTTATGTGTTTATTCGTATATAAATTTCATGCGGAAAACTTTAAACGAAGTAATTCAATGAAAATTGTTTAAGAAATTTTTCAACTAGGAGAAAATAGCGATGCTAAAGTTAATCGAAAAAAAAAATAGCAACAACTTCAAATACTAGAATTTGAGAACTGGTTAAAAGGAAAAAAAAAAATAAATAAAAACGAACAGACACAATACAAAGGAATCGTCAAACAGCAAATAAGTTGAATGCATTATCATAAGTTAGTTTAACGGATCAAAAGACGATCACAAAACAGCAAAAATTGCCAAACAAAAAAAAAGCAAAACGAAAACTGCGAAAGATTTGCGACAGCTGTTAATCGTGCACTTAACTAGCGTCTTTCTTTAAATGCATTTCTTGGATCTTGTATGGCTGAAAATCTGTTTCAACATTTGGCACGCTGTTCGGTGCTATGATTTATTAAAATCTTCGATTTGAAATTTCCGTGTCAAATTAAAAATTTGCAGAAAGCAATCTTGTAAACAGTGATCTTAATACTTAATTCTTTCGATCTGTTTCGGGACAAAAAAAAATGAGCGATGGTAAACGTATACATCACAAAGTGGTCCATAATTTGTAGTGCTTAAAGTTTTGATTTGTGTCATATTGTGCATACGTAGAACGCCAACCGGTAAAAAAGGCAAAATATTGCGAAAAATAAGAGACAAACTTTTGCAAAAAAAAAAAAAAAAATATCAACAAACAACAACAACACTCATACAAACAATAAATGAAATAAGTTATTGTGAACGTACAAGTTGTTCGTTTTGTGGTTGGTGCCATCGTTCATTGTGAATTGTGAATGTACACAAATGTAATTCGAATTTTCGTTTTTGACCGAATTTTTCGCCGTCGTTTGTTTCAACAAAATAAAAATAACTTGTTGACCAAAGGAAACAAACAAAACTCAAGCAAAACTGTAAACAATGTGTGCTAAATTTACACAAAATCCAGAAAAGTTTTAACATATTGTGTCACCAAAGAATTCCTATTCAGTTTGCTTTGGACTTTGCACTTTGCGTGAAATATATATATGAATGTAAGTATTTGGATGGTGATTTTGATTTGAAGCTTTTCATCATCAATGTGTTCAAATATTTGATAAGCACATTATCTCATAGTTTTGAGTGTCTTTGTTACGAACGGGATGAGAAACAATGAATCTTTTCTATTTACTCCACTTCAATTCTTTTTCGTGTGCTATTATTATTTTGAAAAATTTGTTCATTGAACCGAACGATATTGATTCTTTCGATCCGTCATATTGGTTTTTCGTCAGTATGTCGAACGTTTTATATCGAAAATTAACCACAAACTCATTTTGAACGAATGGCGAATGCGCTTTTCGATGATAGTAATAATTTTTGATTCGGCATACAATTGCATGAATTTGTGTCGAATGTCGACAGCCAAATAAAACCCCATCCTTGAAAATAAACGACACACAAAAAAAAAACTATTGGTCGAGCACAACAGATCCACGGACACAACAGAACATACAACAAACATCGGAAGGAAGCGTAAAAACGTTAACTTCAAAAGTTCATTCGGATTTTTTTTATTGTTTGTCGCCGAGAATCCGGCATTCAGCATTTGTTTGTTTATTTTGCCATAGATTTGAATTGAATGCAGCAGATCTTTCGTAATATTTTCCATCCACAAACTAAATGTGCATGTAATCGTCCAGTTTGGACTTGGATGTATTG
The DNA here is from genome assembly GCA_000149185.1 of Mayetiola destructor. Taxonomy (NCBI): domain Eukaryota; kingdom Metazoa; phylum Arthropoda; class Insecta; order Diptera; family Cecidomyiidae; genus Mayetiola; species Mayetiola destructor. The sequence continues at coordinate 8,900,369 of GL501517.1, forward strand.
TTCTGATTCAGGCACACATTGTACAATTTGTTGTGCTGCCAAAAGAATGAAGATGGGAAAAGATTAAAAATCTAGATTCAAAACACAACCAGTTATTCTCAAAGTTTTCTACTTTTCGTAACCGTTGGTTGGCTCAAATATTCAGAACTGATCATTCCTGTTTGTGCAATGCAAATGATGAAAAGCCGATTATGGTGCTTGAAAAATGATTTCCTTCAAACAGATTTACATGAACAAAGCGATAAATTTTCACTGTGAGCTGTGAACACTAACCATTGAACATAACATTTGCATTCAAATGATAGATTCGCAGTATAGTTTGCATTAAAAATTATCAACAAATGTCGAGCTCTGTTGTCGGTTTTTCGGTTCAAAGCTAATAATTAAACAACGGAAATCATCTTTTGAACGGGCGAAGAATGGCATTTTGGTTTTGCAAATATTGCAAGTCTTGGTTTTTATTGTTTTAAACAAAATCGCATGCGACGAAACTTTTAGTTGACGCAACGCAACAGAATATATATTTATGTGAAAAATGATTGAAAATGTTGCCGATATAATGATGATCATTAGCGAACGAGATGAAAAATCAAAGAAATATGATTGGATGGCTTCAATCTTTGATGGGGAAAATTGTGACATAAATTCAACGGAGGTACGAACAATCGAGAAAGGAACAACCGGTAAGTTAATAATAATGGGAATATTTTAATGAATCGATATCATTCTGTTTTTGATTGCATTTGATTTTTTTTTCAACTTTTTTTTTTTTTTTCATTTTCGGCGAATTATTATATAATTATTCAGTTTTTGTTCAAAACATTTTTCTTCTGATATCATTTTTCGAAAGTTTTTATTTTCTAATATTTAAAGCGTCATTTTATGATGATCAACACTGCTAAAGTTGTTGATATGATGCTTTTTGTTGCTCTCGAAGTCTTACCATGGAAATGAAATGGTGTGGACAAAATGAATAATAAAAAAAAAAAAAAAAAAAGTTTTTTTTACTCCCTCAACTTTAGCATCAAGTATGAAAGCATGTTACTTCTTTCAACATAAACTTTGAACATAATTTCATTTCCGTGAGTTTTCCTCTTCAATTTTCATTTCTTGCATTTTGTTCGAATTGAACGGAATCTCATCAAGAAAGCCAACAAACTAAAAGTAATTATGCGTACTGCGTACGTAGTTTGCATGAGGCGCAGTGAAAATGAGAATTTAAAAGAAAATACCATAAACAAATATGTTTAATCGTTTCAAGTTGGTAAATCATGGGTTGGGACTCTGTATCTGAACTGGAGTCATCCTATTTTTTTTGTTTTTTTTTTTTTGCAATTAACCGCATTTTATAAATGGGATTTTGCTTAAGGTCTACAGGCTATGACATGATTATAAAAAGTAGACTGTGATGAAAATCTATTGAATAATGGAATCGGAATGTGCATATCTTGTGCAATTAAATAAACGAAACTAGAATAGATTCACAGAGAAAACTTTGTTGTTGTTCAATATTTTCGACACTTGAAATCAGTTCAAAGGCACACAATAAATTGTATTCTTGATTGAATGTGTAAGAATAATAAATAAGAATATGAAACTGGCTGTGCAAGATTCAATCATATCCAATACGATAGTGCTCACACATAAATCGATCAAATAGTGAAATCATATTATTTATCGTGCAATTGTGAAACGAAGTTCGATCTCAGCTTCATTTTGTTGATCTTCGATTCTCTATTTCTTTTATTGCTCGAATTATTTTTCAATAAAATTCAGTTTGTTGTGCTCTCGATTCTCAACATGATATTCAATTTTCATAACAAATAATAATAATAATGTGTACAAGTGGTAGATGGATGGAAGTGGTATGCAATGTGAATGTGCACAGTGCAGAAAGCATACGTCAGATCATCAATTTGTTTCTTATCAACTTCATCCATCCAAATAGAGTTATCGGATAAATCAGACTAAGTCATGTGAAAGAAAAGACACATACACATTATACATATCCATACCCACACCCTTCGACAGCGAACGATGAAAATCTTTCAATTGATGAAATTCTGTGCTAGTGATGATACGATTTCGAATCTCATTCCTTTTATATGTTCACAGTTTTCAATTTTCAATGTTCAATTGTTCGTATATCTTACGATTCGAACGAAAATCGAGTGTTCACTACTATTCAATATGGTTCTGGGTCTCATCCGTGGAATAATGAATTTCTTCAGTTTCTCCATATTTGTATTCACTTAGGTTTGTTTATTGTAAGGAATCGCACATTTTTCAGTTCAAAAAATGATAATTTTATATTTTGCTCGTCCTCGTCCTCGTCCTCATTCTTGTCACTTTTAAATTCATATTTGCTAGCCATCGACTCGTCTTTCAATTTATCGTTTTTCAATTGAAAATTGGTTATCAATTGTCGTTTCATTGATTGTATGACAGCAGCACGTTGGATCCTATGCAACACATCTGTAACACTCTAACACTGCTCACACCCATTTATTCGTTCAAAAATTTGAAGTAGATAACTATTTGAATTGCTGGCAACACATGCACTTGATACTTGATACTTTTCAGGCGCTTCAAGCGAATTCAATGAAACACAGTTTAAAAAAAAGGCATGAAAAGAATGTAAATATGATTTCCCACTGTCATATACAGTGTTCGCTGTTTGTTGTAAGCCGTTAGAAGTTTGATTTCAGTATTGGGTGCTGTTGTTTTGAAACTAAAAAAAAAATGAAAAACGAAAAACTGATTCGACCGAAAAATATGAAATGCTCTCGTGCCATCGAATCGATAATATCGAATGAAGGCATTTTGAAAATTCAAATAATAAAATCGAATGAAATTCGGTGCACATACATGCAGTTGAAGCCCTGTTTTCGTTTGTGCAAATGCACCTTTAATGATTTAGACACTTTTGGATTGTCAAAGCATCTCGAAGCACATCAGATACTTTATACTTTCATGAATTCAACATTTTCCGGATATTGCACTTAATGGCTTTTTCGAAAAAAATTCTAATATGCAATGATGCATTGTACAAAATATTGGTACGGCATAATTAACCAGGGAAAAATGGGCGTGCGTCCGAACCAAATTTGAAAATATCTCAATCATTCATCAAATTTCACCGACCGCATATAAAAACAAGTAGAATTCGATGGTACCGAATCCAAATATATGCACCACAATGATGGTACAAAATTCTTATGTTTTTTTGAACTAGTGAAAAAACAAAATCCTATAGATCTCTAAAAATTCACTAAAACTTGGATTGAGGCTCTGTGGAGCACAGCTGGTGGCTTCCAAATTAGGAAGTATCATTGAAAACTCTAATACTTTCCATCAGGCCTGATGAAATCCCAGATATTCTAGATGAAATCCTATCGAACCTAAAAAGAATCCCTAAAAATCCACTAATACCAGGATTAAGACTCCTTGGAGTACAGCTGATGCTTTCCCAATATTACAAGTATCTATTCCCGCCCAAAAGCTAGCAGTTCTGGAAGTTAGTTAGAAATTGATAGGAACAAAAAAGAAGAAGAAAAAAACACCAAATGTAGTAATGCATCTTGTGGTGCATAAATACATCGTTTATTCATTATTGATTCTGCATACCAGCCTCATTATGAAAAATGAAAATGGGCGATCAATTGTTTTCATGAGATAATCTCGCACGTTAAACTGGGAATACAAAATGAAAAACGTTGTTTGGTGAGGCCATCGAGCGCGATGCGAGAACTTCAAAAAATTGACAAAATATTAAATGGATGTTTCAATTAAAACGGGTAAATGAGTTAAGCTAAAATTGTGCACTTGTATGTTTGTGTTAATTTGGATGATAAAAAATAAATTGTTAAATCCTGTGCTCGTTTTTCACGCTAGTGGCGGGTGAAATGAATATAATTAAAATGGAAACAGATGAAACATGAGATATAAACATTCTATGAGTGACTGGGTGAGCATGATGTGATAATGGGATATTTATGTGTAGCATTAATTTCTTTTTTTTCCTTCCAAAATCAGTTATTCTACAAACAAAAATTGTAGCAACAAAGGTGCATTAATTATTTTCAGTTTTTCTCATGCCGTTTTTCATTTGAATCGTTGCGTCTACAATTCAACAAAAATTAAATTTAGTAAATTAAATTAGTTTTTCATTTGGTCGTTTATCGAATTTTAAAACATTTGCAAACGAAGCCCCAGATTTATGGTATGAATTAAAGAAAAATAAAAAAAATGTTCGCCTGTCTAATTCAATGTCATGCATCAAAAAGAGCATTAATCCAACTGGGACGAACTGAAAAAGAGGCCCCCAAGAACCAACTAATGCAATGTTTAATCCTAAACGAATTTCTCGCATGCAAATATATTTCCTTTCTTTTTTCGCTGCTTAAAATGTTCAAAAGAAACGGAGAATAATTGATAAGAACACAAGGAAAAATGAACAAAACTGAATCGAAATCAGTCTTTTCGAACAGCGTTAGCAAATATTTTCATTTGAGACGCATGGGATTTGGGGTAAGCTTAAATGTCAAGTTACCTTACACCAAGACGATGTGTTGCCGCTTATCGGTTTGGATCGTTTTAAGGAACGATGGTGAGACAATTTTTCTTCAATTATCTCGGAAGTGTTTTTTGAGTTACAGATACAATATTCCAAATCGTCACCTCTTTTTCTCTTGACAATTATTTTCTTTTTATGTCGGGTAACATTTTAGAAAACTATTTGCTCATGGAGCGAACGCATTGTTTCAACCATTTGAAAATTACAATTTTTGCACTGTCAGCAATCTAATAGATCCCAGATTCAACCATAGACTTTACTATTCGTAATTCGCATTTGCGATAACACTTAATTCGCATTTTCCATATACCAAAGGACTGGTATCCGATGACATAGACAATTCAGACCTGCAATGCTCAAGTTCAAGCTTGTTCCCATCGCTGGTCGATGTCAGTTCTGAATGAATTAACTAACACTGAGTTTGTTGGACAATGGTTTAATTTGTTATGTCATAATAAGGCGGAATGTGTTCGACATCAATGGAAATGTGATGTTGTATGTTGTTATGTGTGATTCGAGGTTCAATTTGTTCCATTTGTACGATGATGGTACTCCATTTCCTTCCATCTATAATCGTAATAAAAATATTATGGAACAAACTAACGTACGACGCACGACGCACACGACACACGACTCAAAGCTCAAGACTCTAGAAACACATTCACAGTTCCGATGATGACAAACATCAGCATCGAATGATGACGGCAGACGGTTAGAATTTTGTATTTGGTATTGTAATAATATGGAAAAATAATATTCAAAAATCGAAAATATATGCAGATTTAAACGACGAATGAATCCATTCGTTTCCCATCAAATATCCATATTATTGGTAGCAATATCAATGGCCAATATTTTGACCAAATCAAATTTTATCATTCACCATTCACCAGATTTGGGTGAAATGATTCAACCATCCGATATAGTACAATACCATAAAAATGAGGTGACTACATACTATACAATGACCGGCACGACCAAACCAAAATCAAATCGCCATTCGGATAACGCACAAAAAACGAATAAAGAAGAAGAAGAAAAAGAAGCAAAAAACATGAAAAGGGTTTGAAGTTTGAAGAAACAAAAGGGAGGAAAAAAAGAGCACACATTTTTATCGGAACGAAACATTGGACAATGATATCATTTATTTGAAGGTTTCTTCTTCTTCTCCTTTCATGCGAAATGTTCGTCAAATAACAATTCTTATATTTTTCTTCTTCTTCGATATCAAGGTTCAGATGTGGGTCCATCATTTCAATAACAAACGAAAAAGATACAATAATAGAAAATCATTTCTTTCAGTTTTGTTTCTTCTTTTTTTCTCGACGTCGTTGTTGCTGTTTGACTGCGAATTGTTATTATTATTATCGTGTGCGTTTTGTTGTTTCTCGTTATTTTATTCATTTTAGTGAAAATGTGTTATATTCCGTTTTTGTGTGTGCTTTTTGATGTTTTTTAACATTTTTTTTTTCTTCAGATGCCTTTTGTTCTTTTTCTCACACTCTCCTTTCGGATCTCTGGGTATTTTCCAACAACTCTGTTTCGTATTGGATACGCGGATGCGGAACAATAACAAATGAAATCTGATGTGAAGAAGCTCAATAAGAACATTCGCCGCTCTTATGCGTGCCACAGCCCATGCGGTGTAAATTCAAACTCTCACTGGCTATTAGTTATTATTAACGTATTCATGTTAAATGGGTGCCGATGTTAAGAACTGCTAAGCGAGCCAGAACATCATGCAATACCACACATTATCTATGTTTTATGTTTTATAATGCCAATTTTCTATGGGACATGAATGAGAATATCATGGCAAAACAATGCCAACGAAAGTGAAACAAAAAAAAAATAAAACGAGAAAGAAAATGAACCAAATCGAACCAATTTGAATCAAGAATAAAAAGAGTTATCCACTTGAAACAAGAATCATGGCTGCCTCATCAATTTCAATTCAGCTTATTTATACGCAAAGCACAAGATTTGGTTTTTTCATCTCGTCAGTGGATTTGACACTTTCGAAACACTAATTTTTTAATTTTTTTTTTTTTTTTTGAAATCTAATCGATGAAGAATTTCGATTCCTGTTTCCAGTCTCGTTGCTTTGCGTGTTTATTGGTTTTTTACATTTATCAAGCGGCAATAGGCGTTCATTAAAAGCTTAACATAATTGCAATTTTTCCGAAGAACCGGCATTTTGTGGTAAATATTTGTTTATCCATGTTTCATGTTCCGTATTGCGCTCATTTTATCCGCCACTTGTATCCAACTTGATTTATTTCATTCGTTGTTATAGCTCATTTTCTTTATTGTTTCCATAATAGATCCGTCAATTCCAAAGATTTTCAAACAAAATTTACTGCATACATTTATAAACTGGATTCATAACAAAAATATATCGATGTTATTTAAACAAAATTCACCGATTCATTCATGTAGAAAAGAGTGGACGAAGGAGAGAGAGAGAGGGAGAAGAAAAAAAATGGGAAAATTGGTTTTATTGAAATGATAAATGGGTTGGTATTAATGAAGAGTGAAGCTCATTTCCGCCATTGTAGAAAAATGATGTGATGTGGTTCGCATTGTGCGCTGAGTGCTGGATATTCTTCTTTTTTTTTCTCTTCTCGTTTGTTTTTCCTTGTTTTAATTTGGAATGATAGTAGTATAAGGAGAACAAACACCACAGCAATATTTTCTGAGTGGTTTTCATTGTTCATGATGGATGTACAGTGAAAATTGAACAGAAAACTATCTGCTACTATGTATCTAATAGGTAATCGACATGTTGTAGGAGAAAAAAAAAAGTAAAAACATGGGCGAATGAATGGGAGAAAAAAATGACATTTAAAACTATGAGCATCTAATAAAAGAGCAAATGTGAGAATTCATATGTGTAGAGATAATAATCGAAACGCATACAAACATTTTACACCGAAGAAAAATAAAAAATGTACATTTTGAATCGCAAGAAAAGGAGTAAAAAAATTTAAACGGCTTGACTGCTCGAATAACTAGCTAACGGCAATTATTATGTGCAGTTGTGTGTCGACTATGCCAGCAATACAGTGACCAAATCTGAACATGTTCATTTCCAGAGAAAAATCGCATGGGCTGCAATCACACACAAACCGAGTAACGCACTCGTTAGAAGTTAGATAGCTAAGCCAACGAGAGACAAAAAAAAAAAAAAAAGAAGAAAAATATCGAGTCCATCGTTTGTTTGAACAACAATGAAAACATTCTATGGGAAACACCATCCATTCAGATATGGGGAGGTAAACGAGCGATCCAAATTTATTTCAAAGCCATTTATTATGTTTTATCAGAATATTCACATTGGTTATGCGAATTGGAATGCGTGATAGGGTTGATTTTTATTGTTGGTTTTCACTGTTTGTAGGATTTTTCATATGCAAAATGCAATGTCTCTTCTGCAAAAAAAAAGCGCGTGCAATTCGAAATGAAATCGACATAAGATAGAAACAATATTTTCCATTTTCTCTCAAAAAAAAAAAAAAAAAATCTGTTCATATCCCGTTGAATTTAGCGTTTTCATATCTCAAATCCAACAAACATTTGTGATGGCATTTGCATATTTATTTCACCATCGTGGTCCAACCAAATGAAATTAATTCTCGTTAACAATGTTTCGATTCCATTTGTCTTTGACCAAGCCAAAAGAACTATATATATAAATGTATATTTGCATGTGGCTATTGTGATTTTCTGTTCAAATTTTCTGACCAACCAACTCATTACATTGTCGAATAATGAATTTGAATGCGACCACTTGGCGGTGAGCGGCAATCTGTACATAGCAAACATTGAACGCATAAAAAATTGAGGATGGAAGCATGAGAGCATGAGAGCATGAGATCGGCTGAAATCAACAATTGGAAAGTGTGAGGTATAAGTGTAGGCATGTGTGTGCGAGTGGAGGGTACGATGAACGTTGGATGCAATCATTGCACGATTCATAATCAAATTTCATTTAAATTTTTTTGCACCGGTTGGCCATGATAGCGACAGCCGATTCCGTCGATCTGAATGACACGCTTTGCTAAATATCCATGGTCTACCGAGCGGTTTGTGAAGTGGAAAAGAAAGAAAATAAAAGCGAAGCGAAAAAAGAACATAACTAAAAAAAAAAGCGTGATATCATTGAACAATGGCGAAAAATTCTGGATTGAATGAAGAAAAAAAAAATGTACCAAATTGAATGGACCAAAAAAGTCACCAAAGTACCAAAACAAAATTGGAAATGAGGAAAAAAATGTTGCAAAACTTCGCCGCATTTATATTTTTATATGTAGAAAATTGACGAAAAAAATCGAAAAAGAATAAATTGTATGATAAAATTGAATGCTGCAAAATGAACAACAACCAAGAAACCAAATCAACATTGAGCATTGAGAAGTAAGTGCTAAGAATGAATACATTTTTACAATTTTATTGTTCAGATCACGTACTCACTAACTCAATGATGACAAAGTGGGAATAATGAAATCCAATTCCAATTCAATGTGCGAAAGAAAGAATTCCGTGGTTGTTCTTAGCTTCAAGCAAACAGCAAATGAAATAAGAACACACACACACTTAAAACGAACGGCAAAAGGCAAGAAAAAAAACGAAAAAAATGTTCTAGAAATGAGTGTTATGTTCGTGTTGTTGCCTCTTCGAGTACAAAAAGAAACTTTTTCCAAAGGTTAAAATATGATTTTCCTTTCAATTAATTATTTCATTGGTTGGTGGCTGTATGTATGGACTTCTAATTCTAATGACATTATATTCCTGATTCTGGTTGTACTAATTTTGGTCTCTATCTGAATCCTCTTCTGCCATATAATTTGATTCACTGTTGCTATTACTTCATTTCCTTTTTATTGTTTGAATCATTCAATATTTTGTATTCCGATGGCATTTCGTTCGTGACGTAATAAAGGCATTTATTTCTAGTTTTAACATTATAACAATTCGACTTTCTATTGAATTACTGAAGTGGTATGGTAGTGGTACGACTGTTATAAAGGCTCGAAGGTGCCGTATTGAAACTTCGACGTCTCGATTCATCTTTACATTTCAACTAATTGAATTTCTAAATTAAGGTACACACAATTTGCAATAAGAATCACACGCATGCCTTTTTCGTAACTGTCATCAAACAGCGTTTTTAGCCTCGAGCCCCGAGTCAAGGCACGATCCGAAATTGAGTGAAATTTTGCATTAAATGACATTAATTATTACTGTATTATATTTAATGCAAAACTATAAATAAATCCATCATATTCATGGAGATGGTACCGACAATCGACAACCGACAACCGACAACCGACACACACACACACACGCTGATACATAAATTTTCCTTTTATAGATATGAACACGTGTTTGAAACGAGATAATCATCATCTGAATATCGTTTGCTCATTTCGATGATCACAATCACCACCACATCAAACGTTTCAAAAAACGGTTTAACGCAACGCATTCAAGCAGCCAGTGTTTCATTTATGCCAAACATATTTTGCTTTATTTTCAAATTTGGTTTTTTGGTAAATGCATCCAACAGTGTTTATACCGCTATTCCTTTTCATAATTATACCGTATGTATATGTATGAAAATTTTTTATTAATGTATTCTGTATTCCGAACTTTGAACGGATTGAGTGAATGGAAAATGAATTCATAACAAAGATGTCTTTAGCTTGTTTGATTAATCGTTACCGACCTATTAAACGCATTAAATGTTGCATGTCTGTTGTGCGTTCAGTTGCGCAGTTTGATTCCATTTAAATTGAATGAATTCATTTTCATGCTGAATTCATTTGAATTAAAAATTTGAAATCCATTTTAATTCCATTTTTATAATTTTTCAAGAACTTCATTTTCGAAGAATTCGCTTGAGCAGTTGACAAGATGTAATGATCATGGTCACGGCCATCATTCCCCATTGTGAAAATGAAATTCATCATTTTAAATGTTCAACTCGAATGTTGTTCGATTGCAATAAAAAAATTAAAAAATGTTTTGAACTTTGGAAGGCTATGCTCGCATTTGAATGACACAATCAATTTATAGTTTGACATCAATTACCACTTTCTACTGTCGTAGTTCAAATAAATGTATATTATGTTGTGAAAAATCAGAAACAATGAAAGGAACAGACCACCAAAAAAAAATAAAAAAAAAAATGAAGCAATCGAAACAATGAAAAGGAACACCAAAAATTTAATTTAATCATGAGGAGCAAAGCAAACAGAACCAATCTATGACTCATGGCCAACGATTTAAAGAATTGAATGAATTCTTTTTTGTTCGTTATGATTCTCAAATATGAGAACTTTTCCCAATGAAATATAATGAAATGTCTACGAAATCTAGTAATGTTGCTACTTATTGAACTGTGTGAGCTGTTTATATGGCAACATGCGACTTTCGACATCAAAATACCAAAATCCAATTAAAATAATTTTTGTATTTCGATCACAAAATCTTGTGTCAGATGTCAAATCACAAAAATTTGGAGAAAGTGGATAACAAAAATGCTTAAAACTGAAGAGAGCAGCAAATACGATTGCTGACATTATTATTTTATGTATTCGTTATATTGGCTGCATTCGTTGGCATAATCCGAGGAAAACTTTTTTTTTTCTTCTGTTGTTTCTTAATTTTATATTTTATCGATGGATTTTATGGGTGCATGGTATTTAATTGGTAGGGAGTCGTCAGGGTAAAATTCTCTTATAAATCGTTGTTCATCATTGCAGAGTTTATTATTTCGGTAGTTTTATTAAACATGTTTATGAATTTTCTTCATCTTTTGCGTGCCCGCTCTTTTATTCATTTCATTTTCTTCTTTTTCTTCTTTTTTTTTCGAGCATAAAACAAATAACAATCATTCACTGTATTTGCAGCTTTTCATTTCATTCTTGTGAACTCGTCTAAATTTGAATATCGTAAATCGGAAAAAAAGAAGAAGAAAAAGAAGAAGAGAGAAGTAGACAAAATGACATCCACTATTTGTGTTTAACTTAAGGACCAAATACGATTTGGGGGCGAAGTACGTAAAATGAATATAAAATTCGATGTAAACGATATTCTCCCATTTGAAAAAGATAAACTTAAAAGATTTAACGCTGCAAAAATTTCATGCAATTCGGTTCACTTGCCGTTCACATTTTATCCAGTTTAAAGTGATTCAGTCTCTTTCTCGCACTTTATCTTTTTCGCGACTTTCGAAATCACAAAGAAATACATTAGAATTGATAGGACCCGTTGATTAGATGATGATATTGTAAAATAGTTGAGTTGATCAAAACTGTTGCTCTTCTATTCATTGAATATCAACCATAGTTAAATAGTCGGCAGATTCGATGAAAAACCCGATAAAAGGAAATGAAGACGAACAAAAAACCGAGATACAAAACACAAAAATGGGAAAATAAGACGTGATCCGAACCGTGCCATTTGTTTAAAAAGTTTAATTGGAAATTTGAATCCGCCGATACTTTCGATGGGTGTGTGAGTCTTGGTGCACATATTTAGACACACGCACACAGTTTGCAAGTGTTCATGCTCATAATCCGTGGAAAATCGAACCGAATTCAAACAAAATACTGTTGTTTGTGGTTATACTAATGGTACACCAAAAACCGTTAATCTTCTCTTGATTTTATTACGAACTTGTGAATAGAAAATGATATACAGGACACCACTGAATCCAATAAATTCAGCGGCACAGATTGACCATTTTCATTTACGAACGGCAATTCTCTTGAATCATGAACTGTCGTTCGATGTTTGTAGTTCGTATTGTTGTTAATATGCTTGACGGGCTGGTCTTTTTTTTTTCTTTTCTTTTTTTTTGAATATAATTCATTTGCTGGATCAAAGACGGCTCTTGATCTTTCCGCCGCTTGCTGTGAGCAATAGTAAAACGATTCGACTGAGAGAAAAACAATAAAATAAGAGTAAATAAAACAACTAGCTTGAGTGTAAATGTATTTTTTTTTTTTTGCTTGACATGTCATACAGCATAGAAATGGACCCGAAAACAGAACAAATTTAGTATTGGCCATTAAATGTTCTCCTTTGTTTTTGTTTCTTGGTTGAAGATCAGTGTTAAATAAATGTTAATCGGATATTTGGTTTATTCCTTTCTTTTTGCTTCTTGTTTATTTTTATCATTTTCAGTTTTGTTTTGCCCTTTTTTCATCACATTGTCACAATGTGTTCACTATTGGTTTTGCCATTTCCCATTTCAAATTTTGTATCCATAGCGGATTCATGGCTTTCTATAGTGCATACAAACAATGATAAAAATGTTTCGGCTAATAGATAAGCGGTTTCTTTTTATGGCCAATCAAAGTGAATGTGCGTAGCACGCGCGTTCCAAACAGTTTAAACAGCATCGACTAAGAACCTAAACGTTGGTATTGTCTTTGTAATATTATTTTATTTTTTATTTTGTGTCATTCGATGTGTATTCGAAGTTAATTTTGAGTTTCTTCCCCTCAAAACACTACTGGTGAACAGTGAACATAGTACAATATAGCAAAGCATTGACTTTGAGTCTGTTTCTCGTCATATAAAGGGAATGTTAGAACCGATTTGAATGTCATTCACAATATGTACGTATGTTACATGAAATATTTGAATAGGTAGAAAATTTTACGACTATTGCTTCGTAGCTGCATGTTCGTCAATGATTTTTAGATAAAGAAAAGAACAATAAATACAAAAAAGATGGAAAGATGAAGAACGCTTCATTGTCTATTCCAACTAATTCGGCATCAATGTTCTATGTGTATTTCTGTGGGTTTCACTTATTATATCTCGATCCTGGAATCCGAACTCTCCGCACCCTGTATACTTATCAATGAAATTTGAATTATAAGCACCATATTAATAATATCCTATCAAATTACCGTAAACCATGTACCAAACACCAAACAATATGACAATTGATAAAAATAAAAACCAACTAAATGCGAACGAGTACACGATACACGAATGAGAATAGCGAAATTTTGATGGGTGCGATGGAACTGTGTGTACTGTGCATCAATGGTATGCCATTTGTACCATACAGTATATAGTCATATATTATTATCTTATTAAACCAATGTACCTAATCAAATATATTTTACGATTTATCGTATTGTCGTTTTGTTTCTTTGTAAATGAAAAATGAAAATGTTTTTTTTCGTTGCTGTGGACTTTTCTCATTTGACTTTATCGACGATCAAATAATATCAATTGGCATATTAAACATTTTGATCCCATAAATACGCCTCCATTGTCTGGTAACATATGCCACAAATTGATTTTGGTTTTTCGTGGAATTCCTTTTTTATGATTGACGCGTCGATATTTAATATACAAGTACATATATGGCATTTGCATGCAATTTAGAGTAAAATGGGAGTTCGGTGAAACAATAAGCGAAAAAGGCCATTCGACTGTAAATGAAAATGAAAATGAAAAGGAAAAAAAAAGAATAAAAGATGAAAAAAGAAAAAATCAACTGACGGCAAACACATATACTAATATCGCTTTTTGTTACTTCGTCTGCCATTGAGTTGCGACGAATTTTTTTTTTCCTCGTCACTTTTATTCGTTGTAAAACTTGCGGTTATGGTTGGTGTTCTTTTTCTCTTTTCACTATCATCGTTCGGCCGGCACACTTTTTTCTCATTCTCGAATATATTTTTGACTTTAATTGACAATGTTTTTATTCGTTGTTTGAGGCATTCATTGGATTGAAGGCGGATAAAAATTAAGCGACTACTCATATGCAAATGTACTCCAATTCAACCGAAGTACAGATAAAAAGAAACAATCGACCGCAGTCAGATGAATATTAAAAAAATATTAACATGGAAAATTGAATGAGGGCCGAAAAATATTGCAAATGCATTGCATTACAATCGTCATTGCCATACATCATTAATTATGATTTATTGAGTGATAGTAGTGGGCGAATGGTGAAATTGCAATGCATTTCAATCATATTTTTATATTTGAATATTTGCAATGTGTTTCACGATCTCATACTGCATGCAAAAGTCAATATTTTCCTCGATTTGCTCTGTCGTTTCATTCATACCATTTTTTTAGCTTTCATTGACGGATTCAAATGTAAACTTCAAACAAATTATAAACGGTAAATTTTGGTTTTTTTTTTCTTCGTCCTTTCGCATTCATCGATTTGGACTCTATTTTTTTGTTTAAAAAAAAAAAACATCTTCATATTTCATTATGGATGCGTAGTTTTACTCTACCAAAATTGCTATTTTTAAAATTTTCATTCAATTGGTTTTATTGACGTCTTTTTTATAATGTTTTTTGTTCACTAAGTGACGCGAGTTAATCTGAAATTCAATTCCAATTTTCATGCATAAAATAGGCGAATATGAAAATGATTGCGACATTTTAACACATTGTATAAATGCAGAATTTTATGCGATACGACCCATATTCGAAATTGTACACAATTGCCCAGACTCAGTTCAAAGTGCATCGTATCGAGTCCGATTGAGTGATTTCCTCGAATGAGGACGATATGGAAAAAAAAAATAAATAAATAAATGAATTGGATTGACGGCGAAATGCAATTCCATGACAAATGCGAAAAATTAAGTTCAGAAAATTCGGTTAGTTTGTTGTGTACATTGCAAACTATATACAATATATACTCTACACTTTTCACGTACTCGTCGTCGTCCATGAGCGTTCGGATTTTTCTCGGCATTTTTTCTGACCATTTTTATACATCGCACACGATCTGTGTTATTCGTCAATCTCGGCAGACGATTGTACACGAATCATTGATAAAATATTGGTTAAAACTAGTTTTTTTTTTGGGCTATAAATACAAAATTAGTGGTATAGATGTTGTACATTGTACAATATATACAATATGTAGAACCGCAATACTAAATATGAATGAGCAATGATCAATGTCTATTGTACTATTCATACAAAGCATCAATTCATGCATAGTAAATATGTAGTTAAACTAACATAACATTCAAAATAACAAACAATTTTCGCACATTTTATCCATTTCACAGAGGAAAAGACTGCACACATCAAAGCCACACATTTTTGAATTCCGTTCATTGAATGTAATCCCATATAAACAAATTTCGCTTTGTCATCACAAACAGCTGAAATTTTATAGATGAATTTATATTTGGGCACAGCTTAAATATTGTATACATATGTATATCTAGCAAACAGCTAAACCAAATTGATAATGGAAAATGGAAACCACCACCCACTACATCAATTCAATTTAATATAATTCATGGTTTGTCCGGACACAAACGAATCGATGTGAACAATTTCGAACGAAACGCATTCATGAGAAGAAAAACAAAAAATTCAAATTAATATTTTTGATAAATGCATATTGCATTTATAGCGTAAAGCTAACCAAATAGCATATATTACCTTGAAATGCAAACATTCGAGAGAAGAAAAAAAAATGTGAAATAATTTCGATCAGCAAAATGTGGCTACGACGGGAGGATAAAATTGTTGAGTGAAAATAACAATTTTGCAATTCTATACTCCATAGGCAAACAAATGGGGTTCGTTTTCGCCCTAAAAATGAAATTCACACTCGATCAAGAGAGAACGGAAAAAATAGTCTATTTATTTGAACAATTTTAAATAGAGATTTCAGTCAAATCACAGCAGCTCGATGGTAATAAATCAGCATAAATTATACGCTTTGATCGCATTTTATTTCGTAAACAAAAAGAAAACAATGATTCAAAAGCAGAAACACAGAATGTCATGATCTACATATTTCATGATTGAATTGACGAAACCGAATCGAAAAAAGTTATTTATACAATTTTATTGAAAATAACAAAAACGAAAAAATGCAATTCGAATTGCATATTGCACATAAACCCCAAAATGGTCATTGCTTAAATGAGCAAACACCCATCCAACCAAATGGACACGACAAAATGAGGCACCAAACGCGAGCATTAAAAAAAATAATCTATTTTTGTGTTTATTGTTGCAGTTGTGGCTAATGTTTTTTTTTATTATGTCAACTCATGTTAATTTAAATTTAATTTAGTTGGTCGAAAACAAATCATAGAGCGTTTGAGTATTGAGTTCAAAGTACCGAACGCTATATGAATGAACACAAGTTCAAAACAAAAAAATTGGATTTGTCTGTTTTCTTTGCAAACGACACACGAATCGCAATCGAATGGAACGAATATCAATGCAGCTAAAGAATGATAGAAAAAAATCCACTCGAATACTAATTTGAATTACCATCTCTTCGCGTTTGTCTAAATTTTTTTTTTTTTTTGTGTTTCATGCGAGCCGATTGTATGCATAATATTTCTTCTGTGTGTTCCATTGTTATAATCAAATACAGAAAAAGCGTGAAAAATGTTCGGTTATGAAAAGAAGACTGAGCACATGAAGGACTGAAAGAGTCATGGCAATCGGCAGGCAACAAGGGAAACCAAGCAAAATGTAAATAAGTAACATTCAACAAACATGGTAAATCAACGGCATGAGGCATTATTTCTGTGAATTTACGCACCGCACTATATATTATAATATACTATATATATGGTGTTTCATAAAAATGAAATAGTGGTGACTATGCCAACACTAGCAGGGCAAAAAATAATAATCCGCAAATGAATACACGGATAAACAAAAAAATAGAAAGCAAAAAGAACCAACACAATAAACAAATCCCTTTTCGCTATTCACAAAACAGAGGTCAGAACCGAAAAATTTCACCGCAAGCTAAGTATGCGTGCTTTCCTAAAATGATAAATACATGTTGGTTGTATCATCAAATTAACCATGAGTGAATAATAGGAAAATGGAAAAAAACTCATTTCATTGCAAAACACCAAAACTGTTCGTTGAATCAACAAACACATTAAAATTATTATGTCCGGTCTGATCTTTTTTCCTTTGGAACAAATGTTGAGAGAGAGAGAGAGAGAGAGAGAGAGATAAAAAGAAACAACAGAGATGCAGAGCGAATTTACTATTGGGCAATTTGGTAAATCAATTTACATAATCCTAATTTATTTAAATTATTTTTTTTTCGTCGTTAAACGGCGCTTTTGAATACAGTAAGCCGTTGCATGAGTGACCAAAGAAGAGCAATGGGAGAGATATACAAGTGATTTTGATTTCATTCATCTCTCATCTCATCATACACTTAACCGATTCCTAGGATACTTATTCTGAACTACATTTGTAGCCAATTTAAAGAGAAAAAAAATCCCCATTGACCTTTTGGATCATAATCAACTTAGGCAAATGAATAAATAACGTTCGCTCGGGTATGCTGATGTTCATTTTAGCCTTCCGATTTTAGTTTTGCCACTTAAAACTTAAAACTGCTTTAAATTTAAGGGATTTTCATTTATTTTGTAGAATTGTTTCAATTGCAACTTCTTGCACTGCTTGTCAGTTCAAAGTTATTTGATCCAATTGACTGTGGTTTGCACAAAAAAAAAAGAACTACTTTACGATTACGGATCGTAAATGAAGTCATACTTGATTGACAGTTTTTCATTTTTTGTTAGGTATTGAATCGTGGTAAAATATTCTGAAACAAACTAAAGAAAGATTTTTACAAAATCATGTGTAATATTTTATTTTGATTGAGAACACATATAGATTTGAAAAGAAATTCAGATGATTAAATTCAAGGAAAACGAATATACCGTTCGGCCGTTCGTTCGCGTTGCTAAAATGTCCGTATATAAAGTTAGTGAATACATAATACAATAATACATGCATCATATACATATACATTTCATATACATATGTATTTCGGGGTTTACCAGACCAGTTCATGTGCATTGTGTGCCATAGAATCATAATGAGTCCGTATCTCAAATGAAAAATGATAATGAGAAAAAGGGATAAAAGATGAAACTTGGAATTTGGAAGGGAACAAATTGTTTGCCATTCGAAAGTGTTGAACGAAATGTTATGTTAACAAGATTTTATTTTCTCATTTCAAATGCAATCCACAACACTTGATGGAATGTTACATCTATGAAAATAAACATTTGCAACCACATTGGGCGGACTGAGTGAGTTGAATTGAGTAATTATTTTACCATTTCATCCGAGAATTTAGACGGGAAAAATGAATGAATTTTCCTCATTTACCATTGACCATCATCATCCGATATGCAAAATAAAATTCTTTTTCTATTAAAAACAGACTTTCAATCGATGGATCAAAGCCATGCAAACGCAAGAAGCGTTAGGAGGGCTGTGTTCGTTCGCTGAATGATAGAACGGAATTTTCAATCTAATATTCAAAAAAATCTTTTGATCGTGTTTTCATGAATGTTAATCTAACTTTGTGGTACTGCCGTTTTTGAATCATTTCGAAATAATCATCAGTGGTTTTAGTTTAAAAAATTTAATACATCGAACATGCGAAATTCCTAGATTCATTATGACTGCATCATATTATTATCATTCAATGGCAAATGCAAAAATTAATATGAAGTGAAAAGCAATTCAAACATTTCAAAAACTACTGCGATTCTCTTGAATTGAAGTACTTTAAATGGCAATTTCTTCGTTATTAAATCAAATAAACAAAACAATAAGCTGCATTCATTTCATCATGACGTAAAGAAATGCTCTAACTAATTGCTATGCCGTCCAGGCTATAGCCACATTTGCGATTGAAAAGGAGAAGTCAACGAATTCTACAAGTCAAAAAGAAGAAGAAAAAAAAGCCAACTCGAAAAATCGTCCGTCTGTCTTTCATTTTACTCTTTCTTATTATTATTTTAACTGGAATTTAATCTAAAGATGAAAATATCAAAAGCATTCACAGACTGCACAATTTTATATTCATATTAATTATGAAAAACGAACCTATCAAATAACGATCATATTACAGATGATGACGAAGGAAAAAATAACGGCTCATTTCGGTTAAACATTAAACATCAAAAACTGAAGGCTAAAGAAAAACCGTTGAATTTGAATTGGATCGAACTTTGAGTGTGATATTAATCTGGCCGCGAATATTTAATAATAATAATAATTTAAATGCAATTTCCAGCTGAAAAAAAAAAAATGCTTCAATGTAATATTTAAATTTACTCGATCCAGAGAACATCCTCATAATTCATAACAAACAACGAAATGCATGATGAATTTTCTAAATAGCCGATTAGGTCGATTTCATATGCATCCCAACACCGAATCTTCGAACGAAAAGTGAATTGACAGAATACAAAAAACGCAATAACGATAAATTTCAAACAGTGAACAGATTTCATTGTTCATTGTACACATTGATGAATGTGATGATCGTCTTTATCGTTTTAAAAGAGAATAAAATTAATTTCAATTTTAAATCAACAGAATGAGCGAAAAAATGGCCTAGCACATTGTATCCATTCAACATCCGGATGAGGAATTCGACTATCGCAAACCATTTCGTTCGCGCATTTCATCTGTTTTTTCAAACGCTATGAAAATCTATTCCTTTTTTTTTCTTTTTTGGATTGAATTGATGGTCGGTAGTCAGTAATAGTAATAATAATGAATGAATATACGCTAATTGTTCAATGTGTTTAGGATATAATACACATCATGAATGATTATGGTATATTTGTCATTTTTCCGAATTCTCAAACCTAACCGAGCTTCTTGAATGGCAGATTTCAGTTATTCATTTCGCTTTCAACAACAATTTAACGAACGTTAATCGCTAGCTAAGGTTTCAGGATATCCAGGAATAAATGAGATTTTTTTGTTCCTGGTTGCATATGTATAAACTCAAGTTGATCGAATTTGCAATTTGCAATAAATATAAGTTCTGTTTTCGTTTTATTTGCTTATGCTAATGCAAATCAAATGAAAAATCGTCAAGTGTCCAAATTTAAAAGAAATAAAAAAAACCAATGTACAAAGTAAAAAGCTATATTAAGCATTGAAATGCACTTGATGCATTTGAGCTGATGGGAATGGTAAGTGGATGATAATGTGATTTGATACAAAGAGCAGGCTAGTAACAAACAGCCAACTAAACCATTCTTAAATGTACTCCATGTATTTATGAAGACGAAGTGAAAAATCAGTTTGTTGATTTAGCTGCAACGAACTGCATATTCAATCTTTGATGAAATTCAGTTGAATTCGGTTTTTCGTTGTTCATGTCGTTTCTATTAGCCCTTCACATTATCAGAATGTTTTGAGTGAATGTTTTTGCTTCCATTGAACATTGAGCATTCAGCTGCAGGCCTTGATACGAAACATAAAAACCGCAACTGAAAACGCCATTCAATGAACAACGAGATGCATCCATTTCCATGAACTGTAGATATATGCTAATAGACATTTTCGTATAAAAGGGATATTTTTTGATTTTATTTCAATGAATTGAGATAAACCGTATTTGTAGCCGAAAGCAATTTGAAGTAAAATTTTCTTGGTTGGAAATAAAAACGGTTGCCATCATATTCACACAAAAAATATTCAGTTTTGAATCAGAGAAAATATTCTCCAATTTTAATGGTAACGGTTTGTTGATAATAATTTTATCATTAGTGAGGTGCCAATCATTGAAAAATTTATATTTTAAATATTTCTACATAAGAGAAATGAAATCCGAAGGATTTGACTGAAAACAACAAAACAGCACAATCATTTCACGATCCATTTTTCAAAACATTACATTTATACATTAAACATCAAAATGTTACTGTGCAAAATCTAGTCGAAATTGTGCTGTAGGCGCGTTACATTTAACCGTAATTCTGCTCTAGAATTGTGTTTTATGTTAGTATATGCAATTCTATTGTTGGATCTTCACATTTCATTAATAATATGTTGGTGTCTGTATATAAATAATAATAATAATAATAATAATAATTATAATTTGAGTTGTTATTTTAATTATTTTATTATTCAGTGCAATTTCGAATGTTCTAAGCTTTAAAACCCAAATTCCGAACCCCAAATGGTAATGTAAATTTGAAAAACTTTTCCGAACTGAATCTAAATCGCATGAGAATAAAACGGATGGATTTCGATTATTATCTAAGCGCCAAAGCTGTCATATAATAATATTCTTATGACGACACATTAAAATAATTTCATGTTGAACAGACAAATCCGTCTGCTAAGCTGAGAATGATGAGTCGATTCATGGCTCGTTGACAAAGCGAAAGACAAAGCGAGAAAGGGAGAAGAATTCGTTCATTTCGAGAGCGAATTCTTTCTTTTTTCCTCTTTTTTTTTTTTTGGTTTTTGTGGATTCATTTCAACCCGATTTTCAGCGCATATGGCTTTATGTATTTTATTCATCTTATATGAGCACATTAGCTATATTATTTTATATGATTAAACTCATTTCGCTCCATAAATTTGACACGATGTAAGAGTACAATTGAGTGCGGTGCGTTTGTGTTTGCCGAGAGCCAAGAATTTTCTTTTAATTTTTTTTTCCATAATATGTATGCGACATAGTGTCGAGTGGTTGAATATGCTTTTAAATTGTGCAAATTTTTAAGTATTTTCTATACGATGCCATTTTTTCTCGTTTCATTTATCTAAAATCGTTTTACATTACGTAAGTTCATCAAATCAAAGGGGGAAAAGCCATCGAAAATGAAAAAGACACAAGCATCAGAAATCGCCAGCCGAAGCGAAAAAAGCAATAACAGAAGCAGAAGAGCAAGAAAGATCCAGTGCCAGAGCCATCATCAGAAATAAGAAAATAATCTGAAAAAGTTTTTCTTTTTTTTTTTTTTAACTTTAAAACATTATTTCCAATTCGGCTCTTTTTCATAAATGTCATTCCTGGGCTGATTTTTCTTTTTCGCGCAATTCCTTTCTTATTTATATATCATTTTCATTCTCATACATATATGAGATGATATTAGTCATCAACATTCTTATACGTTCTCATATACTTATATGCAATGTGCGGTTGCTGTGGTTTACAAATGTTATTTCGTTCAGGCAATTTCAATGTAACTTTATGGTTTTTGATTTTCTAAAGTTTTGACTGAATTCCAAATAAATTACCTTCATTATGATTATTACTGTTCTCAACTCCAGCAACTGCCGTTCATTTATGCTTGCGTTCAACATTCAGCCAAAATGTGAAATATAAATTTATATGATTCTGTTTTTTCTTTTCTTTCGATGTTATTATTGCTTTTTTATTTTTTTTCGTTGGCATTCTGTTGGCCCCTCTGATGAAAACTTCCTCTATCATTTCAATTATTGAGTGCTTTGCTCTAGATGCGAATTGAATAGCAAATATTGCCATCCGAGACGACAATTCAATTCTCGATTATTATCATAATATATTGTATTTTAGAATGCGAATATCAACATTCATCATTTAACACTCCGTAAGTCAGTCGTCAGTTGGCAATCTATTTCTCATAAGATGGAAATGATGAATGTCATGAGCCTTTTTTATCCGAAACATTTCCCTGTCATTATTTGCGAATAATTGATAAAATGCATCGAACATCGATCAAAAAATCCGTTTTTATTACAAATTAAAACATTAGACATATCAAAACATGAGATCATATGCTTTCAATCATAAATGCAAACATCATATTGAAATGCATATGTGAAATTCATCGTCCACAATTGATGACATATTTTCAATGGGCTATACGAAGCGCAATCATGCATCGATGAATTCTTAAAATGCTACGAATGACTGGCAACTGGCGACTGGCAACACCCTCTTGATTTCTTCATTGCTTCAATAGCAATTCGGTCATTCAAGAGAGTCATGCCAGAGCAAAAATGCTATGCATATTAGTCATAATAATACACGTATTCCCTTGGCTTGTTCATTCGTTCACCTACATATGAGGCGATCGGCGCTCACAATGAAATCATTTGAATCATTTGAATTCATTAAATGCGCCATTCCCACCATGGATAAGGGATCACGTTCAATGGCTAATGTATAATGTATTAGGGGCATAAGCAATGTGTACAATGTGCATGGGCATTTGAAGCGTTAACGAAAAGCATATACACAGTTCCATCAAACGATGAATGAAGGAAACGAAGAGAAAAAAAAAGAATGTACAACTCGTGCCATATATTAAAATGCATGAAAATTAAGTTGAATTTTTAGACAGATGGATGAAAACGGCTCGTGGGTGCATTGATACAACGATCAAATATGAATAAAGGTGCAATATGCATGTGTGAATATTGATAGTTTGTGTGACGTCATTTACCGTCATAACAATAAAATGCCTCATACGTCATACATATTCAACATTTTAACATTTTTGTTGTTATTTTTATTCTTATCGAAACGGAATTAATTTTCCCGTCACTACATTCTACACACAGAGTTCCACGAGTGTACACATGAAAGGGATGAACAGAGTGGCATTGTTTGAAGCATTCAATAATATTAAACAAACTAAATGGTCATTTAATGCTTCCTTTCGGCAATTTTTCCCTAATTCCATTGGGTATTGTCCAAAAATTGACTCCAACTCATCGTTAGAGAAGCGTGTCATTCATTAAATATTTGTTTCGCATAAAGTGGAAAATATGTTAACATTATTTCTAAATGTTCCACAGAAAAATTCTCTCCCCGAATACGGAATATTTGTTCATTATTTCAATGGAAGGCTACAGTGCAGACACAAGAAAATTCTAATATATTAATTTATGGAGAAATGATAACATCGCTTGGTGATTATCATTACAATGCATACTGCTGAAAACATGTGTTTATGAATCGCCTGCGAACGTTTATCAAATAATGCGCATTGAAGAATAAAAATTCAAAAAGCGAATGCCGGACGAGCCATAATTTTCTGTTCATTATATTCCGTTTTTTTTTTTTTTTGGGAAAATTTCGTCATTTGTCAATTCTATGTTTTCAAGTCCTGCGACCTATACCAAAAGAGTTAATCATTCTTTTTTGTCTGAATTCATTTAAATTATCCAACATCAATGCATTCGATTCAATTTCGTTTGTACGCGCTCGTTTTTATCTCGGAAATCCTTTTCATCTTTCCAATCTATATTCAGTATATCCATTTGCCGTTATGCATTCGTATTCGTGTATTGCGTATGGCATTTATTTTGAACTGAGAACACATTGATTGTAACAGTTCAAGTTACCAATCATTTGTAAATTGATCTGGGCGTTGAGCATCGGCTGTTCAGAAACAGCATTTCAAATCAACCCATATGAAAATAAACAGAGCAACACAACTGAACCAAACAAAATTGACGATACATCCGAATCCAAATCGAAATATTACAAATCCAAATCCAAATCGAAATCAGAATGAAGTAGTGAAATGTTCATCATTGCATATGAGAGTTGATCGCTCGTAACAAAAACAATGCAAATCCAAAATGCATCTGACAAAACCCAACCATCAGAATGATATTCGTTTTGTGTGATGCGTTGCATATCGAAATAGACAGAACACGGCATCAAACAAAAACAAAACAGCAACACAAATGGGCGATCCAATAGATGACGATGAAATGAAAATGGAATTTCGAATGCTTATCGTTCATCACTTACATTTGGCTGAGACATATTACAACTGTATCGTATAAGTAATTACAAATGGTTCGCATCATCAATGAAATTGAATTCAATAAATAATAATACTTATAATTTCTGAGTTCAGAAATCTGAAAGTGTTTAACACATTTAGGTGATATTTTTCTGTGAAAGCACTAAACGATTGCATCGAAATTATGTGCATTTGTGAAATGAATTTCGAAATGAAATTGATGATGATATCTTTAATTGGAACTTTGAATTTGTGATTTTCGGATCCATTCTGGCTGCGGTTGACCGATTCAGTCGGGAATTAATTGTTACCAATATTCATTTTCGTTTGATTTGATTAATGCGTGTTTGTTTCGATTGGTTTCATATTTTCGCCATTCAAAATAATCTGAGCGTGTCTATTATACAACAACCGTCTTCACATTCTTCGAAAAAATCAATCGCTGTCAATTGCATTTAGTTTTTATCTCTACTTACTTTATCTCTCATTTAATTTCGGGCAAGCAGATAAAATTTCTCTATTGCAGAATGAATGGAATTACTTTTGGATTTAGATGCCAATTTACAGTTGTTGTTGTTTTTTTTTCTCCGTTAACGAATCAAATTAATTGGAATTCATTTTGATCGGACCGAGATGTTCCCTAAAAACCGCAAAATACACGAAATTTTAATTCGCTATTTGGACCGATATTGCTCGCGTTTCGGCATATGCTCTTAATGAATTTTCAATTAAACTCTTCTCTTAGCTCTGTTTCCAACATTAGCTCACTAACGCTGCAAATTATAGATTTGTTCGAACTTCCCAATTTTGTTTTTCTTTTATTTGATATTCTGCACACAGCATACATAATACATATTCTCCCAATTTGCTTCAGCGAATCATAACGCAAATAGCTTCAAGTGTTGAAATTATGGATTGTTGAACAAATACAAATAAATGTGAATATTTTCGTCGAGTTGCATTTACTTTTAATAAAAACTCAACTTTTTTCTTCGATACGAATGAATGAATTCTTCATTTTCAAATGAAAATGCAGGAGAGGCAAGAGTATGCGGTATTGATACACAACTTTGAAGTTGTTATGCATAATAATTATCATAATTGTTATTTGTAAATCATTCATTCGGAAGCTCACACAAGTTTAATCATCATGCGAGACTTTTATTCAAGGATTGGAAAACACATTTGGTTATCCTCATTGGAACAAGATCTCTCTTTTTCCCAAAAAAAAAGAAGCTTTATTTTCAATCAATTTTGCTTTGTTCGTCAATGATAAAACTCCTTTTCCTATAGAATAATAACCAGAGAATGTTATTTTATTATCATACGATAACGAACGATACAATCATCACAAGTGTAGAATATTTCACGACAATTTGAAAACGAAATTCAATATAAACCCAAACTCTAACAAAAATTACTACGTTTTTCAGCTAGTTCTTTTCTTCTTTTTCTTGTTTTATTTGTTCTTTTCTTTTGCTGATACTTGTATGCAATATGCAAATAGTACATGAAAAAATATCTGAACTTTCATATTGGCATTGAAATTTGAAAAGATCAATATTTTTCAAAATGAAATCGATAAAATAGTTTACGATCATTTCCATCTATAATATTATAATATTCAAGGCAATACAATACGCTCAGTCCTCTATGTAAATGTATAAATAATAATATGTTTGGTGTTTTCGATTGAATTATCATTCAAAACAATGATTATTGATCAATAATAACGAAAGCAATGAACTTGCATCGCCATCAACTCCACGTATCCTGTATATTTGTCCCAAATACTGAAATATTAGTAAATGTTCATCGAAATATTGGATGAAATCGAATGTAAATCATTTATGAATTAAGCTTAAGCACAAAATAGCAACATACGCATTTATTATGCAGAAGGCAACAATTGAACAAATCAACGAAAATAGTCAATTAAATGAAATTTTACATTTCCTCCTGTCTACATAGAATATGCTGTTCGTTGTTGACTGTTGGCAGTTGGCATCATTCAACGCTTGATTATTAAACATATGCTCATATTCTCATATACACGGAGACATCTTTTGACATTTTTTTTTTTTTTTTTTTAATTTTAATTTTGATCATTTGCGTAAATAAATTTAATCATTTGGCGACATAGTTGAACATCACCCCGTATGCAAATTATTTTGAATGAATAATATGAAATTTAAATATGCGTTTGCAATGTGTATTCGAATATGACATATAGTATTAAGTATCACTGAATAATGTTAGATTGCGTGCAACTTCAATACCACCTTATTTAAGAGCATATCAAATGTACAATAAACATATGGTTATTGTTCGCCTGTAATTAAAATACAAAAATTGTTAACATGCTCCTTTTTGTGTCGAGTCCATGGTGTTGAATTATTTATTCTATTCTCCTGTATATATTGATCAAACCTAACCCAAGTAATATTCCGTTGACTGGTTATCACGATTTCAACATTTTTTGAATTTAAAAATTAAATTGGTCCGCGGTTGACAACGAGATAGTCACTATCATCTATATATCATTTGTGGCTCAACAAAAGAAAATAAATGTGCCTTAGTGTCGAGTCATCATCGACAGATGATTGTAAACGGCAAGAGCTGTGCCTAAATGCTTAATACTCAAAATGAGAATGTTTGTTAGCACCTCCGGGTGTAAATTTTATTTTTTCAAATTTCGATAAATTTGAAATAAAACAAATATCCGTTTTAGATTCGAAGCCAGTACACCTTTTAGCAAATGTACTGCAAACATTTTGGTTTTCTAACATTTTTTTTATTGATTGCAATGTGAAGTTAACTAATTATTCAAAAGCCTGTTGGGTATTGCAGTTTGCAGTTCGTGTACGTATCCCTATATTTTCATTATTTCGTTTGAAACATTCGAATGACAAATGCAATGCATTAAAATGATGAAAACAAATGGAAACGAATGCAATGGGAAAAAAAAGAAGAAAAATAAATAAAAATTCATATGAGCCGAACGTGCACCAAAAATATAACCGACAAACAAAACCCGAAAACATTTTATTCAAACATTCATTTCATTCTTTTGGTAATAACTTTAATGGTGTCGCTAATATTTCACGTATGTTCCCAATGAAAATATAAACAGTAGGTGAATGCAAAATGTAAAATTCGAATATGGAATATGGATTCGCTTAAATGTGTTTAGCATGTGAAGAGCAAGAGCAGCAACTTCGTTCCAGTTAACATTCACTTCGTTTTTATTTTTCTTCTGTTTTTTCTTTGTAGAATTTTCGTTTCAATTTTGATCGTAACGTACGCTTCTATCCCGGGATCCTTGGCATTTCCATTCAGTGGATGTGCCTCACTAGACGAATTTAAACTTCAATATTGAAAACACATTTTTGCCTCTTTTTTTTCATGTTATCGAGAATGTGCAACGTACGAAATGAAGAAACGAAAAAAAAAACAGTCACAAAAAATTCATGAACAAAATGCCTAGCGCATTGGCTGACGATTAAACATATGAAGTGAAAATGAGAATCGCCAGGAGTGAAAATAAAAAAGAAAATGATGCATAAAAACGCAGACACATTCATACTTTATACTTCATATTTCGTACTATACAGTTTATAACGAAAGAGAAACATTCATAATAGCTGTAATATATTATTGCGAAATTGCAACCTCAAAAACGTGCATTGTGTGCACATTTTAACCATCTCGTCCCTAGACCACAGTCCACAGTTGGAAAGTTATAAATTTTTATGAATTGTGATTTCATGTTTAGGAATATAGCTATTGATTTTCAGGATAGAACTGGAGCTCATGTCTCATTAAATTTTCCATTTTTCAACTAATCTGGAAGCGCCATTTCAACTAATCGGACCTAGTATCCACACATTTGCCATTGGCGTTGAAACAAAAAAAAATAAAACAAAAAGAATAAAAAGCGAATCCAAACTTTATTTGATGGAATTTCATAGTGTTTACAATTTACATACGTTCGTTCAGTTGACCTGATCACACAATAAAATTTAATCCCGGCTATCGGTTTCGTATATGTGTGTGGCTTTTATTCACTTCTTATTTTTCGATATATTTTCTCATTTTCACTTAAATTTTTTTGCCCATTTTTTTTTTTTTTGGATTGAACCTGCTTTAAGCAGTGCAGCTAAATCTTTCATGCGGCGTGTGTTTCGTTAATCCATCGGCAGAAGACTTTTGCACATACGTATTGTATTGACTATTGGTCTCAAAAACACTCATTTAATCCACTCAGATCGTGAATTCGGAAGGGACGGTTCACCATCGGAAATTTTAAGGGAAGTCTATTGTGCATAGTAAATATTCATGGGTTATGAGACCCATTGGGTCCCAAGTTATGGGTCAAAAGGCCCTCTTTTGCATACAAATTTTTCTTCAAGATTTGACCGTATTAACGATGTTGGATATAAATAAATTAATGCCCGTCCAAAAAGAACAATGATTTTATGGAAATTTTAGTTATTCAAAGGCAAAATAAAAGTTCAACACATCAAACATACTAACAATTAGTTGGCAGAGCATTTTCGTTTGGTGTAACATGTATCGCTTAGAAATCATTGAAATCCATTGCCGTTCCGTTCACATATATATGTATTTAAATATAAAGTTTTCCTTCGCCTCTTCCTCATCATCATTTTTCTATTCATTCATTTTTCGATCCAATGTTTGCGTTTTCATTCGCCTTTAAATTCTCAAAAATGCCGATTGAATACCCAACATAAACTTTGGTCTACGATGCTACAGCATAATTTTTTGTGCTTATGATGAAAACTGTAAGACTTGATTTCCAATAGCAGGTTGCAGGTTGATGGTTGATGGTTATCGAAATTGGGAAAAAATTGTTTTTCGGTAATGTGTGCAGGTGTGGCTGACAGGCAATGGCTGTGAATTTGTTGTCGGGCCAGAATCCGGAAGGGTTGAAACAAAAATAAAATGATCATGCATCAACAATATTTTTCGGTTTGCAGCAAATGAAAAATCTTGGTTGTTAAAACATTAAAATAATATCTAATCCATTTGCCCAAAAACATGAAATATATGCATTATAGATACATATTCCGCATGCATGCAGTGTAATTTCCTTTGCCACTGACTCCAAACTAATGAAAGAAATCAATAAAACGCATACATAGCAATCGCTAGCCAATTTTTTTTTAAATCTTGAACCCCAAATCGATGTGAATGTCGTAGTTTCAAACTTTGATTTGTTGTACTAAATCTGAACAGTGAACAATTCGTAAAATTTGGATGAGCAATGAAGTCCGTCCGGATCTTTTATGACCAAGTCTGTTCAATGAGTATTTAAACTTTTATGTATACGAAATGGTGGACTATGATGCTAAAAGCAATGATCTTTTATCTGATTAATAATTTTGTGTGTTTTGTAATGTTCAGATTGCAGACAATTTCAATCGTATTCATTCCCCTTGAGGCTCTTCGTTTTTTTTCTTCTTCTTCTTCTTCTTCTTCTCTATCCATTTTATTGGCATAATATAAGTTTAATTGAAACTCTGGCAAGTGTGCCTTTCGGAGCATTAAGGCTAATTGTTTAATTTATGGTCATGCCGCACGAGTATCATGTTAAATTACTCATCATTTTCCACTTTTTTCGGTATGTTTTTGTTTCGGTTTTTGGTGACAGACGACACTTTTATTTCTTGCACATTATTAAGTTTATTTCATTCAAAAATTTACCATTTTATTTGGTTTTCACTTTTAAAACCCAATTGAACTAATTTTAAATTTTAAAAGTAACCAGTCAAACAGAATGAAAATCGTAAATAACCAGCTCAAACCGTAAAAACCAAAAATTAAATCAAACAAACCATTTTTATTTTCCACTTTCAGAAAACGCTGAAAAACCTAATCCCGATGACGATATCATATTTCTGTGAGTGAGCATCAAATGCAGGCAGAATCGAAATCGAATGGAAATCATTTCAACTATAGAAAACGAAAAATAAAGAAGCAAAGAGAACGGAAGAAAAAGAAAAACTATCGAAAAACCAAGCGAATATGTTACTCTCAGTTGAATCAGAACATACGTGTTTCAACTTCAAATCAGCCATATGGGTAAGGGAATACGATGAACAAATGACAATTCGATGCCGTTTATGTTATTGCAGTATCATCCAGAAGTATCTGACATCATGGAATAGATACTAATGGGAATCATGAAATATAAAGACGAATAAAAAAAAAACAAAAAGAAGGAATAATAAGACGACGAAAAATAGAAGGAACACGAGAAGAAAAAGAAGTGATAGAGAAAGAGAAAGAAAAAAAAACGTAAATCCAAAAAGCCATTATTCCAGTTCCACTTGAGACGATAATTTATGAAGAGTGATCATTAAAAAGTGATAATTTTCGACGTTTTATGAGTGAATGAATCGTTGCACACTGTATAATGTACGAATATATCCAATATCGTATCGTATCGTATCCAGAAGCTATCGTACCAAATACCAAATACATCCATCCAACATCTTTGCACACTGCAAATACTTTTAGCTAACATGAGCATAGTCCAGGGATATATGTACAATTGCAATAGCACAAATTAGATGCAGCAGTATATAAAAAGGATATCCATACCAAGCAAACTTGAATTCCATAACGAAAAACAATAAGCGACAATCATGCCGAAAAACATGATTTTATAACCAGAACACAACTATTTTCCACAATTGGAGCAGAGATCGTGTGTCGTGTTCGCACGAGCGAAGCAAAATGGAAAATGAAAAATCAACCCAAAAATGACTGGTGAAGTTTTTTCAGAAAAAAGGAAAAAAAATTGCAGCAAAAGCATCAACTACGAATTCTTAAATATTTCGAAAATCTTCAGTGATCTACAAATAAATGTACGATGTTTTGATGCATCATGCATGCATCGGTATTTGGTATTCGGTAACAAATAATAATCCAACAAAATCGTAACATCTATTCAGTCATGAGATTAGTGAGAGAACAAAATCCCCACACATTAACGAATACACCAAAAACATACAATCGAATTAAATATCATTATTGTCTCTCTGAAAGTATCGTTTTGAGGGCTTCGCGAGTTGCGACACGATGCATACATATTTCAATAAATAAAAATGCGAGATGACAAATTTTAACGATAATTTAACGAGCAAAAAGCAAAAAATCTGTGAACCATATAATCCGTCATCACACAATCAA
The DNA here is from genome assembly GCA_000149185.1 of Mayetiola destructor. Taxonomy (NCBI): domain Eukaryota; kingdom Metazoa; phylum Arthropoda; class Insecta; order Diptera; family Cecidomyiidae; genus Mayetiola; species Mayetiola destructor. The sequence continues at coordinate 8,932,742 of GL501517.1, forward strand.
CGCCCAACGGGATATATTTTATAGTTTGTTGAACATCAATAAACAAATAGACACACCGGAAAAGACATGGACCAAACTAATTCAAATTAAAATCTATGACAATTTCAAGTGTAATACGTAAGCCACACATTCAGTAGAATTCCATCGAATCCAAAATTATAACGGAAAAATTTTCGAATTTTGACATTCACTCAAAATAGTCGCAAGAGCGCAACAAATCCGAATACTATGACAATTGGCACATAAAACTGAAATTCGAGCGAACTATTTAATATATGTATGTACATATTAACACGTTTCCCCGAAACGAGCATACTGGTTCTGATCCATCTTTATGATCCAGTGAAGTAAAAGGTTTTTTTTTGGCATTGTTTTCGTAAAAAAAAAAAAGAAAACGTATGGTTTACATGGCATTGAAGACCAAAACAAATGGCAAATAGTAAAATTACTGAATTTCCAATTTATCAAGATATCAGACTTTTGCATAAATTTAAAATATTTAGAATGATCGAAGACATTGATGAGTGTTCAATTTCATTTTTTCGATGTATCAATGTTGCTTATTCTCGGCAACATTTGATGAATTTCCTATGAAATCGTAAGAAATGAAAAAAATTTGTGGCTTCAACTAAATCCCATAAAATGCGGCAAATGATTAAAAGAAGGCGAATTTATAAAATGGTAAATTTTGTGCTTTTGTGCAAAGGCAGCAGACTTACTGGACATAGGAATATGTGAGGAGAACTGAGCAACATGTATGCAATTAACGGCAACCGTGTTAAATTTGAGTGACCAAGTTGATTACGGTCAAAGAAGCCGCTTGCCTGAGCGTCAATATTAATTTCCCGTATTATTTGTGTTGTTAATTGCATGCATGCGATTCGATTCGACTTTCTGTTTTGTGATGTATATTTTGATGCAGTGTGGATATAGTTGTATCGAATGCAGATGCCAAATCATCTTGTTTGGGGACTGACGACATCAGGCGTCAAAAGTTGGCAGTCATTCATGAGTAAATATGAACGTGCAATTATGTATTTCATGTATATCATTGAAAAACGCAAAAACGAACGAATACAATATTTTATTATGTATATTATAAGTATGGAAAATGAAACATTAAATTAAATAAAACAAAATTGAAAATGGAAAAGGAAAAATTTATTCATTTCACATATCAAATTGTTCGGGATTTATGGATCATGGTTCATGTAAATGCTGTATACTTGTTTTGAATTGTGTTGTTCAATGTTCAACTGTGAGACTTTTTTCCGTATTTCGTTTTGTGTGTGTTAACAACATCCGTATGTGCACATTTTGCTCTTCACCACCAATCGACATTACATATCAACGGGAAAATCATAAAGATAGAAAATCAAAACAAATACAAACAACAACAACAACTAGAATAACAACATCAGAGTCACAGTCATCACACTCACAACGGAACGCATAACTATCGTCTATTTTGACATTTTTCCATCCTATAATGTGTATGTGTAAGCATTTCAATTTTCTCGTGCTATCCTTAACGTGTGTCTTATGCATGATAGAGAAATATTCACAGCTAAAAATAATAGAAAACAAAATAGAAAAAAAGCAATGAATATACAAACGCAAACCAAAAATGTGTGTTAACTTATGCAGCATGTAAATTGTGAATAGCGCACGAAATACGGAGTAATACGAGAAATGCATAAAACGTTGATTATTATGGATGCTGGATACTGGATACTGGATGCAGAATAAGCATCAAATGCAAACGCGTACATTGTACGTTCACCAAGTGTTTTGAATGCTGAATTATATGCGAACAAAGTGGAGTTTGGAGTATTTGGTATATAATACCACTGTGTATGGTGTGTGGTTTGAACTCTTTATCATTTTATCAAAATGTTCATTTCAAACTGGTGAACACATATCTAAACACATTTTGAATTGTAAATTGAATGACAACGGATACCGGAGACAACATCACCACTGTATCAACATCTATCCAAGATATTAAAATTTATTCGAATCCAAACAATAAACACCGTTCGATACAAAGTATTGTATACAAATTGGAAAAACATTTGGTCGCATATGCGATATGCAACTAGCTAAATGGGTTTAGCTTGCCACGTGGCAGTTTCTAGTCTCAGCCCCGAATCATTCGAATGAAAAACAGAATAAACATTAACGAATAATCACAATAATATTGTTCGTTGCTCATTATTTTATTTCATTATTTGCATACACATTTTGCCTGAATTTCGGATTTGGATTGGATATGATGTCAAATAAGGTCCATTTTTATTTATATAATGAGTAATGAGATAACAATGAACAAACAACGAAATTAACAAGTTTAATGCATTCAGTTTTTCAAGTGACATGCGATGTCATTCGCTAATGCTGAATATGCGACAATATTGTATCATAAAGGTGCAATGAAAACAAATATTTACACAAAATGAAAACTGAAATATGCATTAAATGCAGTCCAAATAATTGTTTGTCCTTTATTTCGCCTCTAGGTTATCCATTCACGTACTTCGTATATAAATACATATTTTTTATGTATATTTTTAAAAGGACTTGGCCCACTTGAATCTTGAATCACATTATTATTATTATTATTATTATTATTATTATTATTATTATCAATGGGATCCATTCCATTCATTTTGTTGTGAATGAAAATGATATAACAAAATCTCATAAACAGCAATTCATACGTATTTAGGTAATATGTACAAAGTACAACATAGTCTTTTCTTGGAACAAACTACGCTTGAATCATTTGGTTTTTCTTTTATGTTTCCTTTCTTTTTGCAAAATGTAATATTGTTCAGTTCAGAAACACCGTTGAACATGAAAATTTATGGCCATAATGATAAAGTGGATTTCGATTTTGGATAAACAAATGTGAACAAGATGGCTTGACGTAAAGATACCCAAAAGAGCTCAACAAGGTGTCAGTACAATGGTCTATATAGTAGGTATTTGAGAGCCTTAATGAAAATTAGTAACAAATATTAATATGTTGATCACAATGAATCTTCCGAAATCTCTTAAACATTTCCCATTTTAGTAAGACTTTTGGTTATGGAAACATTTGAAAATTATAAGTTGAAAGCATACGTACACATTTGGTCACATTTACGCTTGATTATTATAAGCTTGTTGTTTAGGTTCATAGTGGATGGTCGAAGTAAAACAAAAGTACGCCACCAACATTAGTCAGATGCCCCGCAGAACGTGTACATTGTACATACAAATCCACCACAACCAGAGCAATATATCAATTTCAGTTGAGCCACTGTTAGGTCTACTCTATACTTTATACAATATATTATTATTTTGTTTGAGAAAAAAAGACAACTTCATTCCATTCTGTGGGAAGATGCGTTCAGGACCGATATTGAATACCGAATCATTTACGCTGTTTTTTCAGTTTTCTTTTTTCGTTTTTTTTTTTGAATAAATATCATCATTGGACTAGAAATTTTATATTCAGCATAGCATCGGATGTGCAACACTTCATAAGATGATGGAAACGATTAAAAATTCTATAAAGCTCAAGTTTTGTTAAATTCATACATGGAATGGCATAATATAATATGGTAAAAAACCTGTAACTAATTCAAATACTTTTCTCGAATGATAAAATAGCATGACGTCCACAATTAACATACAACATAAATTGTTGATTGTTTTACAGTGGATCACATTTTAAGCACATAAAAATACAGACATTCACAAATAGTGCTCACTTACGGCTAAACAAATATTTATTCAAATATATGTATATTCGAACGTTGTTCCTCTTTTATCTTTTCCATTGTTCCAGACTGTATTTAAGATTTTGAAATGCATTAGACAAAAGTAACTGGCGGCTGGTGTGTGCGGCAAGATGAAATGATGATGATGGTGGCAAAATTTTCAACGAGAGCATTGAATAACGATGAAAACGTTTATCAACTTGACAGCATCGAGTAATTGTTGAGCGAGTTTATTCTTCCC